>JAUYWH010000024.1:23520476-23551610 GCA_034779795.1 Ctenopoma multispine | reverse complement strand
ACTGTGACAGTGAAGAACCAGATTCCTCTTCTTTAAATAAGGCAGAACCTCCCAGAATCACAGCTGCTCCTCACTGAGTTAAGGCTCCACAAACCTTCCAGGACCATTGTACTGATAAGATCATTGAGTCACGTGAGAATAAAATGTTGTAGCAGATGAATTTTCTGTGGAATAATGTGATTTTCCTCACAGAGAGCTGTTGCTGACATGCTTTATTGCAGGTCACTCCATCATCATACAGAATAATGTGGTTCTGACTGGGGGTAATATTTCTTTGATTAATAATACATACTTAACAGCTTTGGCAGAATCTGGCTTCAGCTTCTGTGGCTGTTTGAAATAAAACACTGACAGGCATCTCGTCCACGTGCACAGCAGATACACATCACAATGAAAGCGTCCGTTTGCTTTAGTTTTGTAACAGACAAAAAAGATTTACAAAAATCCTCATATGTTGACTGAAAATCTTCAGTGTTTGATCCAAATGTGTTTTATCTCTACAGTAAATCATAAATAGCTAAATGCATCAGTGCCTAAGTTAAATATCCAAACACTTATTTAAATTGACTGAACAAATACATCCACAAGGTCACAAGTTTGAAAGAAGACACGACTTTGCAGCTGAGGAAAGCTTCAGCTGCAGACAGATGAATGCGTCACTGTTCGGACGCAGCAGCTTTTGTTTCTCTCTCTACACACGTCTTTGTCATTTTACACTGAGGTCAGGGCGCTCATGTTTAGCCGAGATCTGAAAGTCTTTGTGGCCCAATTTAAATTTGCTTTAGTGTCCAGAGGGTTTTTATAGACTCCACCAGAGGACAGAGGTTTTTTCTTATCATTTACACTTCTGACTTTATCCATAACAAACCCTCATCTGTGGTTCGTTACAGCAGCTTGGTAATAGTCCGCTGTTACCTGACCAGCAGCCTCCTGCCCCCTACAGCACAGAACAAGCACTAGTTGAAATGTTGTCGTCTAAGTTTCTGCCCGGTCTGTGGAGTTAACGTAGGACCCCGGCTACAGACAGTGAACGGAAAGAAGATATAAATTAAAGACGTAAAGACAGACGCATGTTTGGACGAATAGGTTGAAGGTCAGACCGCCGTCTCCTGGTCTTCGCTCTGGATCATCTGGTAATGTTGGCGGTTCTCCAGATAATCAGCCAGTTCCTGGTCGTTGGCCTTCTCAGCTCGCTGTTTGGGAGTCTCCCCCTAAAATGAGAAGGAAACATTCAGTGCTTTGATCAGGAGGAGAGAAATGAGATGTGGCCGACGAGGAACGACAGAGATCCTGATCTAATCTGATTTAACAGATATTCTGGACAGTTTGATCGAACGCGCACCTGTTTGTTATCTGTGTAAGCACCAAGAGCAACCGAAGAACCATATTTGTGTGTGAATGTTGAGATCAACAGATGGTCGAAGAGGAACGAGACTGATCAATGCAGCAGAGAGGGAGAAAGATGTGAATCAGCTCTGCATAAACATGACCCGACACTGGATAACGAATCCATTTGAAAGAGAAATTAGAGTCAGATGTTTCAGTCAGTCTGGGAGGTCCTGCTTTAATTAAAGAAGAGGAATCTGGGTCTGGCAAAGACTGATCTGAACAACACACGTTTGCAGAAGTGAGTCATGACTCCAACAAAGAAACACTGAAGTGACCTGAAGGAGGCAGATCATGCAGGAAACCAACCACCATATCTGGGCTGAAGCTGTTCTGTGTGAAGTAATGGACTAAAATCCCTGCAAGACGACGAGCAGGGCTGATAAACGCATCCTGAGATGTTTAGCTGAAGGAATTTTACCTGTGTGAAAATGTGAAATTCTACAAATAGAGAAACTGCTCAGACGGGTGGACAGATAAAGATGGTGTGAGGAGGGTAGTAAAGGCCTCTCAGCTCATCTCTGACTAGTATATGGACTCTTTTCATTAGCTGGAGAAGAGAAGAGAAAAACTCAGATTATGGGCTGCTTCCTGTTACCACCGGCTTCACCATGGCAACAGTGAGCCGCGGCCTTTGTGTGTGTCGGAGTGAGGCCGGGGTTCCTGCGGCGCTTCGTTCCTCAATGACACACAACATTAATCACTTTATAGAAGTGGGTCAGATAGTGATGGAGATCCAGCTCGGGCTGGTGGCCGTGAAGAAAACGGCTCCGTGCAGCAGGAAGCAGCCGCTGCCGAGCATCACGGAGAGAAAACATCAACCGCTCATGTTTTAACAAAAGTGGGGGGGCGTTTCCAGAAGTTTCTACAGCTCAGCTCTCAGTGTGTGTGCTACAGGTGAGTGTTGTTCACCTGCAGGTCTGTCTTCATGAGCGACGCTCCAGCCTCCACCAGGTAATGACAGATGCTCCTCTGACAGGAGGTGGCAGCTTTGTGCAGCGCCGTCTCTCCTCTGAAACACAGATTAAGACAGCAGGATGTTCAGCGTGCTCAGGGGTAAGAGAGACATTCATTTTAAAAACAGGATGGAAACTGGACTTACGTCGCTTTCTCCGTTATGTCCAGGTGAGGAGTCGGCACTTTGTGTAACGAGACAGAAACAAAATCATTCAGGAACTAACAATTAACATGAAATTAACCTGACAGGAGGGAAACAGTTTACAGACGGGGCTGAAAGTGTTGGAACGCCTCCACCTAAACTATTCTCCACTGATCTTAAATGAAAAGCTCATTTGTCCCGCAGACCTGCTGTGACATCTCAGAGCAGACCACGTGGACAAAGACAGACAAGAAGAGCTGTCTGAGGAGATGTGGGAGAAGGTGAAGAGCATCTTGATCCACCTGAACATCTGTGGGAGGAGCTGGACCTCAAAGGTAGGGGAAGAAGCCACCTCACCTGGGAGAACTGGAGCAGCGTGAGACCCTGTGCGGTTCTCTCTGTGGTTTTGGTTTTGTCTAAAATGATGCAGGAAACATCAGTAGATCTGGAGACTGAACACTGATCCTGTTTCAAGGAGACGGTACCAACACTTCTGTAAAATGTCTCATTCAGCCGAAACATTTCAATGAGCTTCTAGTGAAAACAGAGAGAGCAGCTCTGAACAATGTGTCTGTCAGAGCTCAGAGTTCAAACTAATCAATCAGTCCTAAAGTGATTCAGCCTGAATGTTCTCCTGCTGCTGGGAACTCAAACACTTCTGGTCTGTCAGCTCCAACTACAGCCGATGTCTGAGACCCTGACGTGGTTTTCTGTCACCTCCTCAGTGTCCTTTGGATTTAGTTCTTCAGATCTTCAGTCAACAAAGCACCAGTCGTACAGTGTTAAGTCCAAACCAGAACCAGTGTCAGTGGTTCTAATGACAGAGCAGAGTTTCTAGTCCTCACAGATCTTGGTCTTTGGTTTTAGTTGATGTAGCTTTTTATATAACAACATTACTTACAGTACAGCATCTGAGTACATGTTCTTTGGACCTGTGTGCACGAGTCTCACCGTGGTCGATGAGGTACTGGACGATCTCCTTGCTGCCAACCTGCACGGCGTGATGCAGCAGCGTGCAGCCGGCTCTGTCCTGCAGCAGGATGTCGGCCCCCTGCTGGTGGAGCTCCATCAACTGCAGCACAGGAAACAGTTTGGTCTTTACTTTGGTTTCATGGCATTAAAGTGCTTCACAGAACCAAGCTGGGAGTCCAGTTGTAGCTAGAAAGAAACTCACCGTGTTCAGATCCTCAGTCTTGATGCAGCTGATCAGCTCTGCTTCTGGTGGACAGAAAAACATCAGAGCAGAGTTATGTGAACATGGAACAAATATTCCACCGGACTTAAATCAAAAGTCTTCTTCAACACAAACAGACTCTTATCTGCTGGTTTTACCCTTTGTCTTATTCCATCACGCACTTCATAAAGTTTTACGCTCAAATCAAAAGAAAGTATTTATCTAACTGATCAGATGGTTTTAAAGTTTCACATTTTTAAAACATTTGTATGAACCCAGAACATTTGTGTCTGTGACTTCTCTCCGTCTCTACATCACTGATGTATACAACAAAAAGGACGTGAACCCTCGGATCTTCATCCGAGGAGCGAAGGTCCAAACTTGTTCACACTCAGACAAGCTTCAGGAACCCAAAGAGTGTTTTACCTCTTTCGTTGTCATGTGAGGTAGCACTGGAAGAACTGTTGAAGAGATCAGAGACAGACAAGAGGAAGAAAACGTCAGACGTGAACATGAGAACAACGGACTGTGGATCGAAGCCAGTGATGGAGCGACACACACGCACACACAGAGCATGGAGTCCTACCTAATCATGGGTCTGAAATCAGCAAGGGTGGTATTGGAGCGATGCACATTGAGAATCTTTGCCCCCCTCCTTCAGACATCACAGACAAGAAACAGCCGGAACAAGACGACAGGTTCAGTAGCAGCTCCGGCACACGGAGACTCACAAACAAGTATTTCAGTGTTTTCAATGTGCAGCACCGAAAACAGTCTGACAAACGACCATTCACGAGGATGGAGACAGAGCTCCGTGATACTTTAATGTCAGACACTACTGTTCAGACTAATACTTTAAGTCACGTGTTTGGACCTGCACTTCAGCTGCATTAAAGTTCACTTCACTAAACTGGAACCAGTGGATGCTGGTTATCACAGCAGGCTTCTTACTGCTGGACTGGACTGGACTCACTGAGAGTTACGTGAAAGGGGGGCTGGTCTTCACTGGTCTGTCCTCCTCCTGGTTTCTGGACAGTCCTGATCTGATTTCAGGGTCTAAGCACAGAGACTTAGAGAAACTGGATTTCTGAGTTTGTTCTCGATCTTAATGAGATTTCCTGATTAAATGAAGCTTAACTAACTAACTGGCTCCTGTCCTGGTGTGGCCGGGTCAGTTTTACTTGTATTTTGTTTTTGTGAACCTTCTCAAATCTTTTCCTGAGTTTATTTTGTGAATTTTGATTTAGAGTTATTGTAATTCATACAGTTGCACAGTGGTTCCGGGTTACCTGTTGTAGCGAGGGGGGGCTTTGATTAGTGGGACACCAGGAGGATGCACATGTAGCGCAACAGCAGTCTCCCGGTAAATGCTGGGTGACGCTGCACAGGTAGGTGCTTTTCGACGCTCTGCACTTTGTGCAAGCTAATGAGTTTTAAAGTCATATTCTGTCCAAACTGCCGGTAAACATCACAGTATGTCGATTTTTATGTGTTTAGGGTTCTGTCATCACTTTTCGTTGGCAGAAAACATTTTAGCGGTGTCCGATTTGACGAAGATTAGCCTCATTAGCGTGATGTGTGACGCTGTTGCAGGAGACTGAGAGAACCTGTCGGTGTGTGTCTTTATTAATTGTCCCCTTGCTACGTGTTTTATAGAATAAACTGCAGAACCAAGTATTGTGTGTGCCGGGTTTTTCCTTTGGAGTGCTGGGAACCATTTCAAAACCACTACACTGGGACTTCACACCTGAACCAGGTTAGGATCCACATTCAGCTTTTAAAACTCTGCTGCTGGGTTTGAACTGGTGTTTGTGACCGAGACGTCTCCGTCTTAAGATGCTGGAACAGCTTTGTTGTTTCACATCACTCTAAGTTTCACACTGACCCAGCTTCTGTTGGGTCAGATAAGGAACAGACACAGTCAGCTGCAACACCACATCATCTGGTTCTGGTTTGGATTCTTTATCAGCTTCAAGTTCTGTAGAGTTTGAGTTTTCATATTTAGAGCAAAGTTCATCTTTCTTCATCTGTTTCCTCCTTAAATGTTCAAATAAAATCGAGTCAGAGAAGCACAATCCTTGTTCTCCACCAACCAGCACCAGAACCTGAGCACAGACGTCACTGATTATGAGTAACGGATGAAAACACGTGACTCATCTTTACTTTTTACTTTGTTCAGTGTTGACGTGCTGCTGTGGACACGTTTGGTTCATTAACCAAACATCAGGTTCCTGTTCTTCACTCACAAGCTTAAAAAGCACAATGTGAAATAAAGAGGGAACAGAGGGAACAGTTCAGGCTGCAGGACGTTAAAGCACAGTTAAACTCACAGTTTCACTCTGTGTGTTCTGTTGTTGTGTGTGTTGCTACCTGCAGAGGTTGGTCTTAGACGAGTTCTGGGACAAAGCTTCAGCCACTGAACTGTCGCTGGAGATCCTCTTCCTCTGAAAGTCTCTCACCCTAAAACACACACACGGAGTCAGACGCGTTGTTCCGTCCTTCGTTCTGACTCCTCACTAAACGAGGAGGAAGAGGTCGCACACACAGGTGACTCAGACAAAGGTTCAGATGAGCAGCTCCATGGAAACAGCTGTCTCCTCCCCCAGATCCACAGCCCCCACAGGCTCATCACAGCTCTGTGACACGGCAGCAGCTGCAGGACCTGGTTTGTCCAGCAGGAGTCGCTCTGGTCACATCCTGTGAATGAGCTGTTTAACGGGTCTGAGGCCCGATGTGGTTTTACTCAATTATCTGGACCCGATCCACAAAACCGACGGAACCAGTCTCACATCACAGTCAAGACAGGTTTATTTGACATCGCAGACATTTGTCAAACTGTTCTAGAAACTTTATTAAACAGCTGTTAAACACATCGAATCTATATTTTTAAACTTAATTCCTGACATTTCATACAAAACAGAAACAATAGTAGAAATATATTTGTCATGTTATTTTACTTTAAATGATACTTTGATTCAATATTTTAGTAAATTGATTGTAAATATCTAAACTTTACCTAAATTAAACTGGTCAAAAACTTGAAATATGTTTGACTATATCTCTGTTTCAGTAACTGTATTATGTTTATAGGTTCCATGCCAAAAATACTGTAAAACCTTGTTCCCTCTCTCACCTGTTTGTGGCTGAGGAGCTCGGAGAGGACGGGGAGCAGGGGAAGGCAAACTGTCTCTGCTGGTCCTGGTGCTCCTCAGAGTCCACCAGATCCGGCATGCCAGGGGAGGTGCCCACCGTCTCCTTCGCGACCAGCTCCGGGTCCAGGATGTACAGTTCCTCCTGAGAGATCTCCGTCACATAGTTCAGGTGCTCCTGGTCAAAGAGACGTGGAGAAAGTGAGGAACTAGAACCAGCAACACCTGCAGGTTTCTGGAATTTAAGCATCGAGCTCACAGGGAAACCACGTGCTGCTGTCGTACCTGAGCTCGGTCGATCCTGTAGAAGCGGTCTGCAGTGGTACCTGAAAAACAGAGACCAGGTGTGCGTCAGGTTCTGTGTGTGTGTGTGTGTGTGTGAAGCTGTGTGCTGGTGTGTGGACTCACAGTCGAGGAAACACCACTTCATGGAGAGTTTTTGTGAAGACAGACACTCTCCCTTCATGGCGTCACAGTCCTGGAGGAACAGGAGGAAACTTTCAGGTGACACAGTGATGGACTCTGATGTTACTGCTTCACACTCATTTTCCTACAGCTCAGTGTTCAGAGCTCTGATAATGTGGACTGTACCCACACAGAACTCATTCTTCTGGACTGGCTCAAGTCAAGCTGCTGGAAAAGACACCAACAGACAAAAGGATCTAAAGTGTATTCTTTCACAGTCATTGACCAGTGGACTCACTCTTCCCCTGTTTCAGGATATTAGAGAAAAAGCCCCATGACTGTGTTCACTGAGGGATGGTTGACTGGTACTGTGAGAGGACGGGGTGCTAGGCCTGTTGTTATGAGCCATCTGATCCATCACACTCCGGGTTTACAACTAGAGTGAGACGTGGCTGAGACCACGGTTCTTCACTAGAAAATGAGGATTTCTCCTTCTGTAATGGGAGAGAGCTTCTGCTCCGACAGAAGGAGTTTAAGATTCTCATGGTCACAGTCGGACTTGTTCACAGTGAGGAGAACATGGACGCTCCCGGTTTACGTGAGCATCATGTCAAAAGGACACAGCTTATCTGTACTGGGCGTCTGATTAGTGTCACTGTGGAGAGGTTCGTCATGCGGACTGAGAATATCTCCCCCAGGAGGAGCTGGTAGGAGGGACATCTGAGATAAGTCACTTAGCCTGCTGCCACCCTGACCCAACTGTGGATGTTCAGTCGTTAAGAAGAGCATCTACTGCTCACCGTGTTTATTTTTGTCTGTGTGACAGCGAGGTTTTACTGAGAGATCAGGGTCAGCTCATGATAAAGTGGGAGAATATTTAAATTCTATACATTCTTTCTTCCACAGGACTGAAGTTCACTGTGAACAGTGAGGAAACAAAGTCTCTGGTCTGGATCAGACCAGACCCGGTTTAGACCCTGGGACTCGACTATAAGAGATCTGAAACCTGACACCATCCTCCGCTCCTGTCCCTGCAGTACCTGGTCCAAGTCGTCCTGTAGACGCTCGATGAGCAGGCGACACGTCTCCAGGTCGCTGTCTCCAGGGACGGTGATCACTCCGAGCGGCGTAGCTGCAGAAACAGACAACACAGCGGGATGACAGCTCTGAACCTTTAACTTCCTGCTGTGTGCATTCTCAGAGTTTAATCATTTCCAGTTCAAATCAAAGTGTATTAATGTGAATAGAAATAAAAGTAACTGTATGTTACAGTGACACCACGAAGAGGGAAAATAAAGAGCAGCACTGATCCAGTTAGACTGAACCCGCTGACCAGAAACTCACAGGCCTCCTTCAGCTGGTCTTTGTCGTAATGCAGAGCCTCGTACGCAGCCATGCTGATCCTGTTCACTCGGATCTGCAGCTTCTCAGGAACGGGCTGTTGACTGCACACAAACACACTCATTCAGCTCATGGTGTTTTTAGAGCTTCTTGTCTAATGACCCCCCCCTGTGAAAGGACATTTAACCACTGTGCATCATCAGTGCGGCTGTGGATCAGCAGGTACAGCGCTCCGTGGGCTTACATTTATCTATTTATCTCTTACTTGTTGAGATGGGGCATGGAGATCCTCCTCTTAGCCTTCTGCACCATGTTGGCCTGGTTCCTCAGGTCGATGCGGATGACGGACGGCGCCAGCTTGCAGGGCTCCCCGTCCACCTGCATGGGGATGGACTTGTAGGTGGTGAGGGTGACTTCTTTACACTGGTGGAGACGTTCACCGTGACCGCCCACCTGCAGCGTGGCCTGGACACCAACAACGAGAGAGGAGGGTGTGTGGTATGCATACTGCAGCAGGTTCGATGGTGTTTATTTGGGACTGAAAGTCAGCTGAGCTCCAGACATGACACAAAGTGTACGGAGGCATCAAAAAGTCTAAACTAAACACTTATCAGAGAAGATGATGTAAGGTCCGACTCTGTATGTTGCTGGGTTTCATGTGGTGTGTTTGTATGTGGTCTCTTGCAGTCTGATGTAGTCACATCAGACCAGCTGAGAGCTCACCAGAGACGTCATGGTGAAGCCGATGACCTCAATGCAGCCGTCATCGTGACGCTGAGGCTCAAAATCCTGATGCTCGCTGGGATGACCCCACGGCACGGTTCCTGCACAGTACCTGCAGCACGCTCACATGTTACTGACTGATCTTCACCGACCCGAACAAGCTGAACAGTTCACTGCTCAGAACTGGACATGTTGGATGTTATGACACAGAAATGCAAGGTGAAAGAGAAGTGTAGTGTCCTCTTTGTACCTGGGGATGTTTAGGAAGAGCAGACACTGTAACTTCATCTCCTGGACTTTGGCTGTCAGGTCTGTGCCATCACACTGAAGAGAGAATGAACACACACGGGCTCAGGGTTTAATCTGTCGAACACACTGTGGATACACACAGGAACGTCTGGTCTAGTCTGTGTGAACAAAACAGTTCAAGGTCTGATGTGAATGGTCTTCGAGCAGAGACCATTCACATCAGTGGACATATACTGTAGCAAGGGAGAACAGTAGTGCATCACCCTCTGAACACAACAGCAGGAGAAACCGTGGAGGTGAGAGCCTGACATCCTACCTACAACTACAGCAGCACAGGAAAATCTGTGTTTCAGTTGAACCTGCACAGTTTGAAACAGAAATAGAAATCAGAACCTGCTGCATGTGTAATGGTGACTTCATGCTGCGTCAGTGAACGGAACCGAAACCAGTTTAAACACACCAGTATCAGATCCTTAACACTCCTCTCTGTACTTTTAAGTGAAACAGTTTCAGTTGCCTTTGTTTCATTATGTGCATGTGAAGTTGATGAAGAGTTGTGTCTTCATCAGTGTCAGAGTCTGATCTTTCTGATGTTAGAATGATCTCCTGCCTGAGACACGAAGGAGATGTGGTCAGTAAATACGGTTCCCTGACGAAGTCCTGCAGCATCATCAGAGCTGCTCACACTGACCATCACAAAACCTTCATGTGTGTTAAAATGTGTTTATTCCTGACGTGCAAACCGTTGATCTCTCTACTCACCACCACTCTGATGTGCTTGGCGAGATCCTTCGAACTCCCGCTCAGGAAATCTGAGAAGGCAGTCTGAAGCACAAACACGTCGACATTAGACAAACTGAAAGTGAAACTGAGTGACGAGTTGAAAGAGAAGAGAGCAGTGAAGACACCTACCCCTGCATAGAACATTTTATTCCTGAAGCGACTGTTAAACTTCTCGGGATTCGCCTCTGAAAGACAGAAACAAACTGTTCAGTGCATTAAATCAAACACAGAACACCAACCCTCTACTCTGCTGTTCATTCATTCATTAAGACACATTAGTGTTAGGTCTGCCTACATTTCCAATAACAGTTTAATTTAATCAGAGACATTTATATTGATATCTGAGTAATCATGGGTAATCTAGTAATCTGAGGGTAATCATGTCAGTGAGGCATCAAATCAAACTTCAGGAGCAGTAAAGACAACATGAAGTAAGATATTCATCAGATTCAGATTCGTACTGCTGAACTACTGCAGCTCTGTCAGAAAACTAAAAAGCAGACTTGTTACAGCATCAACATGATGCATGATAGGTTTCTTTCAGAAACAGGGAACAGTTTCTGAAACATAGACACTTGATCCTGATTCAGTAGAAAATATGGCCTGGCCAGAAATAATCCAACAGTGTACATGTCAATAAACCATCAGACAGCAGTCACAGTCTCGGTCCAGCAGTGTGCTGCTGATGGAGGTGTTGACGTCTACTAACCTCGAGATTCGTGGAAGCCCAGCGTGACGTGAGCATCGAAGCCCAGACTGAAGTAGTTGTTGAAGACGTCAATAGGAAGCTGAGAAACAGCAGCAACAGAAACCGTCAGACTGACAGAAAATTCTCCTGCAGGTCAAAGTTCTCACTGAACTTTCACCTTTGTGTTGAACTGACCTTGTCTGTCTGATGTTCGTCCCTCTCCTCCGGTCGGGCCTCGGGGTTCGGCTCCACGTTCAGGTTCCACCGGTCCAGCTGGACGACGTTACCGTCCTCGATGTGTGAGAGGATCTTTGTGATGGGCTCATCGGTGTAGCCCTGAGAGAGGACAGAGGTGGTTCGTGTTAATCCTGTTCACACGCAGGTGTGACCACAGTTCTCTGCTCTGTTATTACTGCTTCATGTTGTTCTGAGGCTCAGGGAGAAAAACTGCACCTTTTCATTTCACACTACATAATACAATACAACTGAGCATAAGACTGGGATGCAGAAGGTGGCAGGATTGAATCCCAGCCTGGACTCCTAGCCCATCCCCCATACCAGGTGTGTCCTTGAGCAAGACACTCAACTCTAGCAAAAAAATTTAAGGAACTGGCAGCGTCGGATGGACCTAAACGTGATGTCCAGAGATGTTCTATTGGATTTAGGCGAGCGTGGAGGCCAGTCAGTGGTATCAATTCCTTCATCCTCCAGGATCTGCCTGCATACTCTTGCCACAGGAGGCTGGACATTATCATGCACCAGGAGGAACCCAGGACCCACTGCACCAGCAAAGGGTCTAACAGTTGGTCTAGGGATTTCATCAGAGTCCCCTCGTCTATCCTACTTGCACAAAGGAGCAGATACTGGTCCTGCTGAAGGGTTAAGGACCTTTGATGGCCCTGTCCAGTTCTCCTAGAGTAACTGTCTCCTGGAATCTCCTTCATGAGACTGTGCTGGGAGACACAGACTGCCTGTAGAACCTCTGTAGGGTTCAGGTATTGTCTCATGCGACCAGTAGTGACAAAGATCCTAGTCAACTGACCAGCTACCTAACTGACCAGATCAATATCCCAGAGGTTTTACTGAGCTGATACTATACTCGATTAAAACGTGTTTTTGAGCAGTGCATATTCAGTCAGACATTTTTGTCAGGATTGGACAGTTGATGGTAAAGAGGGTGGAGACACCACGTGCAGCACAGAACCTCAAACCAGGTACGTGGTTTATGTGTAATTAATACACACATCACAAAGGCTTTACATCTTCAACATGTAGCACCACTCAGTCTGCTAAGTCCAGTTAAAGTCCAGTTAAAGTCCAGTTAAACTCACCCCTCCCCAGTTGAGAGTCCTTGCCAGGTCGTTGCCGGTCCCCAGAGGAAGGATGGCTACAGGAGGCGGAGGACGGAGCTTCAACTGGTCCAAGACAGACAAGATCCATCCAACCTGCACACACACACACACACACACACACACACACACACACACAGAGACGCAGAGAGAGAGAGAGACACACACACAGAGAGAGAGACACACACACACACAGAGAGAGACACACAGACACACACACACACACAGTGTAGTGATAAATGTGTAAATTACTAATTTATTATCTATTATTCTTTTATTATGATTCTTTTGAATCAAACTTCTTCGTTTCTTACGGCCACAGAAGATGAAAATTCATATAAAACCCGAAACGAACGCAAATAGAAAAGATTAAAATGTAAATAAATGGCTGAGGCAGGATAAAGTTTGTGAGGTGAGAGTTGTGGTTCTTAACTCTACGTGAGGCAGAATAAAGTAAACGCAGCACAGTGGATCCAGGATTTTATCATTTATAAATTATTATGTGAGAAGTGTTTGTGGTGAATAAAGTAGGACTCACTGTCCCGTCTCCTCCACAGGCCAGGATTCTCAGGTTGGGCACCTTGCCGTACAGCTCCAACCTGCAGGAAGCACAAAGCAAAGCAGCTGAGACAGAAGCTTCTGTAAGACCAGATCTGCAAAGACCAGGGAGGACTGGGAGGAGTGGGAGAACTGGGGAGGACAGACTTGGTGGGAGGTCAGCGTAGATCTTACCCCTCTCTGGGTCCTCCCTTCGTCAGGTCAAACACCTGCCGAGGGTTCAGGTACCACATGAAGGACTGGATGATCTTTGCTCCCTGAGACAGAAAAAACAAGATCAAGTGAGGAAAGCATGTCGGTGATGTCCTGAATATTCCCGTCACGGAATATTTAGTATCTGCTGATAGTGAGTTTGATCCAAGACTTATTTTCCTTAGAGCTTCGTCTCTCCATCTTTCTCTACATGTGTGAACGATGCTCGGTTTCTGCCTGTTCTGCCTGTTCTACCTGTGCTTTGTATGTTGTACAGATGGTGAAACTCTTTTTAAGATAGATACATTTTATTTACTGGTAGATAAACAGAACAGAGGTTTTAAACCAAGCTCACGTCTCGTGTTGAGAGATTTCAGTACAAAGATAAATATTGAGATATGAAATGAGGGGCCTGGACAAAGGGTTTAACTACCTGGTTTCCTCCACTCTTTGGGTTCACAAACACCAGCAGAGGCTTCATGAGCTGAGAGGGGAGGGGTTTGACCAGGAAGGGTTTCCAGCGGCCATCTTGGATCTGAGATAAGAGAGATGGAGCAGACGCTGCTGCCTCATTAACTGACTCGGAGCCATTAACCACCTCACATCACATGACCCCAGCTCCTTAACCTTACTGCATCTGCTGTTCTACTTAGACTGAACAGTTAGAGTCAAACAAGCCTGAGTGAAACGTGTAGAAACCTCTGCTCTCACCTCGACTCCCTTCTTGATCGACTTGTTGCATTTCAGTGACGTCCTCTTCTTCTTTTTACTGGACTTCAGAGACTGAAGCAAAGACAAACAGACATTAGCAGCTGTACACGTGTTCACAGCAGGAAAACCTGAACCAAGTGGTTTTCTGATGCTGCTGGCACCAAATCAGGTCTGGGGAGCTTAGACCAGTGCTCAACAAGAGGTCAGGGTTACCTGCGGTCTGCGGACCCTGATGATCCATGTAGGGGGGATGATGACGGCAGCGTGAGCCCCCAGAGAGCAGCACTCCTCTATCTGTTGCAGCATGAAGCACGTCACCTTGTTGTGATACTGAAACACAGAGACAGGACGTCACCGTGCAGCTGCTGATTGATCGGGTAGGAAATCTGATCCTCACGTCACCGCGTGACACTTACCGCCTGTTTGCACCACGAGCAGCTGATGGCAACAATCTCTTTGCTGTGAAAAGAAAACTTCTGCTGAAATCCCTGTTGGAGAGAAGGAGACTCGGTCAGTGTCCAGCTCTGGATTCTCTGAGTGAACATTTGAGGAGGAGGCTCACCTTCCCACACTGCCGACACTTCCCTGTCTGACGTCTCCTGTGGACCCAGTGATGTCGCACAACGTTGGACTGAAACACAACACAACCGCACACATGAACAATCTGACAAGATCAACACGGCAGCGGTGACAACACTAATGGCAGCTGACACTGACCTCTCTGACAGCTCGAGAGCCGGGTTCTCGAAACGACGGCTTGCACCTGAAGTTAATCTGAGCACAAACAAACGACACTGTAAGGAAAGAAATCTCTGCGGAGAAGATCAGTGAATCCACAGATGATCCAGACTTTACCTTCTCCAGCTGCTCCATACACATGGTGTGGACCGAGATCTTACACCCAGCACACTTCATCCTCGCCACTGACTTTTGCTGCAGGAAGTAACAAGAGATTTACTTATTTTAGAGCTTCTCTCCACTCTGTATTTTATCAGAGATGTTATGTTCTGCTACAGTCCCATCACAACGTCTGAGATTTAACCAGAATCAACTCACCAGTGATTTAGCAACACAGTACTGTTCTCCAACATAACAGAAGTCTCCAGACCCACTGGTCTCAAACCAGATGTGGTCCCCGAACTGGGCGTTGTCCTGCCACAGATAAAACCGATTAAACAGTTTCACACCAACAGTCCTGAAGCTTTTCTTCAACAGTCATATTATTAAGAAGGTAACTTCAGTTATTGATGAACGTTTTATTGATAATAAAAAAGCAGGAGGAGACTCACTGTCCAGTCGACGGAGCTGCTGGGCTCCTGCAGCGGGTCGGTCTGTCCAGATGTTGACACATTGGACTGATTTCCCACGTGCTGCAGGCCCGACTTCGCAATGGCTTTCCTGAAACCACAAGAGGACACGAGGCCTTTAAAGAAAACTGGATTTGTTCATGAATTAAGCTGCATTTTATGGACCCTGTGCTTTCATCTAATCATTTTTAATCTGAATGTGAAGAGTTTAGTCTTTGTGTTAAAAGTCTTACTTTCAGAGTAAATGTGGTGTCACAGAGAGAAACCTGACGTCTCTCTCTTCATGTTGTTGTGTGTTTAACATGTTGTGCACCAGGTTTCAGACGCAGCTCAGATCCCAGACACCACACACATTCATTAACCTTAGCAACGGAGCTGCTCTGCTGTGTTAGTGACATTGTTGGTGTGAGCTGCTAATGAGCTTCAGCTCCGTGGAGGATGTTTGTGTCTCCGGCTGAGAACCATTTCAATCATCTTATGATTTATTCATGTTGAGCACTTTTCATGCTTCCTGCAGGCGACAGGGTGTGTCGACTGTGTCAGGTCGACTACCTGCAGGTGCAGCACTGTGACTACGTGTGGAGCGTTTTACACTTCAGCACCACTGTCGCGCTAAATGTTTAATTTCCTCAATTTTTTTATGGGATCACGTTTCAGTAACACAACACAACGGACAGAAAGTGCTGCGACATGAGCTCAGCTACAGCCGGACTACATACAGCAGGAAGGCATTCCAGCTCCCCAGGCGGTAGTCGTAGCCATGAGCCCCCAGCGGACTGAGGGCCCCGGGGCCCCTGTAGAAGGCCGGATGGTTGAGGTAGTAGAGTGAACTCCTGCGGCAGGGCAGTGGAAGGCCTCTTCCCGGCCAGGGGCTCCCAGCTTTGGAGATGGTGGAGATCCTCCTCCTCTTCCTCTGACTGGAGGCACGGTAGCGGCCGTAAGGAGCAGAGTCTCCTGCAAACACCTGGGAGGAGTTCCTGCGGAGGCAGCGAGGGGCCCGGATAAGGGGCCGTGACGTAGATGGAAGCTGGGGAGTCTTCCTCATCACCTCCAGAGCAGTGGTGGTGGTGGAGTAGGAGGAGGAGGAAGAGGAGGAGAGGGGTCTATCAGGAGGCCAGGAGGCACCGTCCTCCACCAGTTGCTCCGCCTCTGAGAGCTCGCTGGCTTCTGATTGGCTGTCGTTAGTGGAGTAATCACTGCTGTCATCATCTCCGTCTGAGTGGAGGCTGCTGGAGCGTGACAACATCCTCCTGCTGTTGGCCTCGCCCCTCACCTCCACCTGCTGTTCTCCAGCCGGCAGCCCCGCCTCCTCCTCGTCTTCCTCGGTCATCTGGATCAGACTGGCCAGCAGCATGGACGGCCCCAGCAGGTGGGTGTCGATGGTCCGCAGCTTCCCCACCTTCTTCCGGCACACGGCAAACCTTGGGTTGAGGTTGGGGGTGGTAGTGCTGGAGCGCCTGCGTGTGTGTCCCGTCCACCGGGTGCGTCTGGGTGTCTTTGCCAAACGCACCCCTCCTGCACACGGCAGCCCACCATGCAGCTGGACACTGGAGCGGCGCCGCTGAGTCAGGGTGGAGGACGGCAGGCCGACGCTGGACCTGCGGCGGGCCTTACTGGTGGGGATGGCCACGCTGGGCCGGCGCTGGTGGCAGGACGGAGCCTCTGCATCCACCTGCAGAGCCGCTTCCTTCCTCTTAAAGTGACGGCGGAAAAAAGTGTCCATTTTTGATGCAGGGGTGGGGGCTGGGGGGGGCAGCCTCTGAAATACTGTTGGAAGCAAAGAGCAGTTAGAAGCTGATACGGAGCAGGATGGTATCAAAATCTCCACAGCTACATCTGAACTGGACCATCACATCTACTGGACCACCTCCAAAGCAGAAAGGACAATGGACCTATAATAACCTTCACTCTGACTTTATGTCAGAGCAGCCTGTGAAGAGAAGGAGTCACACGCTGTCATACGATGCACTCACCATGTGGAGGTGTAATGGATCAGGACAGCAGGTATTTTAATACCTGCGGATCCAATTACTGCTTCTCAGGTTTGCAGCTCATAATGTGACCAAACACATTATGCTGTTTAAAGTTGGTCATTTAAATGAAGATAAAAAGAGATGGTGATGAAACCAGAACAACAGTTCCAGAACCAGAACCAGTGTAGTGTTTACACTCAGAGTCTCTCTGCAGACTTGATTCAACAGCTTTTACACCAAGTTCTAACCAACAGTGAATCACTTAGTGATCAATGAGGCTTTGTGCTGATCCATTTGAGCGGCAGCCAGAAAGTGAAACATGAGATTAACGTGTGGGCGCTCCACCTCCAACCTCACAGGCTTGGAGGTGTTAACCGCCGCACAGGCTTCTCCACCCGTGAGCGCTGTGTTAACCGCCTCTCAGGCTTCTCCACCCGTGAGCGCTGTGTTAACCGCCTCTCAGGCTTCTCCACCCGTGAGTGCTGTGTTAACCGCCTCTCAGGCTTCTCCACCTGTGAGCGCTGTGTTAACGGCCGCACAGGCTTCTCCACCTGTGAGCGCTGTGTTAACGGCCGCACAGGCTTCTCCACCTGTGAGCGCTGTGTTAACCACATCACAGGTTTAAATCCTGACGACTGGGTGAAGGGTCGATGCAGAAAACCAAACCTCTCTGTGCTTGTGTCATGTTCAGTTGTGTTGGTGGAGAGCTGCTCGTGTTACTGTCAGGAACATGAATTATAAAACAGTGTGTTGAAGTGTGGACTTTTCTCCGGGGGGGGGGGGACAGCACGACAACAGGAAGCTGTCATCCCTGCTGTGGCACAGACAACAGCTGTAATTAAGGCCCCGTCTACCCTCTGTACACATTACACCAGTAATTAGTCTGAGACCGAGGCTTCACTGATCCACCAGCAGCCTGTGAGGTGGTTAACATGTCTTTCATCTGCAGCTGCTCTCTGTGCTGAACTACCGTTTAAATCGGGGGGGGCCGTGCCGCGTGCCACTCCTCGGGGGCCACTGCCGATCACCCGCATCAGGTGTGAAGCTGCACGATACCACTTCCCATCGTCTTCTCCAACTCGCACACACTGAAACTAGATCATTCGCGCTGAAGCAGCACGTGGTTTTCATGCTGCCTTATGTTGCTCAGCACATTCTGAGATTCTGATGTGAAGTTTGTGTTGTTCTCAAACAGCCTAACAAACAACACTGACTGATCGGAAGTTAAAGTGCCGTCTCTAAATGTGCCTGGAGTCATGTGCAGGAGTCAAACAGAGGAGCAGTAAAGAAGCTGGAGTGTGTCATAAACCTGTCCACTACATGTAGAAGTCCTGAGTACGTGATAATGTTTACTTCAAGTATTTTTATTCAATGTTTACTCCTGCAGTACTGCAGTACGACAGTGACGGTGTCAAACTTGTTTTAGAAGAAGACTCAAAGTTTTGCAGTAACTCTTGGTAATCTGCAAAGGAACGAACTAAAAATACTAATATCTCAAACTTAACTAGTAACCAAGTACCACTACTTAGTAACCAAGTACCACTACTTAGTAACCAAGTACCACTACTTAGTAACCTAAGTATCTTTCTTGGGTTGAAGGGTCTCTGTGTTTCCTGACTCAGTTGTTTCTGACATGATACTGAATATTTCCTGTTACCTGTGTAAACTCTGGTACGTCATGAAGAACATCTCCACACTAATCGAGGACTTGTGCCAGCTCTGAGGCGGACGTCTGCCCGCAGCTCACTGCGATTAGCCTGATCCCTGCTGTACATGCAGGATCACTGGGTCGACTGATGGCAGCTTAGCTGCAGGACGTGACGTGAGCAGCACTTATCACCGGGATGACTGACCAGGAGCAGCAGCAGATTAGTCTCTCACAGAGCAGCGAGACCCCTTTATAGCTCGTCCTGCTCACTTTCACTGTGCAGCCTCACCTGTCGTTACCTGTGTTATCAGGTTACCGACAGATTACTGCACCATTCACAACCTGATACTCAGCAGAGCAGCACAAATACTCCAGGACGAGTCTCAGCACTGTACCACGGTGTAAACGTGACACACTGGCCAGTTTATTAGGAACACCCGTCTAACATTAATTCACAGTCGTAACGTGAAAGAACTGTGTTATACAGAGAGCTGTTATTCAGTCTGCTACAGTTAAACAGTTCAGACTATAATTTAACATTAGAATTTAATAAAAGTGTTTCCCTCCACATTTATCTTATGCAGATTCAGATGTTACCAGCCAGCTACAGCTTCAACCAGCTTCTCTCATCCTCCTCCTGTCTGAATTAAACTACACACAGCACGATGGTATGGAGATTTCACATTATAGGACATGACACGTTACATCACACCTAACAAGTGGACAGAGACACTCAGCCCACAGCAGCATAACAGAGTGGAACATCTTCTCTCACAAACAATCTTTGTCTGACTCCAGCTACAGATGAGAAACCTGAGAAGCTGCTGCTGAACGTTTCCTGTCTCCCGGATGTTCTGTGAACACGAACACGAGTTCAGCAGAGACTGGATCAGGTTCTGATCTGATTTACCGGAGCAGATTTTGGTCCTGGATCCCCAGCACCAGCTCTGTCAGTGTTAACGGTGGATTTTAGACTCAGTCTACTGATTGTGAAACACGTTTCATATCTTTCACTAGTTCGGCCTTCAGGACTCAGGACTATCGCAGGTGTGCTTCAACGTTTTACAGCTTGTATGCAGAGCGTCATTCTGTGTCCTCAATAAAATGTATGAACAAGTTCTTTTCCTGAAACGTCAGCAGCAGCAGTCTGACGTCAGTGTAAACCAAACAACACTATCACACAGTAAATACAGGCGGCGACTGTTCACTAATTATGATGCTATTGTTGGTTTGACAAACAGCAGCAGCTGCTGTAAGAAAGAGCAGGTGATAAACTGAGATAACTAATGAGTCGGTCCCTGTGTTTTACAGCCAGATCAGACCACTGTGATGTCCTGATGACACACGTGCTGACATGATGGACTGTCCTGGTGGACTCACACGGTAAGACGTATTAGAATATTACACCACTAAAAAAATGACCTGTAGGACAAACGTCCTCTGTTGATCCACAACACCAAGACGTTTGGAAGCTCTGAGAGACAGAACATCAACTTCAACCACCTTATCTTATTTCAACATTACCTGCAAACAGAAAGTCTGCAGCTCCTGTGACGCTGAGAGTTCAGCTGAGGAACAGAAAGAAATGCTCCTTTAAAACATCGTCTGCCCACAGGCTCAGTAGATCACGCTCAGTGCCAGACAACAGGCTGAAGCGTTCATCACCCAAATGTTTGATTAGATGTTTAACAGACTTCATCCAACGATTGTTGGAAGAAAAACAGAACAGAAGTCATTAGCCTCAAATCAGACGTCAGCCTGCTCCAATCAAAACTGCATTCAAAATATGTCACTTTTTAATTCTTCAGCTGCTCATTCAAAGAAAATGTTTCCAGCATTAAAAAACATTCAGCATCTGATAACGTGTCCAGAGGAGAAGAGAGTTTGTAGAACGTCAGTGACGTCATGTATTAAAAGTACGAGCAGCAGTTCTGACACGGATCAGTCCGAACAACAGGAAACTCACAGACACAGAGACGCTGATTAAGATGGTCCAGTAGATAAAAGCTCTAAAACCCTCACACAGCACAAACAGAGAGGATCACAACACTTCACAGACGGGACGGGACGGGCTGCTGACTCCAGATGAATACAACCTGAGAGAAGAAGCAGTCGGTCCTGAGGATGAGGAGTAGAAACACAGAGAGAGGCTAAGCTGCTGTTTTAAAATAACTCTTTAACTCTGCTCCCGCTGCAGCTTCCTGTCACCTCCTCCCTGCTCCACCTCACATCCAGCAGCTGACCCAGGACCAGCTCCTCTCCGGGCTCATTCAGGAGCCTTTTGTGAGTCGCTCACTTCAGCGCAGCTCGTGTGGAGATGAATGGAGCCGCGGACCCACTCCAGCATCCCAGAATACTCCTCATTAACACTTCAAGGCTCCACGCTGCTGCATTATGGATCCGATTAAATCTAAACAGAATAACAGGAAGTGAGGCTGCACGTTAATTTATCCAAACATCACACGGAGCTCTGCTCCGCTCCTCCAGCACAGTTAGAGCAAACTCGTGTGCTGACAGTGTCACTAATTAGTGTCAGATTCTGTCGGCTCCTCTTCCTGTTACTATGCAGACACATGACAACCAGACCCACTGACGATCAGTCAGTTCATGTGTTTCACCAACAACTTGTGTACTTATACTGCAGTGAGGTCGCAGCACCTACGTGTGTCATCAGAAAGGTGAAAACAGAAGAATCCTTCTGAAGATTTACAGCTCGTGTAGACTGAGGTGTGCAGGTGAAGTCCGCGGACTGTCCCTTTAACAGACCTGGACACAGATCACCTGCCAGAGGCTTAACAGATCAGCAGCTCCCGTCCTGGTTGGATCACAGACCTGATCGCTGACCCGTTGGACCTGCTCGTGTTAGTTACAGTACTGACACTGCCACAAAGTAACTGAGTACATCTACTCAAGTACTGTTAATCCTCAGGAGCCAGTACTTCACACACGTGCTGCAGGGTCTGTGGTTCTAATCCAGGCTGGCAGAGCTCTGGAGCAACCGCTACCTCCAGCTGTTAGGAGGAAAGTACTTCAAATACTCGTAGTACCAGTACACACAGTACTAGCAGTACTCGCACTGTGAGTACGTGAGGAGCTGTCATGTGATGGTGCTGCCACCTGCTGCTGTAACTGTGGAACTGTTCATGCAGCCGAGTTTCACATTTCTCCTCCTCACTCCTCCACCTCACTGCTCCACCTTTCACTCCTCCATCACCTCTTGACCTCCCTCCTTTCTTCTTCTTTTCAAGTTTGTCCTTCTGGTCCTCCTTCTCCTGCGTATCTACTTCATTAGTGTTTTCCTCCTCCTCCTCTTCCTCTTTATGAACCAACCTCTGTCCTGCTCCTCTCTTCATATTTTCCTCCTCTTCTGACCTTCTACCTCCTTCATCTTTCCATCCTACTCCTTTCTTCTCCTGGTTTACAGCTTCTCCTCTTCCCTCTGTCATTCTTCTCCTTTATCCAACCTCCCTTTGCTGCTGTGCCTCCACCTCTTCCTCCTTCTGGTCCTCTCAGCACTCAGCTCCTTCCTCCTTCTGCCACTGCTACACTTCATATTTTCTCCTCCTCCACCTTCTCCTTGCTTCTCTCCGTTTTCTTCTCCTCCTGTTTCTCCTTCCCTTCCTTTTTCTTCTTCTTCTCTTCCTCTCACCTCCTCTTCCTCGCTCTATTCTTGGTTCTTCTATTCTCCACCCTCTGCTCCTCCCGACCCTCCTCCTCCTGCCTTAGTCTGGTCCAGGAGGGGGCAAGAGTCTATTTATAGAAACAGGACAAGCAAGTGACAAAGATAGTCCAGGAAGTGGGTCTGTGTAATCCCTGGATGCTGCATCTCACACACACAGACACACACACACACACACACAGAGACACACACACAGACACACACACACACAGACACACACACACAGAGACACACAGACACACAGACACACAGAGACACACAGAGACACACACAGACACACACACAGACACACACAGACAGACACACACAGACACACACACAGACACACAGACACACAGAGACACACAGACACACACAGAGACACAGACACACACACACACACACACAGACACACACACACAGACACACACACACACACACACACACACACAGAGACACAGACACACACAGAGACACACAGAGACACAGACACACACACACAGACACACACACACACAGACACACAGACAGACACACACAGACACACACACAGACACACAGAGACACACACACACACACACACAGAGACACACACAGACACACACACACACAGACACACAGAGACACACACAGACACACACACACACAGACACACACAGACACACACACACAGACACACAGAGACACACACAGACACACACACACACACAGACACACAGACACACACAGAGACACACACACAGACACACAGACAGACACACACACAGACACACACACACACAAACACACACACACACAAACACACACACACACACACAGACACACACACACAGTCTGCTTTGAGACTTACTTTCATTTCCTGGAGATGATCTGAATCATAACCACAACAAACCTGAACCTGAACTTATTGTAACACTGAACCAGTGTCTCCACGAGATGGTGTGTAACCAGACATCCTACGACTACTATGAGTCTCAGACTGAACTCTTTAGACTCAGAGACACAGAAAGAGAAAAGGCGGAGTTATAGGAGAGAGATCAGAGATGCAGCCGGTCTTCAGAAGCAGCTTTTACCTTCTGATAAATTACCTGCCACACACCACAGCTCGTCTCCGTCTCAGCGAACAGATTATTGTTCACGAGCTGCAAAGATCCGTTTACACACTTCAGCTTCAGGCTGGAAGTTAAAGACAAGATAAGAAGTCAGGCTTGGTGTTAATCAAGCTCCGCCCAAATTAGTGATGTCACAGCAGGTGTTTTCCATCATGTGTCATCATGGGGGGGGCGTGGCCTGTGCTCAACTGTCAGGCTGCAGTGAAACGGAATAAGACCAGAGTCTGTTTCACTCTGAAACATTTTATCCAGCTCCCAGTGACACCAACACACTGAGATGGACCGAACCGGTCCAGTACAGACTTCTGTGGAGTTGATACTCAAACTCACCACTGCATCAGCAGAGCGTGCTGCAGCATCAGACGCTACGTCTGCTTCTAACGTATGAAACACAACGAGCTGCTCACTGAAATGTTTTCTTTGTACTTTTCTCAGAGAAATAAATGTTTGAGCAAATGAACAAATCACAGAGACAAAATTCAACTTTACTTTTTAAATTTACTGAAAAAAATCCTCAAATACATTACAAGTAAAGATCCTGCATGCAGAGTAAAGGTAGAAGAAGAAGAAGAACCAGGTGCTAAAGCAAAGAGATGAGCTGTTAGTCAAACTGAAGTTCTGTAAATGTGTGCTGGTTATTTTAGGTGTCTGTCTTCACCTGCTGCTGCTTCTCTTTTAGCCAAATATGACTCGGAGCAGAGAAAGACACATGAGCTATGAGCCAAAACTTGTGTAAACACGTCTTCTCCTCCTCCGAGTCACGACTCAGACGAATGTGAACCACATAGTTTTACATCCAGTCTGCAGGACGTCGGACATTTTCTTCACCATCGCAGTGATTCAGGAAACAGAAACAGCAACGTGTGACAAAATTTACATCAAATATCACAGGTTTTCCTGGACGGCATCTTATTTAACACTAGGATCTGTTAGCTTAGGATCCTATCAACGTCACGATGATCATTCATTCTCACTTTTCACTTTGGCTGCAGATTAAGCTGGATCCAGCTTCTGAGTCAGGTCCCCGCTGGACGTCTCCTGGTGTCTCAGAGAAGAAACTGAGAAACGTCTCCTCAGATTCTGACAGGTCTCCTGTTCCTGTCCTGGACCTCCCCAGAGGTCACACACTGTTTTATATATGGTCATAAATATCTCCTGCATCGCCCACATGTGTTGTAGTGAGCACATGACCACATCACGTTAGCTGCACCGTCATGACCTCTAGAAAATAAAAATAAATGCCAGACAGGTAGCAGAGATGTGAACATCACTTTATTTATACTGCAGCATGTGGGGGTGCCCCCCGCACACAGGCTAAAATACGTCCTCTGTACCGCACACTGAGAGAGAAGAAGACTCATGAAGACTAAAGATGGATGAGATAAAACCTCAGCAGCCGTCTCTGTGAGACCTCACACACATGACAAAGACTGCTCTTCAACATGTTTGTGGGTTTCACAGAGCCGAGGAGCTGCTGTTCTCCTGCCTGTCGGCTCTAATCAGGTTAGAGCAGGAAGCCTCTGACAGATGAATAATTACTAATCTGCAATCAGTCATATCATCTTACAACAGCCGGCAGAGAGCAGCTTTAACGCGGTCACCTGACCTGCGTCTGTAGACGGTGCATGATGTGTTAGTCTTATTATTAGTTAATAAGGTGATCAGGCCTCCAGCGTGACTGATCCTACAGTCTCCACGGCCTCTTTTCAGGTGTGATTTGGGGTCAAACATGACAGAGCTGTGCTACACCACACGGACTGTGATGATGTGTACACGGCTCTGCTGCTACATGTAGGAGTGTTCTTGGACAAGACCCTGAACCATGAACCCCGGTGCCTTAAATACAGCAGCCTGTCTCAGAGGGGGTTAATAATTGTTATTCACTGTGGTCATTTCATGTCATGTTTATGACATTTTCAACCCTCTGTGCTCGTTTCCTTCATCATTCTGCGACACACACTTTATATCTCTGTCTGTCTGTAGTCAGCTGTGAACAGAGACTCTGGTCCAGGGGCCCCCTGACCCCTTGTTAGGCTCAGAAACCCCTTCATGCTACGAGCTCTGACTCCTCTGTGGTAACGTAACACAGAGCTCGTGTGTGTCCTTGGAGCTCCGGCGGGTTTTAATATGATAGCATTGTTCTGTTTCTACAGTCCTCTTCCTCCTCTCTCTTCCCGCCTGTCCTTGGAGATGTGCAGATTGAATCCTCCCCTCAGGAGTGACACATTCCCACCAGGCCCTAAAACTGACCGCGTTTAATTAATTGCTCCGTCAATCCATTAATAGCAGCTATAATTAGACGACCATGGGAGATCACTGCGAGATTAAACAAACCACCTGACTGAACTGGAATTTGCACTTGTTACCTTTTTATTCACAGCAGAGGAATCTGCTCTTATACTGCAGTACAGGAGTACAAGTACTCAAATCTGATGGATTCTGAAGTATTAGCAGTAAAAGTAAACAAGTATTCTCTGCTCTGAAGAGATCAGATAAATAATCTGGAGTAAGAGTAGTGGTTTGTGCCCGTGTTTGTCCTCAGACTGTGAGCAGCTGTGACTCACACACACTCTGAGTTACTCAGAGTCACACTGATGGAAACAGCAGAAAAGCATGTTGGTATCAAGTCTGATTGTTCCTCACCGAGGTTCTGAACTGCCAATGAAATGTGAGTCAGAGGTTGCACACGTCGCACAAGTGTGACACCAGAAACACCAGAAACCAGAGTTAACATCCACAGCCCCACATGTGGCTTTAACATCACCAACACGTCAGTTTAACAGGTTCAACACGGAGAACGTTGTCTGTGTTGAACCGCGCAGGCCGGACACAAACACATCATGATGGTCACTGTTTAATGAGACCAGGACTGTGAGGGGAGACCGTCACAGACAGGATGAGGCAGCACCAGGATCCAGAACACGCCGTCCCCCCCCACCTGGTCCATCATTAGGTTTCTCTGGTCAGACAGAGAAGCCAAAGAGCAGCAGAGGTTTTCATCAGGGACATGTGATGCTGCAGCAGCCCTGTGGCCAACAACTAGAACCTTTCAGAAATGATGAAGCGTCAGGATTAGAATATGTGCATGTGTCCATGTGACGTCACGGCCTGATGATACAGGAACAGTTTTTACTGCTACACGCTGGACGTGATCTTAAACTCTTGCATTGCTCTACACTGCGCGTTCACACCACTTCTACATGTTGTAATAACTGAGGTTACAAGTTCTGTTAGTTTAAAGATGGATTTGACTTCAGAAATGAAACTGTCCTAAAGAGGGAAAAAGCAACAGTTTGATGATTTCAGTTTTTTCCATTCTCAAAACTCGGCGCTGACATTTCTTCTATTTTTGGCTCTTTTTCCTGCGAAGCTTCCACTCACCTTCCTCTGAGCCATTAATCAGTTTCTGTTTGCTGTGGACCAGGCTCTTTCTTTGCTCTTCATCATATTTGTGCTTTTAAACCTCAGACCAGAGGAGTGACGTTAAGAGACGGTCTCTGTTCTGTAGTTTCTGTTTTTCAGATGATTCAGATGAAAACTACAATTCAACCTCAAGTCTCAGCAGTTTAAATAATCACAACAGAAAATCCACGTTTCATGTTCCAGTTTCTCCAGGATTCAATGTTTTTCTTTGTCACACGAGAAACTGAATCTCTATTTGGAAAAAAGCCTCTTCGGACTGTGGGAAATCACCAACAGACATTTGTGAAGATTCTTTCACATTTCACAGAGTAAAAAAATCAAACAATGATAACAATCAGTAAATCCAGCCTAACTGTAATGAGTCTGAAATCACTGAACAACTCGTTCTGCAATGACAACAGGGAAGAGCATTTCTACATCATTTCTCCAGCACCAACGTGATGTCCTGTTTCCACAGGTGAACATCTCAGGTCTTTACCTGCTCAACACATGACTTCCTGTGCCACAGACGACGAATAGACCCACTCAGCAGCAGCTTTAGAGCTTCAGCAGAAACTCTGCAGCTGTAAAGCTGCGCTCGCAGGCAGCTGGTGCAGCCCTGAAGAAGAGTGTGAGTGTGTGGGCAGCAGAACAAGACACTGACCTCCTGCAGAACATCCTCAGGCCAGTGAAGGTCCTGGTGGTGTGGTGGCAGCGCGGGGCAGGGGCCACCGAGGGCAACTCGGTGTGAGAAGAGGACGAGGTGGAGGTGGAGGTGAAGGGCTCCTCTCCCCCATCCTGCTGCTGCTCCTCCTCAGGCTGCTGCTGATCCATGGCTCGGCCCCTCACAGCTGCTCCGAGCTTGGCACAGAGCTCACACAGCGGCAGTCAGCCATTCTGACAGCTCCACTCGTCTGCAGCTGCTTCGACTTCCACTTCACAACTTCACGAGTGTCAAACACAGGAAGTGCAGTCGAGTGTGTGTTCAGCTGCAGCTCGCACCAGGAAGCAGCAGCATTCACAACAACAGCAGCTCTTCTCTGTGACTTACAGCCCGGGTCAGGGAACGGGAGAGGGGGCTGCTCTGCCCTACACTGGCTTCCTTCCTTGTCCCGACCCTCCCAGCCTGAGAATGCACAGCAGCAAAAAATGCAGGAGGTCTGATGACCAAAATCCAGAGTGTTAGAAGGAGCTGCTCCTCTCTCCGCTCTCCTACCTGTTGCTTCTCCACTTCACACTTTTACTTTCTGTCCTCAGACTCATGCGTATCTGCTGCTCTGCTCTCTGTCTACTTTTATCTCTGCTCTGTGGCTCTCCCTCTCTTTTTTCCTGTGTCCCGCCCACCCCCGACTCTGCTCGCTCTGATTGGCTGAGAGGAAAAGGTGAGCACTTTGCCACCTGCTGGTGCTTCTGAGGCTGTGCAGCGACTGAGGAGGCCAGAAAAAGGAGGAGGAAATGAACTCATTTTGTCCTCTTTAAGCAGCAGGAGCAGCAGGAGCAGCAGGAGCAATAATCAGAAGTCCTGCTTTACTCATAATATTTAACCAACGGAAAGTCAGACAGAACAATGAGACACACTCATCATATCCAGAGACACAATAAGTTTCGCACGTCTTAGTAAAGCTACCAATGAACTGTGCACGTGTGGCGCTGCGTAGCGTTTGCTGGGATTCATTTAATTTCTAGTGCAGCTTTAACACAGACTGACTTTTCTCAGTAAGATAGTAGGACGTTAATCAAGCTTTTTAAACGATTGTACAGAGACTGTTATAGTTCCAGAGTAAATAAACCTGTAAGCAGGTTTAAATCAGGAAGTGAAATGACTCTCCTACAGTTATCTTTTTATTCTGATGAAGTTCACACTGGAAACTATAAATGGCCTTTTACTGGTACCTGCGACTCCATGAGTAACGTGTGTCGCAGTGCTGCCATGAACATAAAGAACGTCACCTGCACGTTTGGATGTTCTCAGAAGATCAGAATGAATTAAACACAAGATAAAATCAGTAGATACGGGCTGTGTGCACGAGTTTCTATCTTAGTAAAATATGATCACTCACAGTCGTGGAGAAGTTATTTTTAATCTGGAGCTCTTCTAAAATAGATTTGGATGATTTACTGTTATTAAAACACTGCTACTTTATGCAGTAAAGAAACACAGTGGCAGAAACAAGCTGCTTCATGTCTGAGTTAGTGAAGGTAACTTTACTGTGTAGACAGGTGTAACGGACCTGCCTCCTCTCTGTCACTTCATTTATAATAAATCACAGTGTGGTGTGACGTCTCCCCCATCTACACGTTTGAGGGAAACGTTGTTAAGCTGGTTCCACTCTGACATTACCACCTTTATGTTACTGACTGTAGAGCATCATCGGCTCCACTGGAAGGTTGTTTCTCTGAGTCCAGCAGAGACCTGTGTGCAGGTGACACCCTGTGACTTTACAGTGAAGCTAAAAGACGAACGCGGCAGATGTTTAGAGGTGCCGATGAGACGAAATGAGCCTGAGAGCATCTGTCAGTGTGGAAACTGCAGCCTGCCTCTCACTTGGATCACATTTCTGAAGCCCCACTCTGCAATGTGCTCCCCTCCCACATAGGTTTTACATAAAGATGGAGAGCCAGCCCACAGAGAGAGAGAGACCGTGTGTACTGCAGTGAAGCAGAGGTCGCACGGCTGCAGCGAGACCCACGCAGAGCTCTTCCCCACGTGTACGTGGCAGCTTCATCCCCTGGGTTCCTGCTCTGAGGTGGAACTGAAGGATGAGCCGGGGTTATTTTTGACAGCCAATTAAAACAGAGGTGCAGCGGCCACGAGTACAGGAGCTGAGAATGAGTCCTTTCTCTTAAAAAGATCCAGACACAGTTTGCTTTAAATCATCCAGAATCATCTGTGAAACCAACAGCACAGTATCTGTAACGAGGATAAAGAACCAGGTTCAAACAATAGCTGTTATTTTAGTGGATTATAATTATTACATTCTGCTGATCATGAAATGTGATCAGATCTTCATCACACACACAAACAGTCCTGATCTGTTAATAACTGGTTTAAGAGCCTCAAACCAGTTCCTCCTGTCGCTGTGGATTAGACCTGAACAACATCCAGGAGAAACTTTGGATCCTTGTTCAGACAGAAGTGATTCAGCTCAGACAGATTCTCAGGACGTGTCGAGTAAAAGCAGTAACATATAAATATAAGTCCTGTATTAGCAGTAAAACGATGATGATGACGACGGTATTAGACAGATGTAGATTTTGGTCTCATTTGACAAAGTTTCCATCAGTCATTAAGATTTAAGAGAAAGCGTTTTGTCTCAGTTTAGATGGAGGACGATGGAGAAATGAAACAGACGCTGGATGCTTATTGTAGCATCAGTCTGTGGATACTGGTCCAGGACATGTTTCTCCTGAATCTCTGCAGCCTCTGATTCTGAATAAACATCATAAGATCATGATTCACATGTCACTGAGTCACGACTCTGAGAAGGACCCTCACACACACTCTTTGCCTCCCCTTCAGGCCTGCAGACCCCCGGGGGAGGCTTGAATGTCTGTCAGAGACCAGTTATTTCAGCATAAACAGAGCGAGCGGCGTGAGCTCTGAACTCACCTGCAGCTGCTCAGGGTGTCACTGTGTTCCTGATGTGTCACCTCAGCCTCAGACGGTTTTAACCTTTTATTTCTCAACATGTGCGCAGCACCAGGCTCCACCCTGGTTTTTATGACTCTCTTAGTGTATTAACACTTTATTACGGCCTCCACGCTGCTGGACTCATTATATAAACTTTGGGGGTCAGAGGTCAAAGGTCACAGCTACCTGACATCCATCCCTTTCTAGTGGAACATGATGACAGGACGTTCTTCAGACGTGGAACAAACGTGGAGTTGGAGCTGAATGGTTTCTGACTCTTGGTTCTTTCTTCTCTTTTCTGAAATGAGAGCAGCTGTAACAAGGCAAAACAATTTCCCTCAGATTAATAAAGTTTTTTGAATCTTGAATCTTGTTCCATGCCTCGTACCCTCACTCAATTCAATTCAATTCAATTCAATTCAATTCAATTCAATTCAATTCAGCTTTATTTATATAGTGCCAATTTACAACATAAGTCATCTCAGGGCACTTTACAGTTTAAGGTTTAAGACCTTACAAATTATATAATATATACAGAGTAATGTAGAAAACCCAACAGTCCCACTTGAGCAAGCACGTAAGGCAACAGTGGAGAG
>JAUYWH010000024.1:23455489-23487926 GCA_034779795.1 Ctenopoma multispine | reverse complement strand
CGCCATGTTTCCTGCTGGGTAAATGACGCTACGCGACGTGCGTGATGACGTCATTCGAGGCGACGGGAATCGATAGGATTAAAAAAGAACCGGTTTTCGATGCCCATCCATAATAGTCAGTGGTATGAACAAATACGTTCTTAAGATGGGTACAAGCATTTTAACTGCATTTGTGGGGTTCACCAGCTTCTTCTTAAAGAATATGAAAATGTTGGGTTTGAGCGTCAATGAGAAAGACCTTTTGGCCCCGGTTTTAACATTGGTTATCTGCTAGTGCCAACATTTATTTACTGTTACTGTCACTGTTCATTAAATGTGCATCTGATGCATTAAATTAACTTGAGAAGATGTATTATTTTTTATTTCTCCCTAAATAACCCTGCTGTCCTTATTCTAGAAATGCATGGAGACCAAAAACACCATTCTGGCTCGTCAGAAAGAGATGCAGCTTTCTCTGGACAAAGTAAAACACCTGATTCGCCTCATCCAAGCCTTCAACTTCAACCAAGCTCTGGCAGAGACAGAGGGTAAAGATGTCAGTGCCAGAGTGCAGGACAGGGCTGAAGGTGCATCAGAAACTGCACCAGAAGACATTTCTGTAGAGAAAGCGAATGCTGTGAGCTCCTCAGTCAGCAACAACGCTGACGGAAACGACAAAGAAGAGCAGCAAGGAGCCACAGGGAGCAACCAGATCAGATCAGCAGCAGCAACAGGAGGAGACACAGACAGCCAGCCTGTTGGAGTGGAAGACAGTGCAGTCCTAACAGAGGATAACAGCCCAGATGTGGGGGCAGGGGGCAAGGCTGGGCCTAGTGTTGGGGCAGGGGGAGGGGGTAACACAGGGACTGGTCTCCAGGCGGAGGTCGTGGCCAAGCCTGAGACTGATGCAGCTCCGGTGGTTGACATTCCCGCTTCCCTAGTGGTTGCGACTGTTGCCACCACCAACGGTACAACTGAGCCGGCCTGCCCTGACCACAGCCCCGCAGGAGGCTGCACCCCTAACAACACCACCAAATCTGAGAACAAGATGGCTGCCGTCAACCCTCCAGAGACAGCAATGGAGAAGAAACAGGACGAGATCACTGACAGTGACGGCAGCAACACCAACAACAGCAAAACCTCAGAACCCTCCCAGCATTCTTTGCCAGCTCTTGTCATCAGTTTGGACAATAAAAAATAATGCTATGTCTCTTGAGTTGCGGGAATTCAAACATATATATTAAAAAAAAAAAAGACTTTTGCTTGCACCATATGGTGCCCTGAAGTTGCCAATCTGTATAAATGTTGTTTGTTTGCATTGTATTGTCAGACTGTGTCAATGGTAGATATACAGCCCAAGTCACGTGGCTCTGGGGAGTCGTAGGCGATTCTACCCACAGAGCTGGGGTACAGGAAGCCCTACGTACCAGTGTCATCATGCCAATTAGTGATAGACGTCAGTGGTGGGAATGCTCAAAGGGAGATTTAATTCATCTTCACACCAGTGTGTGCCTGTTATAGTGGCCCCTGTGTTCTCTTGTGGGGTGGGGAGGAAGGTTCACACGGGTACGAAGATATCCGAGAACATGGAACCAAACATCTGTCAGGGGTTAATGGTCTAAAAAGCAGTGTTGTGATAGAGTATGCGTACTGAAAAGAGAACCTGTTCATCCCCTCGTCCCAAATTAATGTGAACAACCTTTAACTTCTGCAGTCCTAAGACCCAGATCACCTAAACCTCCAACCTCCTTTATTAACCCTACCCCTAACCCATAATCCTAACCCTCCCCTGTCAATAACAACTCCTTCTTCTCTGTCTTCTTCCTTCAGTCAGCAAAAACATCATAATCTTTCCCACTAACCAGTAGCAGTAACTTTCCCCCAGTGACTAAACCTTAAATCTGCTTTTCCCAGTCCTCCAACAATGCAGCGTGACCTCCGTCTTTGTTCCACAAGGGCTCAGCTTGCTTCTACAAAATATCATTTAAATGTCAAAGCCAGACTGAAAATCCTCCCATGGTTAATGAGAGTGAGATGTGATGTATCCTAGAAATGGATTCTCCCCTTGAAGACTTGTGCTAGACTAATGCTGTCGTTCACAAACCTACCACCTTGTTGGATTGGTGATTCAGGAAAGTTACAAAAAATTATGGGTGCAGCCCCCCCTAGCTACAGTGTCAGATAGATCTGGGGGGTGGACAAGATTTTAAATTTGTCCCTAGTCCCAACATCTCTAAATTCAATTCATAAAACTATCTTCAGTAAACACAAATGAAACCTCTCCTATTGACCAATAGCAGTAACATTCCCTTAATGACTAAGACTTAACCTCCTCAGACCGTCAGTGTGCCAGTGCCACCTCTCTATGGAACCCCTATCAGTCTAACTCAGTGAGGTTTCAGATGTGGACGCTGCTGTTCAACAGTCCAGACCAAACCCATTGAGCTGGTCCCTTGCCTGTTTTCCAACAATCCAATGACTCTAACATTCCCCTAAAATGCTTCACAACCAGTAGGTTTCCTCAGGCAGAAAACAAACCCAAACGTACCTTTTACCAGTACAGCAGTCCAGTATGACCTTACTCTTAAAGGGGTCATTAAGCTTCAGAGAAAATGGTTTATGCAAAATGTTATCCCCACTGGTTTTGACGTTGGACTTATGTTGGAAAGCAAAGTTTTCAGATTTCAGATTCTTCCATCGACAAAGTACTTTAAAGCACATTGACGCATTTTTAAACAAATGTCACTAATCTACAAACTGCCCTAACTCAGCTCATTCAATCCAAACAAACCTAATTACAGTTAAACTGAAGATTATACCGTCTCTCAGTGGACCAGTGAGAAGATATCACCTACCACCCAACACTCCCAGTCTCAGTTAACCTCCCCTACCCTCCCCATCTCTTCCCCACCTGTATCCCTGCGCTCAGGCAGAAAAGACGCTGAGCGTCACGTTCAGCAGGTACGGAGGACGAGGTCGAACAGGTGCAGTAGCCTAACAGATGTTTTCAGTGGTGTCGGTCAAGTGTAGTGATTGAGTTTTCATTCGTGAGTCAAGTGTGTCAACTGTGAGCACTAAATGTGAAATTGCAATATTGCAATGTCAACACACAAACTATATCTGGGCTGTGTTTCTTTTTTATAGGAAAAGATATTCAGGTCTTCCTAGTCTTCAGAATAAGTGCTTTCTGTTCCTGAACCTGCTGGACTGGCATTACCAACACAAAAAGGAATCCTCTTTTTGAAGTGGTGATCTTTGCATTGTGTACATTTCTGTTGAATCCTCAACTGCCAAAATGATGTTGTATCCAAATTCAGCAGGGACAAGTCCAATTACTGTATTGAAAAACCTAATCATTGGCATTGTAAGATATAGATGCTACCATTTCAGAAATTGGAAGTCCCCAGATTTAGACAGGAGAGCTTATTAAACAATAACATTAAAGGAACTTTTTTTTCCTTGAAATGGAGGGATTTGTTGTATGAACCTGCTCCTTCAGATGGATCTCAAAAGGACGATACCACAAATCCTGAGATTAAAGCACAAGCTTGCTGCATTACAAAGAAGTGCTGAAGAGCTTTTTGTATGTTAATATGGAATTAAACAGAGTATGCATCTCTTTGTTGTGATGTGACTTATCCCCACATTGCCAATATTTTTCTAGGAGGAAAAACAAACCTCTGTGTGACATTAAGGCTCAAGTCTAGTTCATATTTCCCGGAGGTGGGTGCGGGCTTCTGCTGTCTCAGAAACCCTTCAACCCCCTCACAGTTAGACTAGTGCGTCTCTTTTCTTTCTGGAGCACGTCTGGGCTGAAATGTGATGCTGTTATTCGTGGGCTTGGTTGCTGTCAGTTCGAGTCCGTCTTTGGTGAACTGATCACGACTTCTGGCTTCTCGTTCTGTACGGGGGCATTAAGAAATTCTGGTCTGTTCATTAACGGTGCCTCTGGTTGTGCTGGAACATTTGTTTGTTGTTTATTTATTTCTGCTTAAATTTGAGTCTCCAAAAACATATTCACCCCTCAAATGTCTGATGTTTCATCTCTATAAGTTTTTTCAATAGAAAATAATGTCAAAACGCTTTAATTTAGTTTGTTGTGTTTAATTGATGACGAATTTTTAGCCGTGCTAGCAGGATGGCTCTATCCACAGCAGTGCTATTCTACGAATTTGGTCAAGAAATATCTCAAGAGCTGTTGGGTGGAACAGATGTTCATGATCCCCAGAGGATAAATTCTGGTCATTTCTGATGCTCTGACATTCAAGTTCAACGTTTTCACTTATCCTTTGAATTAACTCTAAAATTGTTGGACGGCTTGCGATGAAAAATGTTCAAATGTTCCCGTTCCTCTGAGGACGAACTGTGTTTGTTCTGGTCAGGATTTTGTGTCTAACAATCTGGTTTATGACCAAATGAAAAATGAAGTACCTGGTCGCACTGAGCTGAGCCTGCTAGCTGGCTGTAGACTCTCTTTAGTTTAAAACTGAAGTGCAGGATTACATCATTAAATATCAAAATGATTGTTCCTCCTCAAAATGTTTTATTGGTAAATCTCAGCATAAAATGCAGTGACATCCCAGAAAAGTAGATGTTCACATGAGGGGTGAATATATTGTTGGGCAACTATAAACTGAGCTGCTGCAGGTGTCTTTTTTTTCATATCATGTGAACTCTTGTAACTGAATTAGCATCTCTGATTTTCTGACATCAGCTGTACAAACTGCCTTCACTCTGAAGATCCCAGAAAAATGAACCAGAGGAAAATCTCTGTAACGTTCCACATGTTTGGCCACAGTGTTGTCTGATAAATATCATTTGTCTCTGATGAAGAGTTCAGCCATTCGAACATGGAAGGAAAAGACAGAAAAATGGCAACTAATATTGTATGTCCCCGGTTCATGTGAACACCATGTGTTGTGTGTTTTATTTCTGGTTGGGGTGTTAGCCTGTGTTCACTCTTGGATGGAGCAGAGTTGTCATCAGGTTTTACTTTGAAAGAGCCCGAACATGTGTTCCAGAGAAACTGGACCTTTCCCTCTGTACAGTAGGTACCTCGAGTGCCTTTCTTCAAACAGCAGATAATATTTGTTTCTTGACTTGCACTGTGACTTGTAGAACCTTACTAACCTGCCCACCTGCCCTCCTGATCCGTCCCGTCCCATCGAGCTCCCTGAAACTCCGGAGCACAAACCCGGTCCCTTCACCTCAGGCTGCCAGTAGTCAATGCAAGTTGAAACTACATTTCATATTAAGCCGTTTAGATTGACCAGATAGTGTTTTGTTGTTGTTTAATATAGGAGTTGCCTTAAATGTGTTTTCTTTTTACGTGATTAACTTTTACATTTGAAAGAGAAAAATCACTGCAGATGCCGGCGAAGGTCAGAGGTAACATTAGGTTGGTGAAATCTGGTAGTTGTCAAAGAAATGCTCCAAAGAGGGATTGTTGGTGAGACAGTGACAGTTGTTCTGTGATGCACTTTTGGTTCTAACCAGTATTATTTTCAGAGTGTAAAAATGGGATGCATCAGCAACATGAATTACAGTCATGAATCTCACTCTGGGTTCACTGAATCCAGTTTGGAGGCCACAAGTTGGACTCTGGAGCTGATTTAGTTTTATTTTGAAAGGTCCGTTGTCCCTAAGTGCTGTGGTTCTTCTGTTTTTGGAGGAGGTTTGCTAAATCAGGTCATGTGAGCCGGAGCCTGTGTGCATTTGGACCGAACAAACTAACCTGCACCCTGATCATGGGCAGACTTAGACCCAATTAGCAACACTGTCCACTGAGACCAGTGGAACGCATGCCTTCTTATGCAAATTTTTATACAAGATTTGTCAAAACCTTTTTAATATGCATTTACTTTTGTTTTTTTAAGTTTGTACATGAAACTCAAGTCACCTTTTTTCCTTTGAACATTGATGCAGTTAAACAGTGCAGTAGCCGTGCACGTTAGAACGGAAACATTTCTTCCTGACGTGTTTTATGGATGGAGCTGAGACGGTTTTGGCTCCTTTACTTTAGGTTTTAATATGAACTTGGCTAATGCACCATGCTGAATGTTGGGCTGCTGGGAGCTGCGGGGGGCTCGATCCAGTCTTTTTGTCTAAATTGTGTCATTGTCCTCTTCTGGAGAAAAGTCCTCTGCTTCTGTTTAGTCAAACTCTAAAAGTGAATTTATCCAAAGAACACAGCAAACGTGCATTTCTGTTTGGAAGCCTTTTCTGTTAAATAAGTCGATGCATATCATTTGGAAATTAATTTCTGCATCAGCATTGTGTGCATTCACCAAGCTGGAAGAGGACCACGTGTCTGCAGCTGAGGGCTCATCAGTTTGTCCCTGAGGAAATCCGTTATGCATTACAAATGTTCATCTCCAGTTCCCTCTGTGGTTCTTGTTCTGGAAGCATCCAGTAAAGTAGTTCAGTCCAACTCGACTCTTTTCAGTTGTGTAGTTTTGAAACGATCAAGTCATGATTGTGGCCTTCTAGTATTTTGTCGAAACATGACATCAGTCCGTTGTTACCGCTTCACCATCCATCCTGTCCGGACCCAACTGTACACCTGAAGCTTTTACCTCATCCACAGCTAATTCCATTGGGGGTGTGTTGAGTGCAAAAAAATAAATAAGTAAAAAATAAAAAGTCTTTTTTTATCTTCCATTTGGTGAGATGCATTGTAGCGATATGAATAAAGAAAAAGTTCACCTGGTGTGCTGAATAATGTGTAAATTGGTAATTACACAATCTGAATATTTGTATAATTGTTTGTATTTTTTCATAATGATTTTGGAAAGGAATGTGTTTATTTTTTTGACTTCTGTTCCAGATGTGTCTTCTGTTGGCCTGACATTGTGACTGGTCTGGTGGGATTCTTACCTCTGTATTGAGCCTCTTCTGTGATGAATTCTTTGTATGCAGTGTTTAGGAAATACTGTAGGGAACATGGGGAGGAGTTGATATTAGGAGCATTTGATCAATTTGTATTTATTTATTTTATCATTTTGTTAATAAATTGTGAAAAGCAGCGAGTCTCACGTGTTGCTTTTTATTTGTGAAATTGAAAGGCCTTTTCATTTCAGTTCACTGTTTAATTTTTGAAAAACATTAAATTAGGTTAAAATGATTAATTAATATAAAATGTCAGGCATTATTATGTGTCATATTGAGTTTATTATCATAGGAAACTAGAGAAGCTAGAATTTTTGGCATTTTTACTTGAAAAACTGTTGACTTGAATTTCAGCTCCTGTACAAAACTCTTGTTGGGGTCGAAAGAGGCCAAATATTTGCCCGGGGTCCCTGAGGTCTAGACTGTTTGAATACAGTATATTCACGTATGTTCATTATATATTATTTATTCACGTATTTAATGTCATCGTGTGTTCCTCCGCAGCAGAGTGGCGCAGCGGAAGCGTGCTGGGCCCATAACCCAGAGGTCGATGGATCGAAACCATCCTCTGCTATGATTTAGTTTTCTTCTCCTCCAACGTGACAGGTTATTTTTCAAAGATCAGTGAGACATTGAAGAGACAACAGATCAGCTAATGCAAAATTAAACCAAGACTGATGTTACATTTGCATTTTCTTTACCGTGTACCGCTTCGTCTGGTAATGTTACTGTGGTATTAATAAAGTTTAGGAAAAAAAGGGCTTGTGTTTTTTGTAAACCTTTATTTGTTCATCAGCACTTATACAAAATTCATCAGGTCAACAACAACAAAAGGGTAAAGTCGATCTTGACTTACAAACAGGATTTTAAGGCACTAAACATAAAAGTCAAAGTTCGTATGGATTTCAGACCGTTTTCACTTATGGATGAAAATTTATCATATAAAAAAAGAAAATTTAGAATAACAAAAATCGACGTCTTGTATTCATGGTTTGTTTGGAAGCGTGATGTCATCGTGTTAAGGCCAGCGTCACGCCGCGGTGTCTTCTGGGAGCTCAGCCATTACTGTTGGCGGTTATTTTGCTATGGTCGTGCTCGGTAAAAGCAGCAGGAGCGGTTTTCGGTTTTCCGGTTTGAATTAATCATAGCCATGGGGGGAAGACACTGCTGCGTTAAAAACTGTCGCCGCAGGTCACACGACCACCTCGGGAGGAAAATCCCCAACGGGCTAACCTTCCACTGTTTCCCCGCCTGGAGGACGCACGAAGGCGAACAGATAGCGGCGCTGACGGGGAGGAGGAGGGAGGCGTGGGTGGCTGCTGTCCGCCGGAGCAACATCACCTTCGACCACATCCCCAAGTCCTTAAGAGTGTGCTCCAGACACTTCCACTCCGGTCAGTTTTACACACATATCCCGGTTTAGATAGACAGATCAACAACCTGATTTCTGACTAGTCAATAAAATCACTCATGTAGCAGCAGGTGGAGGTAATTTGAACCCTTTATGTACCTGACAGCTTCTTCAACCACACTAATACTTTAGTTCATTTGATTTAGCAGCTAAAGCTGTCAGGTACATGTTGAGGAGTTAAAGGTAAGGCCAAATAGAAACAGTACCTCAGAACTGTATTTTTGCAGTTTTTCCAGACTTAACATCTGTTGTGTTCACAGGTAAACCGGCTTATGAGATGCTGGAGTCAGATCCAGACTGGGTCCCCTCACTACACATGGGTCACAGTGATGAAAAAACCAGACGGACTGAGCGCCTGTCATCATCCCAGACGACCGAGGAACAAAGATGGGAGACAGAGGCGAGGCACGCAGATGTGTTTAATGCAGAGACGCAGAGAGAATCAGAAGCAGCAGAAGGTGGGACTGAGGTTTTTACAGGTGAGAACTGATACTGATTAAATCCCCCTCAGATTACAAGTATTTCCCTGGATAGCACCTGTCCAGGTCAGTGAGTTCTCATATGTCTGTTCTCCAGTAATAATTAAAGCACCAACAGAAACAAGGAGATCTTTATTAAGAAAAATAATGTTTAACTCTGAGGCAGTGGACCTCAGCAAACCTTGAGGAAGTCCATGTCAGAGATCATAATGCTGGATCTAAAATGTTCACGAGATGAATCTGAATCATTTCAGTGTGATTTACAGTAAGTAAAGTGTCTGTTTGGAGATAGACAAAAATGTTTTCTGACAGTTGAGCTGTTCAGGGACATTAAATCTGTTTTTTTTGTACAAAACGTTGTGTTGCAGGTTCTGTGAAGACATCAGTTCTTCCCTGGAGCGAAATCAAGTCTGTGCTGCAGTTGGCCCTGCAGGGGAAAATCAACATAAGTGAAAAGCCTGAAGACGAGACACATGACCGACCTGGGAACAACACAGACATCAGCTTCAGAGTAAGACTGAAACTACTGTTTTCACTTCCTGTTTATTTCTCCTGCAGATCGTTTCAGCAAAGACGTGCAAATAAACTAATTATATCATTAATAATAATGTCACAAACATTGGTCCTTGTTGATCTCAGAGCAACATTCCTAATATTCTGAGGCCCTCATGTATGTAGACAGGAGGATAAAACTATGACCTCGGTAATAAACTGAATTAAACATGTAAAAGAACTGAAACATTTCCACAGCTCCTGAAAGTCTCAGAAATAGCAGAGATGACATTATTTTCACACAGTCTTTCTTCATAACCTTCACACTTAAAGTAGGTGTTAAATTACAGTCAAGTTCTTCAAACATCTTAAATTAAATTATATATATGTATATATATATATATATACATATGTGTTATATTCAGGTGTACAGAAGTTTAATTACTCAAATTATACAAACAAATGAAATTACAGTTTATACAAGTTAACAAATGTGTATGTCAGTCCTCCAACTAAACGAAAAGTGCACAATGAACAAACGTTTGTGGCGTAGTACAGGAAATGAACAGAGTGAACTGCTTTTTTAAATGCCCAGGAGACTTTAATTTGAAAATCCATCACTGCAGGTCTAACCCTGTGACAGCTGATTTCTGCTGTGATGTGTTCTTCATACACAAACGTTAACTAACATCAAATCAACGTTTCAGGATTTCTTCAGAAACTCTCTGGAGGCTTCTCTGGAGGCCTCCAGCTGGTCCAGAGCCCAGAAACCTGCTTCAGCCTCTTGCGACTTTCATTTGGACCTAAACTTTAAAGTCCCACCTGTGAGGGAGAAGATTCAGACCTGCGAACAGAGCCCCTCCACCCCCTCCTCCTCTTCATCTTCTTCCTCCTCCTGTCTGAACTGTGTCAGGCTGAACAGGAGGATCAAGGAGCTGGAGGAGAAGCTGTTTCACCTCACGGTAGAACAGGAAGACACGAAGACCTCGTCTGAATACAGCAAGACTTCTGTCCCATCAGACCAGGTTTTACAGAGTCCTGAACCAGTCCACACAGCAGAGGACCACTCTGGATGTAAGTTTAAGACCATTAAAGATAGATGAAAGATAGATCACAGCTCTGTGCAGGGTCTCTGCTGGTTTCTGTACAGATGTGGGTCTGGACTTGGGTCCAGGCAGCTGTTTCCCCTGCTCCCAGTCTTTATACCAACATAATCTGGATTTGTTTTCACTTTTCTGTTGTTATAAATCAGTCAGAAGGAGTTGACTGTGTCTGTCTCCACAGGGGTGGAGCCTGTCCGTCCTCCTCAGGTGCTTCTCCGTGAAGGAGTCCAGGACGTGGACTTGGCCGACGAGTTGCCTTCCTCCAGCCTCACAGCACTGAGCTCATCCAAGCGTAGAATTCGTCGGCCTCCTCGCTTCAACCACGCCTGGCTCAAGATGTTCTGGTTCCTCCGTTATTCTGCAAAGCTGGACGAGATGTGGTGCCACGTCTGTCGCATCTATGCACACAAGTCCCACCAGAACGTGTCCTTGATAAAAGGCTCCAGGATATTTAAGCTCTATAGCATCAAGAAACACAGTGGCCGCATCTACCACAAAGAGAACGTGAAGCGTTACGTGACACAGAAATCTAGTCGAAAGTAACGATGGAGTTCAAAGCATTTCATCGAATGGTAAATGTGTGTAAGGCTTAATGTTACAGCACAGCATGTGTCAGACTGTTATCATGAACCACAGCCAGTCTGTGCTGCTGCCACGACACAAACCTCTAAACAGGTCAGAGAAAAGTCAGAGCAGCTTCTACACCATCACTTCTCCTGAACTCACTGAAGCACCAAGTTGCACTTCTCCATTTTTTACTTTATTTAACCAAAGTCTCACTGAGGTTAAGCAGCAGAAAAGTCACTGTAACAACAGGGAGTAGAAAATGGTTTTCAGTGAACACAGTGAAACACAGCTGCAGCCTCAGTAACCGTCAGCCACCGTGTTGTAGACAGACTGATCAGTGTCCTCTGTCACCAGCAGGAGCCTCTGACAAACTCAGTCCAGTTTATTAGGAACACCAAGCTAAACTAAAGCAGCCCTGATTTAAATCCTCCTCCATGAAGTTGGTTTATTGTCTGTCGTCTCGTGTTTCAGCTTCTAACGAGTCCCTCGTTTGGGACTTAGTTTCACAACCTCTGGACCATCTGGAAGTGGAATCCTGGCAACGAGAAAGAAATCCCCCTTCCAGATGACTTCACCCGGAGGACTGAGAATCTTCACCGACAACCTCTGATCTTGTTTCTGTGTGTCTCCATATCCTCAAATCTCCCAATAAATACGTTTTAAATAATGAGATTGTACTGTTGTGAAGTGTAGTTATGTTTGCAGAGGTGTTACGTCCCTAAAGAAGCAGCAGTACTGAGCTTCTGTTCAAACATTACAGTTCTGATGTGAATCGTGTTGATAACATGACTATTATTATTAAATCATGAACAGATTTTAGTTAGTAAAAATAAAAAATCTCTCCATGTGCTGACAGCAGCCGGTGGAGGCAGATGGCCGCCCACCGTGAGCCTGGTTCTGCTGCACGTTGTTTCCTCTCCCCTGTGTCCTGGTGCTGCTCACTGGGATCTGTTGGGTTTCCTGTTCCGTTACAGGACTGCAGCTGCACGTCCTGGATTGGACAGTATCAAGCAGCATAAAATGGAAATACTGACGTGAAGTACCTCACAATAGTACTCTTAGTAGTACATGTACTTTAGGTAACAGTAAAGTTACTCGATTACTTTCCAGATACCTGCGGCTCCGCTGTGAACTTGTATTTTGCACATTCGCTTTCTTCCGTTCTCCATGTCATTTCCTGTGATAAAACATGGTGGTCAAAGCTCGGGGAGGCGACTGAGTCGCTGCACAAATTCACGGGAAACTTTGCGGCGGCGCAGCCAGCGGCCGGAGCTCGGCGCTCGGTGGCCGGGGGCGCAGAGCGGAGCTTCGCCGGGAGACGGGGTCTGTGTGTCCGCTGCGTGTGTGCACTAGGTGGGTCTGTGTCAGTAGCCACTGTGGCCAGTGAAAATGGCTTCCGAAAACAGCAGGCAGATTGCCAGCAGCCTGCAGACCGGAGCGTGGCGCAGATCCGCGTTCACCGGACCAGCGAGCGACACCGACACTAAGTTCAGTCTCTGGTGGTCTGTGGTCCGCCCTCCCCCCCCAGACCCCTCCAGCCCAGAGGACAGTCCTCCTCAGAGCGAGTGCTGTAAAAATCTCAGGATCCAGACTGTAAGAAAGTATCGGTAGAAACCAGAGGAGCCTGTTTGGTCTGAAGTTAACGATGCCTGTAAAATAAATGTGGTTTTATATGTATTCTACTGCAGCACAGTACTCACTCAGTACTGCTGTGTGTACATTTACACGGAAATACTTAAACAATGCAGAATATGAAGTAAAGCTTGGGGATTTTAAGCTGAACATTTCAGGACCTTTTCCTAGACTCTTGATTTATTTACAATGTGCTAAATGATGATGATGATGATGATGTGGTATAAAATCACGTCATTTCACCTGGTTGTGTGGTTTTTGTCCACAGAGGCTTGTAACGTGCCGAACCTGCTGGATTTCCACCAACATGGTTCCAACATGAGCGAACAGCCGCCGGACCTCTGGTGTAAGCTCTGTTTCGTTTAGTTTGGACCGTGACAGATCATCTGTCAAACACAGACTGAACACTGGTTCTGGGTGTATGTTCATTTCACAGTTGTTGGGTCCAGACTTTCCTGTTAAATCTGTTGTGTGTGCATATAAGACGATGATGAGAGGAGACCAGAAGCTTCAGGCTGGATTTAGATAGAACAGCTGCAGGTTTGTTTACTACAGGAGCTGCTGGGAACGTGGAGGTCGGTGTGTTTATCTGTGAACCCTCACTGCAAACATATCCTTGGACCTGAGAAAGTCCAACATTACTACACGTGAACACGTTACTACACATCTCAGTAAACTATGTCCAGGGCACAAACGGAGGGTTTACAGCTCCACATCAGTGCACTTCACTGTTGCATTGATCTGTGTGGGTGAATCCTCTTTTGTGCTGTAGATGAAATATACTGTTTGCAACCTCAGGTTTTTACCCTGTAAAGGTTCTGACCTCTGCAGATGTCTTTATCTGTTATTCACCGTTTGAAACTGCTTCACAAAACCCTGAAACCTGCAGTCGACACTTTGCTGTCTGTGTCCTCCAGTCTGTGAGGAGTGTCAGGACTGTTTCCAGAAGGAGTGTCCATCACACGGGCCCCCGCTGTTCGTCCCAGATACGCCCACCGCCCTGGGTCTGGCCAACAGGGCGGCACTCACGGCCCCATCATGCCTGCAGGTCTTCACTGAGGGGGGCGAGGTGGACGTTCGCTGCTTGGATGCAAACATCCCTAAGGGAGCAGTGTTCGGTCCATATGAGGGAGAGCTGGTGTCCAAAGACAAGTCGTCCGGCTTCTTTTCCTGGATAGTAAGTAAAACCAGTCAGAGACCAGTTTAGAACCAGTCTAGACCAGTTGTGGGGCCAGCTTACTTATCTTCTTTAAACAAATCAGATCTGGACCGGTTTCCTCTGTTCTGATGTTTCAGGTGGTTGATTCAAACAACACGTATCAGTCCATCGACGGCAGCGATGAGACCAAAGCCAACTGGATGAGGTGAGAGTAGTTTTTAACAGAGACGACCAAGCGGTGTCTCCACGCTGTGAAGTGACACAACAAAGACTCAAACGGAGCAGACTGAACGTTTTACTCCACTACACATGAAGACAAACATCTGTTTCACCTCCGTCATTGTGCGCTCACACATTTCACAATAAAAGGATGGACAAACATTCTTAAACGTGTACTGATACCTGCACCTTCTCCACAGCTCATTATCGGTGTGCTCACCTGCTCTGTAACTACCTGGTTGCTGTGAATTCATGTTCACATGCAGCAGATCATTTTAAAAGTGGGTCTCACAGGTTTTAATTGTATTATCACAGAATACACTGATTCCTACCTTCTTATTTCACTCTGTGTCAGCATCGCTCAGTGTTAGAGAATCCACTGTTTTCTCTGTCTGCAGACTTCTGTTCTGAACCTGTGAACATGTGAAAAGCTGATTGTAAACTTGGTTCCACATAATCATGTTCTCCAGGATAAATGTGACTGAAGAAACCAGGTTTCTCTGGTCTCCTGACCCCGATTATCACCAGGTTTCTGTTTTCATGACAGTTAAGGAATCAGCTGCTGGAGGAAGGCGATTGTACCGGGTTATTTAACTGACTGTGTCTTTATTCCTGTTGGTGTTTCTGACCTCCAGGTTTGTCCGGACCTCGTCAGAGAGCAGCAGGAACCTGACAGCGTTTCAACGCGGTAAAAACATCTACTTCAGAGTGTGTCGTCAGCTGGTGGCAGGAGAGAAGCTCAGGGTTTGGTACAGCGACGACTACATTCAACGGCTTCACTGCGTTTCTCAAGAGAGCATCGACCGCAACCTGGACACAGGTGAGACCATGGATAAATTATGAGAAAACTGACCTCCGGACATAGATGTATAAAACCTGGTTTCTGATCATCTTTTGTAATTTTTAGGTGTTTTTAAGTGTTTGTGGTAATTGTTTTTACATTTAACTGAGCTCTGTGACTTTCAAACACTGAGCCCCTGACCTCTGCGAGCGCTGCGCTGTGCCCAGTAGGTCTGTTTGATAATTCACCCATGTGTAAGATGGACAGGTATTCTAATTTTAGCACAGGAACCAGATCTCGTTCATTTGGCAGTACTTGGTTTATAAATCGAAGAATCTGCCAAGTTAATTTATAAATTCCATGTAATTTAGACATTTGTCTGTAGAGACAGTTTCAGATTCTTTACTTAAAAAATATGTAAAATATTCTAAATGCTCGATTTTACTGGATGGAAAATGAAACTTAAGTAAAAGTATAAGAATCATCAGGTAATGTAGTAAAGCATTGAAAGTACTAAATGTAGAAAATTGGCCTCTGACTGTTAGTTATATATTATATCATATATTATTATTATTAACAACGTTTTCTGATGTAGTTGGTTAAGATACAGTTGGTTCTTAACTAGTTAATAATTGTTTTTATGATACTAATCTCTTGATTAATTTATTGTTTTGTATATAAAACTAAAAACTAATGGGAATCACAGTTACTTAGAACTTGAAGTAAAAGCTTCACAGTGTTTGTTTTGTACATCCAAAAGTCAAAGCTCAGGATCATTAAAAACATTGAAATAACTGAAAGGAAAAGCTGCAGATCCTCACATTTCTGAAGCTGAAGTGCCAATTAATCCTCTGTCTACTAATTAATTGATTAATTAAAGATGTATTGTTCCTGTTCTACTTGTACAGTATATCAATTTGATGTTTAATCCATAACAAAGCATCTGATGTTATAGGATCTTTAAATATTTTGTGTTCAGCAATCTGAACCACAGCAACTTAATTAAATGTAGACAAGTAAGAGGAAAAATCAGTAACTTCTGAGATGTAGTAAAGTATAAAGAGGCGTACAAAGAAAATACTTCAAGTACAATTTGAGTACCTCAAATTAACACTTAAACTCATTACTTTGTTATTTGTCACCGCTGGTCTTGTTTGAGTGAAGCTGTATTTAACTAAGAAGACTGTTTTGTTCCAGATACTGGGAGGCCAGCAGTCCTGCCCAACATTCAGAAGGACTTTAAATCTCCCTGCCTGCGGTCGTCTCTGCAGGGCAAACCCAGCCCCAGCAAACAACCCAGTGAAGAGTCGGATGGTCAGCCCCCTGCCAAGAGGAAGAAGATCGACCTCATCTTCAAAGACGTCCTGGAAGCTTCACTCGAGGACTCCAGCAAGTGCAGGTCCCAGTCTTCCCTCCCAGGGTATAGCTCTGAAAGCTCCTTTAATGCTCCTAAGCTAAAGGTGGAGGAGAAAGAGGAGGAAAACCAGAGCAGCACGGAACCCTCCACCTCCTTCTGCCCCAACTGTGTCAAACTGAAGAGGAGGATTCTGGAGCTTGAGGAGGAGCTGTCCCGTCTCAGAGGAGACCAGGGGGGTGCTGTCGGTCCAGCAGTATCTGAACAGAGCCTGTCCCAACACGATCAGGTCCCGCCCCATCCAGAGCAAGGCCCCGTTGAAGATTTTCAAGGTAGGTAGAGATCTGATTTCATTAGGAAAACGTTTGACTTTCTGGTAGTGATGGATGTATCACACATCAGTCTGAGGGAAACATGAAATGTTGAGATATTCCAGAGTCAACCAAAGTAGACCGACTCACCATATATAGAACCATGCAAGCTAGTCTGGCCATAAATTCTTTACATGGTTCTGTAAATCGTACAGTGTCATTTTTAATCCTTCATCCACTTTGCAGGGATGGAGCCTTTGACGCCCACTCGGGTGGTTCTGGATGAAGATGACCAAGATATGGACTCTGCTGACGAGTCCATTGCTGCAGATCTTGTAATTTCTCCAGAGGACTCGTCAAAGCTTTCCTCTGCTGGAAGCAGACGGATTCGTCGTTTCAAGCAGGAATGGCTGAAAAAGTTCTGGTTCCTTCGCTACTCACCAACCCTGAATGAGATGTGGTGCCACGTCTGCCGCCAGTACACCGTGCAGTCTTCCCGTACCTCTGCCTTCATCATTGGATCTAAGCAGTTCAAGATTCACACCATCAAACTCCACAGCCAGAGCAACCTCCACAAGAAGTGTCTGCAGCTGTACAAACTGCGCATGCACCCAGAGAAGACGGAGGAGATGTGCAAGAACATGATGCTACTGTTCAATGCAGCGTACCACCTGGCTGTGGAAGGACGACCCTTCTCAGACCTCCGTCCGCTGGCGGAGCTGCTAAAGAAGTGTGAACTCAAGGTGGTGGACCAGTACATGAATGAAGGAGACTGTCAGATCCTCATCCATCACATTGCTCGGACTTTAAAGGAAGACCTTGCAGAGAAGATGCGCCTGTCTCCCTTCTTGAGTGTCATAATGGATGCTCAAAATGACGACCTGTTCTCAGACATGGTGGCCGTCTATGTCCAGTTTCTAACCAATGAGGGTTCGCCCAACACAGAGTTCCTGTCTTTGCAGAGACTGAGTTTGGCCAGTGTGGATGGATACCTCCAAGCTATGGATCGAGCCTTCGCCGTCCTGGGCCTCAGGTTTCAGGACTTACTTGTGGTGGGTCTGGGGGTGGATGGTACTAACATCTCTTCAGGAATGAGAGCCAACCTATATATAGCCGCGCAAAAGACCTTTCCCTGGATTCTCTGCCTTCCCATCATGATCCACCGACCTCATCTGGAGGTGCTGGATGCCATCAGTGGGAAGGAGCTCTCCTGCCTAGAGGATCTGGAAAACAACCTCAAGCAGCTCCTCAGTTTCTACCGCTACTCCCCCCGCATGATGGCCGAGCTGCGGTCCACTGCTCCAACACTGTCTGAGGAGACAGAGTTCCTTGGAGACATCAGGGCAATTCGATGGATCATAGGAGAACCAAATGTCCTTAATGCACTCATCAAAGATTACCTGGAGGTGGTTGCACATTTGAAGGAGATCAGCAGCCAGACGCAGAGGGCTGATGCTGCAGCCATCGCACTTACCCTCCTCCAGTTCCTCTTGGACTATCAATCGGTAAAGCTCATCTATTTCCTCCTCGACATCATAGCTGTTCTCTCACGATTAGCCTTCACCTTCCAGGGAGAATACCTGCTGGTGTCGCAAGTGGAAGCCAAAATTGAGGAGGCCATTCAGGAGATAGGCCAGTTGGTGGATTGTCCTGGAGAATATCTGCAGGAGTTTGAGGAAAATTTCCGTGAAAGTTTCAACGGAATTGCTTTGAAGAATCTGCGTGTTGCAGAGTCCAAGTTTCAGTCCATCCGAGAAAAGATCTGCAACAGGAGCCAAGGCATCCTGTCCCAGCGACTGGACCTACAGAGCCGCTCGTTTGCCAAAGCCTGCAGGGTCCTTGACCTGTCCACCTGGCCTCACAACCGTGAGGACCTACAAGCCTACGGCGAGGAGGAAATCCAGTTGATATTGAACCACCTGGAATCCATTCCCTCTGCTGGTCTGGAGGGCTCCCAGGCTAGAACGGAGACCAGAGGCAACCTGGTGGTGGAGTGGAAAGATCTGAAAGCCGACTACTGCAGCATGAATGGTTTCAAAGAGGTTATCGGTCACATCTGCAGGTACAAGCAGCGTTTTCCTCTGCTGAACCGAATCGTGCAGGTTGTCAGGGTTCTGCCCAGTTCTACGGCCTGCTGCGATAAAGGAAGAGTGTCTGTACAGAAGATGTGTAAGAACAATCGTTCACGGCTGACCCTGGAGCAGATGAATGACCTGCTCACTGTGTCAGTTAATGGTCCACCCATCACTAACTTTGATGGAAAGAGAGCGTTGGACAGCTGGTTTGAGGAGAAGTCTGGCAGCAGTTACTCTCTTTCAGCTGAGGTGTTAAACAGGATGTCAACTGCTGATCAGAAGTCTGTTTTGCACAGTGTTGACGTGAACACAGAGTTTTACCCTGACATGTAACAAACCCTGTGGTCTTTTAAAACTAGACTAACACTGACAAAGAGAGGCAGTATCATTTCTCTGCATCAGTGATTACAAACCGGGGGTAAGGGGAAAAGATAGTGAAGCAGATAAAAATGTAAATCAACCCCAGTTGCCACTGAACATCACCTTTGGGATTTAAACATAGGCAAATATAAAGTTATAAAGTCACTCCAGATTGCAGTAGCACAAATCCAAACTTGATCTAAACAAATAAAACAAGAACAGTGGGTGCAGGTAAAGTTAAAACTACTCCTTAGACAGACAAGACAACTACAGAGTCACTTAAGGTAGTCACAATCCAGCTGCAAAACCGCAAAACATCTTCAAGTTCAAAGAGCTAAATAGTCACAGAAACGTGCAAAAAGAACACAGAGATACATACAACCCTAAGTCCAAAAAAATGTGCAAAATCCACATAAAAGCGATGCAATGATTTGCGTATCTCATAAACGCACATTTTATTTGCAATAGAACATCGAAAAAACATGTTGGGTGCTTAAACTGAGAACATTTGTAGATGTAGATTTTACACAATGGGGGTTGTAAATGATTGTAAAGAATCAATGTGACTCACAACACTCCTAAGACAGTAGACACAAAGCAACTATAAACAGATGCCTTTAGAAAATGTGCAGAGTTGCAATCTGTCTGTGCTCAGCTGGACATCACTCCGAAAGGTTCTTGTTCTGACCGTCTGCTTCCACTGATGAGAATTTTTAGGCTGTGGGCGACTTTACACTTATATATCATATTAATAATAGCACGTGTTGTTGAATGACACGTTAGAAAAAGAGAGATTCAGTCATGTAGTGCCTGATGAAACAGAAAAGACAGTGTAAGGATATATAAAGGCTTTATATTTCTATTAGCTGCTCTGCGCTGTATATACTGTACAAACTGTAGATAATTTAAATGTTCTGATGCGGTTTTTAAGGAAGAGTATTTTTCTTTTGAATTTGGTGATTGTGCCACAATGAGAGAATGAAAGAACCAAAAGAAAAGGTGCTATCCTGCTACGCCATACTGTTACTGTTTTAATTTCCATATTTGTTTAGGTGTTTTCTGCAGCAAGTGATATATTTGAAATATCTTTTTTCTCTCTCTGAAGCTTCCACTTTGTGTCTGAATGTTTCTAGCTCGGGAGCTTCAGGCTTTGCCAAAGCTTTGGCTTCAGATATTTCATTTTAAACAATGCATGCAATGATATTCAGCTGATGTTTTTAACAGTAGTATCTATATGAAGATGTCTGTATTTAAAGTTAGACTAAACGTGAGATAGGGGGACCACAAGCTATGAAATTAGGCAAACGGTCACTTTTTTTTAACAAACTTTTGGGAAATGTTGCTTTGTTGCCCTTAAATGAAAAAGTTCAACATTTTGCGAAATAGATGTATTGACTTTCTTAACACGAGAGTATTAGTCTCATAACTCCACATATTGTTTAGACTGCAAATACAGAGCAGGAAAAACTTCATGTAAACCTGGAATTGTAACTGGGAGAAACTGTGAGTTTCTGGCTTCTCATTTATCAAAGGCTTCACACATTAATCAGCATCAAGAGAGAGATGGATGGATGACACGATGTGCTTAGTGAATACCTCATGCAGCAGGATAATCAGCTTTTATTGTCATTGATCACATTTACATGTTACACAGAAATTTGACTTCTGCATTTAATCCATCCCTCCTTGGGGGGGGCGGTGGGCAGCCACAGGGAGCTAGTGCTGAGCGTCTTGCTCAAGGAGACACACCTGGTATGGGGGATGGGCTGGGGTCCGGGCTGGGATTCGATCCTGCCACCTTCTGCATCCCAATGTGACCATCCCAACAGGAACCATCATAGCCCCTGCACAGTATGCACCACCAGCAGATAGAGGAAGTGGCTGGACAAGCTGCTCTGAAAGACAGCACAGAGGCACTAATCATGGCAGCACAGGATCACGCTCTTAAGTACAAGATAGACAAAGGCTGGGATCTACCACAGCAGGTAGGACCCCAGGTGCAGGCTGTGCAAAGATGGCTCTGAGAGGGTCTCAGATACAGACTGATAACATGGTAATGTAACCAACCAGACACAGTAGTGGTGGGCAAAGGGAACAGGGATCCCTACAGTGATCAGAACACTCGGCCCCCAAACTGGGCGAGTGGCTCCAGATTAGCTTATCTTAGCTTAGCATAAAGACTGGAAGCTAAGCTAATGGCTGCGTCTTTGTTCTGGCATGAAAGCAGCTGTTGTCTTTATAGAGACATGAAAATGCCTGCGACTGCTTCCCAAAATGTTAAACTACTTGTTTAAAGTGGCATAAAGCTGTTTGAACCTCTTTCTTTTGTATCAAATGAGACCTGTGTACACCTTTTGTGCATGTGTGTATTGTGTGCATGCAGGTATTACTGTTTAAATCAGTGTTTGTGTGCAGGACGCTGTTTCTGGTTGGATGTCATGTCAGACTGGTGGCAGAGCACATCAGTAATTTTACTGCTGCAGTTTCAGTCCAAAAACATTTGACTCATGAATGCCAACATTTAGTGATTTGCCTTATGCTGTGTTAATCTTTATACCAATATTTGGCTGATTGTAATCTGGCTCCAGAGCTGCATGGACTTTGTTGTGAGAGTTTTCACTGCTGGAGTTGGATATGACTTTCTGTTACAGATGAGTTTTTTTATATTGAAATGCTTTAAAGTACATTTTAAAAGACATTTAATGTGGAATTCTGTCAGCCATAGTGAACAGACACAGTTGGTATTCAGTTTAAATTAAAGGTAATTCATGCATTCAGGCTTTGTGGCTCCTTGTTTCACTTTTAGCTGTGGGTTGACTGTATTAAAACTATCATGAAGTAACGATCAGTAGCTCCTGTTTGCAGTGTTGATGTTGCAGTACCGTCACTTGAGCTGTTCCATTTCATATGATTTAATTTTGCTTTATGCTCCGCGTGTGTCTGATAACTTTACTCTGCAGATTCAGATTAATCTAACATGTGACAACATGCATTATTAGAGGATGTGTTCTGTTGTATTGTATCTCAGTTGCTGAGGATACCTGCCTTTACATTGTGGTTTTAAGTGTTTCTACTGAAACTTGTGCCTCTTCATATACTTGTACTGAGCTGTTTACCTCTGACAAACTTGTGTTGTATTTGTGGCAGAGCTCATTTGAACAGTTAGTCTATAACACATCCTCCTGTTTTATGAGTTCATATGTTTGGTTCGTAAATCTGCATTTTCAGAGAACTGCAGGTTTTCTCTGGTGTGGTGAAGTCAATGTGTAAGTGCTGGCTGGGTCAGAGTTCAGGGGGTGAGGAACCCGTTCTGGGCTCCAGCTGCTGTGTAATGAAGAATTTAAGCATCTCTAGAGAAACACAGCTCCTCTCTTAGAGCTGAAAGGGACGTGTTGGTCTCCAGGAGACAACGTTTGAAAAGCAGCTTTATTGCAAAGCTAAAAGCCTCCTGCCGCGTTCAGCAGCCGCTTGGACTCAGAATCTGTGGAAGAGGAAGGAAATGTGTCTGCTGGACTGAACGGATCAAGTCACACAAATAAGGGAGAGCAGGAGGGGAACTGACATCACTTAACACACAAATATTTCATGTGATTTCAGTTCCGCTGCTGACTGAGCTGTGGAGCTGTGATCTGCTGCTGCTGACAGAAAGTGAACGAACGCTGGCCGATGGAGACACTGTGACCTCTCTGTCAGAGTCTGTTCTCACTGTTAACGAAGCTGAATGAAATGATCTTTGTCCACAGGCGTCTGTTCACTTATTGTTAAGCAGAGTCTGCAGCTGCCTGGAGCCTGACATCACCTGCTGCAGTAAGACTTCATTCATGCTGTTTGTACCGTCAGTGTCTGTGTGCACAGTCCTCCGTCATGTATCTTTTTCCCGCCGTACTGCATTATCTGACAACACGTGACTAAAGTTCACATCAATTATCATCTTTACCATCGACTCATTCAGGCCTGTGGTTCCTCACGTATAGATGATGGGCGACTGTGTGTGAGTGTGCAGCCTTCAGTCACACGTGGACTAACATTTAACCTGATTTAATACATCTTCACTAACACCTGAGCGGTCCTGGTACCAGCACCAGGATGGACCTGTTCAGAATATGAAGTTGGCCTCATGAGGAAAACTCACAGCTGATGTGTGACTGTGGACATGTTTGGTATCAGTGAAACTGGACTTTCTCTCAGCAACACTGCTGCTAAAACCAAGAGCAAACCGACCTCGTACTTCATGTTTATTGCATTAATCTCAGCAGAGACTCAGAACAGCAGAGTTCAGAATGTGTGCAACAGATCAACTCGAGTGTCAACTGATCTGCTCTAATATAGAACTTTGATGGAGTCTCACCGTGGAGTAGTGATGGAGACACAGAAACAGTTCCTTATGTAACCTGAGAATATCCACAACCAGCAGCTCAACACATGGACAAAGAAGTCGTCCTTCCATCGTCTGGAGGATCGCGAGGGTGTTGGAGCTAATCCCAGCTGTCACTGGGGGAGAAGCAGGGTTAAGGAAAATGTTATGGTCAGAGAAAGAGACAAAGGTTGAGTTGTTTGGAGGAGTAAATGTGAGATATTCAACCTCAAGAACACTGAACCTCCTGTTAAACAGTGGGGTAGCATCGTTCTGCTGTCAGTGGACCTGGTGGATGGGGTAATGAAGGAGGAGGAGGAGGATGATTACCTCGGCCCCGAACACACATCCCAGCTGTTTGTGCAATAGAAAGTCCTGACCTAGTGAAAATATTTTGGCTGTGCCAAAAAAAAAACAACCATTGTAACAACATCAAATATCCAACAGAGTTCTGTCAGAAGCTTGTTGATGACTACAAAAGGTGCAACGTTTCCTTGTATGGAGGTTTGTGTGGTTTTAACCCTGGATGTAGAATTTTCTGTGCTGATGTCAGAAAACCTCACATGAATGAAACCCTGTGCATCCTATTTTTAACTCCGTGTTGTGTAACGCACAGATCCACAGTGTGAAGAAGCAGAAACCGAGCTGCAGGCCGGAGGGACGTTTGTGTTGTCTTCTAACGGCCCCCGAGCGGGACAGTCAGCTGCACACAGAGAATCCACTGTGTCTGCATCCAGCTGCTGTGTGATGCCTTTTGTCCAAATGTCTGCTCTTTATTTAAACATCTTCACTGTCCCTGCAGTTAACAGTAGAGCGTATTACTGCTGGTCTGCTGCTGATCTGACCCTGATCTCCTACAGTAACTGTAATATTTCAGCTGCTTCCTTCACTTTGTTTCTCAGAAACTACCTGATCTGAATTTATCAGCCTCAGTTACTGATCTGATCTAAATGAAAGAACAAGACTCTGACAGGATCCTCTAGAGTAAAGAGGTATCACTCTGCTGTGTTTATCCACTCAGTGTTACATAGTGGATCATCTTCCCTCATAAACAATCTTTGTCTGAGTATAGACACCAGCTACAGAGACACTTTAACCAGCAGGTTCCTCATGTTGTTCAGTAAGTCTGTGTTCATGTAAATCACAAATATATGAATTTAGTGTTTTACTTTCAGAAAACAGGCTCCACCCTCACTTCAGTAACTCGTAACTTCATTCGTTCTACTGGTGTTGCTAAAAGTCTCTATTAGAATAACTGAGAAGTCATGAAAAGGAAAAAGTGAAGCAAATGTCAAGGTTAGGATTGTGTCCTCTGCTGTGTCTGAGGCGTCTGGAGAAACACAAACAGTCAAATACCAAACCAGCGCTGGTGTCTCCCACTTTGGAGAGAGAGGAAAAACTGAGAACACACTGTGAGCAGTTCTATTATTTAATTTAATTAATTTTCAGTCTAACTGAGGCTTCTGTTCTCTTCAAAGGGACAAAGGAAAACATCATCATCTAACCAGTGGACATCACCAGAATAAACGGTAACATTAAGGTAATGATCCAGTAAAGGTATTGTCTGACGCTCACCTGGTGCAGCTCATCAGGGGCCCGCTCTGAGAGCTGAAGATGTCAGTTTACACAACGTGACACATTCACAGTTTAAAGTTTCCTGAAGCACAGAAACATTCACTGTGAAGCTGCAGCCTCAGAGAGGCAGTGGACAAGTGATTGTGGGAGGAGGAGGAGGGCGTTTGGCCAGACAGAGAGTCTTTGTGGTGCGGAGGACAAAGAGCTGTTCACAGTGCACTGGCGTCTTTCTCGGGGGGTCACATTGGAACAAGACCTGACACCAAACGCAGCCACTCCGACCTGACGCCTTCTCCCGTTTGTTTTCTCTTCAGGTCCGTTAGTGAGACGACATGAAGCGCAGCCTCGGACTGGTCCTGCTGCTGAGCTGCTGGATGCTGCATCTGGGTGAGTGACAGACAGCATCATCTAAATAACACAGCCTCACTTATTTAACAGTAAATATATATAAACTGACGATAATAAAGGTTACAGTCATTACCCATCCTTACTAACACACAACAGTGTCCTCTAAATGTCTGTTTTCTACTGGTTGGAGGATGTTAAAGGTCCAGCACAGTCCTGATGGGGAAGATGGGGACCACAGTAAATGTCTAAACATGCCTTTGTCATACATTCATTTATCTTTCAAATGAAAATACCTGAGTGTGGAGATAATAATACAAATATTACTACAGTACATGTTTTCACACTGATCAGTAAATTTATATTAACTTTAACAGCTTGAAATTTTCTGTCTGCAACCGGCACCACAGGATCCTTTACAGTGAAGATGTTTCACTCTGCTTGATTTTCTGGAGCCTCATTGACACTCTGCAGAGTGAAGCATCTTCTCTCACAAACAATCTTTGGCTGAACAAATCATCCAAACAGACACTTCCTGCTTTTGGCTTGGTGTGGAGAAACGCTACCTGTGGGAACACTGTGGTTGTGTTTTCTGTATTTAGTTGTTTGATCCGTGTGTTATTTATGGGACTGTGAGAGATGGAGGAGGTAGAAAAGTTATCTTCAGTCAGAGAAGCAGCCCTGCTTAGTTCTGGCTGACACTTTCTCTTGGTACAGTTCCTGCAGTCTGACTCTGCACCAGCACAGCAGCAGGTGAGATGTGTTGCGGGATGATGATGATGATGATGTTGGGTAAAGAAGTTTCTGCTCTCATCATCCACATTTGAAAGTCTGCAGGGAGGTGTACTGTTTAACACTCTGTGTCAGGCTGAATCAAGTAAAACCAGGTTTTGTCTTCAGGTTCTGGACTTAGCTGCTACAAGTGCTCTGACTACACCGGAGTGTGTGAGAACGTCCATGAGTGCACGTATCAAGACTCCTGCATCTCTCTGAGTGAAAAAGGTCAGTACCAACTCAGCTGTCAGCCCCAGTTATGGTGGTGATAACTAGGTTTACCTAAACGCTGCAGCTGAGTACAGTAACCCTGTATTTGTAGTCGAGTATTTTCATTTAGTTTCTTCTGAAGAAGCAGCTGTCGATGAACATCTTGTCTTCAGGTGGGAAGACCATCCGTCAGTGCATCAGGTACACAGACTGCAATCACGCTCGTCTCGCCCAGATGTTCCCAGCAATCTCCGACTTCAGATTCCGCTGTTGCCAAAGCAACCTGTGCAACTCCGGCAGCACCGTTACCACGGCAACGCCCATCCTGACCACGGCGGGGCTGCTGCTGAGCGTTTGCTGGAGCTGGATCTGAAGCCAGTTCAGGATCATTACTGATGTTTAGGGGAGTTAACATTTTCATCTTCCAGCTTCTCAGGTTTGAGAGTCACAGTAAATAAAGACACTTTCTACCAGTTTAACAGTAACCAGATGAACCAAATCACCTTGTTCTCTTGTATTTTTGTATCAAAGTGAAATTCCTGTTTAACTCTGTTTTTAAACTAAATAAATCAATTAAACCATCCTGTTTAAACGTTTTTCTCTCTCTGAAATGTACGACCAGCGTCTCTGATCTCCTGCTGTGACCTACTGTGACCAAAGCTTTTTATTCCTGCTCCCACACAAACCGACAGACAGTAAATCAGTGAAGGTGTAAAATGATCTGCGTCTTGTTTAAAACACAAAGTTCACTTCAACAAAAAAAAACCTGGAAACAGCTGTAAAAGTGAAATTAATCAATATTCAAATGACCCTGACCTCTCGCCCCGCCCACCACCGCTGCGCACGTCACTGTGCGCATGTCACGGAATGTTTGAGCCTCGCGCAGGAGTCAGTTATCCTACCGTTAGCTTAGCTGTTAGCTTGTCAGTGGTGTTTTATAATTAGCACCGTTAGCTTAGCGTGTCCGTAACAACACGTCTTCACTTCGTCACGTTATTATTTATAAAACTGTAAAACGTTTGAGGTGTGTGAGAGTGACGGCCTGTCATGTGATTATCTGGTTTTATATCAGAACATAATCTAATAAGAGGGACCACGGAGACCGACAGACAGACACACGGGGCGTCGGCAGGAGACGTCTTGATCCAGACAGGAAAAAAAAAACATCAGTGAGGAAGAGGAGGAGGAAGACTGGAACCAGGTCTGACGCCTTCTCCCGTTTGTTTTCTCTTCAGGTCCGTTAGTGAGACGACATGAAGCGCAGCCTCGGACTGGTCCTGCTGGTCCTGCTGCTGAGCTGCTGGATGCTGCATCTGGGTGAGTGACAGACGGCATCATCTAAATAACACAGCCTCACTTATTTAACACGTGTAAGGACTAAATGACCAGTGACTTTATGGTTTATACCTAATAGACAGGTTAGATTATTATATTGTCTTATTACACTGGAGTAAACAGGAAACTGGGTGTCAACCAGTCTGTGAACCAGTGTCCACGCTGTCATGTGTCCTGTGTATGAAGTCTCCAAATAAAGACAAAGTGAAAGTCATTATCCATCATTACCAACACAACCCTGTAGTTCCACATGTACGACCACATAAACTCTATAATAGATAAATATATATTCTACAAAGATGTTTTTATAGGAGCGAGCCTGTGTTCCTCCTGTCCCTCAAATGCTCATCACCACCACGAGCAGATTATTATTTCACTTCACTTTAGGTTATACACAGAATTATATTATTAATGTTTCCATGTGTTACAGAGGTGAAGGCTCAGTGATGTCTTTGTGATCAAACACGTATCCTGGAAACAGTTTTTAAGATTGTACATTTGCTGTTTGGGATCTTATTGAATCTGGTGTTGAGCACTTGTTTGACTCTGGATAAAGTAAAACCAGTTTCTTCTTCAGGTTCTGGACTTAAATGCTACACGTGCTCTGACAACAGTGAAGTATGTGCGCGGACTGAGTGCGAGGGTTACGATGCCTGCCTGTCCCTGACTGAGACAGGTCAGTGTCAGCTTACTGTGGTTTGATATTTGAACGCTGGGAGATATGGATGAAGCTGCTGTGATCACATAAAGGGTTAAAATCTGCTCCCCCTTTACTTTTAAACACATTCCCTCTGCCCGTGTGTGCCTCTCTGTGGTGTTTTTAATATTCAGTATTTTTGTGTTTATTGTCTTCAGGTGGGAAGACGACTCGTCAGTGCATCAAATACACAGAGTGCAAACACGCTCGTGTCGCCCAGATGTTCCCCACTATCCGTCGTTTCACATTTGAGTGTTGTCAAAGCGACCTGTGCAACTCCGGCAGCACCGTTACCACGGCAACGCCCATCCTTACCACGGCGGGGCTGCTGCTGAGCGTTTGCTGGAGCTGGATCTGAAGCCAGTTCAGGATCATTACTGATGTTTAGGGGAGTTAACATTTTCATCTTCCAGCTTCTCAGGTTTGAGAGTCACAGTAAATAAAGACACTTTCTACCAGTTTAACAGTAACCAGATGAACCAAACGAGCTGGTTCTGTTGTATTTCTGAATCACAGTGACGTTTGTGTTCATTCAGCATTCGTTCTTTTTAATGCTGATTTAAACCTAACAAATAAATTAAACCACCCTGTCACATTAAACTAGTTAGTTTCTTTCTCTTTACCGTCTCTGACATGATCTCAGTATATTGTTCACCCCGGTTTTTATTCCTGTTCCTGCATCTGTACCACATATCACCGTGTCTCCTAAAAACTCAATTCAACTAAACATGATCAGATGTTGTTTATAAGCTATTTCATTATTAATTAGAGCCTGAAAGTTAGTGAATTCTTTATATTTCTACCTATAACCCCAATTCTACAGGGAGGGACACTGTGTAAAATCTACACAAAAACAGAAACAATGATTTGCATATCTAACAAAGCCATATTTTATTCACAATAGAACAGAGAACACATATCTAATGTTTAAACTGAGGAGGAATGTTTCCATTCATGCCTGATGAATGAGTCTTAACTCCTCCACTGTCCTGGGTCTGGATGGGACAGTATTCTACTCTAAAACCTGGCTTTATGTGTCAGGTGTGCAGGCCGCCCATCATCGGTTTCTGTTCACACAGACACCGACACGTGGGAGAGAGAAATTATAAGATTTACGTTGACGAGGGTCTTTCGCTTCGTCAACTGTGGATTTTGTCATATATGTTGAAAATGCATTAAACAGAAATATTTAAAAAGTCTTGTGGCTGCTCCTTTAAAATATGAAAGTGTTGGGGACCAAGCTGGCAGCAGCATGACAGAGTATCAGAGCAACCTGAGGTTATTAGTCTCATAATAAATCAGAATCTGCAAAACAAACAAATGATCTGATGAGAAGGAACAAATAAAAACATATATTTAAAGAAAAAACGGTTCATACTGTGGCTTCAGCTGGTTTGTGTGGACAGGATCAAAATAACAGAGGTTGGGAATGAAACCAACAGAAAACACAACTACAGTGTGAACAACCACGACTACTGTAACACGAGTGACTTTCACTAACACGAGGCTGAAACGTGTGAATGAATCTCAGGAAAGACGCGACTGAAACCCTGAGGAAACACAAAGAAGCGTTTCTTTCCTGGTGTCAGCAGAACTCCTGCAGGTGTTTGATGTGCTGCACAAACTGCTCACAGCTGGAAATCACCTGTGCTTGTTTTGCCTGCCCCCCTCCCCCTCTTTATGCCTTAGGGGGTCACCACAGCGGATCAACGTGTGCACATTTATTGGGCCAGTTTTACGCCTGATGCCCTTCCTGACGCAGCCCTCCCCAGTTTTCCCAGACTTGGGGCCGGTACTCAGACGGCACTGGCTGGTGCAGCCTCTGTGGCCGGACTGGGGGGGCACTTTGATGGCTACAAGCAGGGCAGACTGACACTTTCAGAATGACTTAGAACCGTTTTCTGCAGTTTCTGCATGAAATGTGTTTTTCTCAGCGTGTCACTTTCCTCCTGTTTCACTTTTCCTTCCAGCTGTGAGCAGATTCTTCTCTCGTCCATATATTGTCTCGTTTGACTGAACTTTATTTGGTCACGTTTACAGTGTCAACACTACATGTTTAAAACCTGTTTGGAACAAACTGGGACATGTGTTTTCAGTCACTCATGTCTCCCAGTCCGTCTTCTTCAGCCTGCCGTCCGATCACCTCCAGCTGCACCGCCTTCTTCTGTCCTTTCTTCTCCACCACGTCTTTGTCTGGTTTCTCTGACTGGACGTACCACGGCTGTGGAGCGGAGCTTTCACAGCCCCTGCCTCCCCTACGGAAACCTCCTCTGCCGGCTCGGACCAGCCCCCATCCCTGCAGGTGGACGTCAGACCCCTCCTCCTGGACTCCTCTGGTCTGGTCCAGCTCTTTGGCGCTGAGAGACGACATCCTGACGGGAATCGTGTTGCCGAATTTAGAGTAATCTACACAGTACCTGCTGTCCTCCTCCGTTATGATGGAGACGAAGCGCCTCCCCCACAGGATCTCCTCAGGCGTGTAGGAGGTCCGGGCCTGCATGCTGATTCCTGTTGTCTCCACCACACCTACAGAAAGACAGGGGAACACTGCACTTAGATCTCTTATTTATTTTAGTGCATCATTGATCAGTGGATCCACATGTGCAGGATCCAGGACCGGGTTCAGGACCTTCCAGGATTACAATGATCTCCAGGTCCTCGTTGGCCAGCGACTGGGCGGACAGCTCGTACAGAGGACTCCCTCTGTCTATAGTGTGGCTGATGATCAGAGGAGAAACCAGGAAGATGCCGTTACTCCTCAGAGGGTTCTCCACCTGGATGTCCAGCTGACACACCGGGATCACCTCCCCCTCTGCCGTCACCGTCCGCCGGATCACCTGGACGCAAAACGCCAGTTAACAACTTAAACATTGTGTTTGAATTGAAAAATCATACACAGAAGAAACCATCTATCTATCAACAGATCTGCTGATGAAGACCGTGGGATACGGCTGAAAGACGTCACCTGCAGCTGGACGGTGGCAGAGATGATCATACTCTTCCTCAGGTCTCCGACTCTGAGCATGAAGGTCGGCCGTCCGTTACGAGGAGCGATGACAGCGTTTCTGGAGAAGATGAGCGTCTCTGCGCGGCGGTTGGCCTGGGCCGTCTTCATGAAGACGCAGCCGAGCATCACGGCGTTGATGATGAGCCCCAAAATGTTCTGGATGATCAACACGGTGATGGCCACAGGACACTCCTCTGTCACCATCCTGCCCCCAAACCCGATGGTCACCTGGAACGGACAGCGCTCAGAGTTAGAAAACTACAAACGGGTCCACCCGGATCAGTCAGGGACTCTAACAACCACCTCACCTGGACTTCAATGGAGAAGAGGAAGGCGGAGGTGAAGGAGTGGATGGCGGTGACACAGGGGACGGGGCCTGGCTCGCCGTTGGGGTCGCGAGGCTCCAGGTCTCCGTGAGCGAAAGCCAAGAGCCACCAGATCATCGCGAAGAGCATCCAGGAGCAGAGGAAGGCCGAGGTGAAGATGAGGAACGAGTGCTGCCACTTCAGGTCCACCATGGTGGTGAAAACATCCTGCAGGAAGCGGCCCTGGAGCAGGAAGACACGATAAACACCAAAAACCAGACCAGGTGGACTGAGCCCGAAGACACAGACAGATCACGAGGTGTTCCACTGTTTACTGTGAACATGTTCGGAGGTTCTACTGTGCTTAGGTTCTCTCTACCTGCTCTCTGATGTTCTTGTGAGCCACGTTGCAGGATCCGGTCTTTGTGATGAAGCGGGCTCTCTGGGATTTGGCGCGGCTGCGGTTCGGCTGGTTCTGGTCCTCTGCCAGACGGGTCAGCAGGAAGCCATCCGGCAAGAGGCCCTTCCTGGCCAACATGATGCTGCTGAACACACACAGACACACACAGTTCAGTTCATGTCTGAATTACTGCTACAGAAGAACTAAAGTAGTGAAAGTATCAGAGTCCTGCAGTTTTTGTAGTTTACAGAGTAACAGGTTAAAGTTCATTTGAATTCTGTTTGAGTTCCTCGTTGAGTTCCTGGTTGTTTCGGCCGTGTCCCTGAGTCACGTTATTCTCCATCACCAATTGATCAGATTTGATTTACAAAATTCTTGTTTCAGCATCATTAAAATTAATTGACAAACAAAACTGATTCATCAAACAGTTGTCAGTGTAGTGACTAGTGTAGTCAGTGAACAAGAACAGTTAGATTTACTGATAAATAACCAGGAGGACCGCGGTCAGGAAGCTGCAGCGACTCCCAACAGGAGTCGCTGCAGGAGTCGCTCTGAGCTGTACATTGGAGAGACAAAGCAGCCGCTTCACAGGAGGATGGCCCAGCACAGAAGGAGCAACACCTCA
>JAUYWH010000024.1:23373977-23389322 GCA_034779795.1 Ctenopoma multispine | reverse complement strand
AGAAGAGGTGACCGGACCCTGAGGAAGATTGTGGAGAAGGACCGATTCCAGACCTTGGGGGACCTGCGGAAGCAGTGTTGTGTTGTGCGTTGTGTGTAATGAGTCTAAAATATGTGGAAGTCTAATGTTTATCAGTACATTACAGAAAATAATGTACTTTAAAAATAAAAACTGTTTTTTTAGAAGGACCTGTATGTCGCTGGTGTGTCTGCCAAGTCTGCAGGATTACTGGAGACAGAATCATGTCCTCTCTTTGCCCCTTCCTCCTAAAGTAATGACTCGAGATAGGTTTAGGAGCATATTTTGGAGCCTCCACCTTAGTGATCCCGAGGAGGATATAAAAAATGACCAGAACAAAAGGAAGCCTCAGTATGATAAACCGTGCAGAATCAGGCCTCTTTATGACGAGATCCGCAACCCCAGCCAGGCTTACTACCAACCTAGAAAACCTACAAAATGGGGGCTGAAAATGTTTGTGCTGGCTGAATCCAGCAACGGCTACACTGTGGACTTCAATATATACACTGGCAAGGCACAAACACCCAGTCAGCACGGGTTGGCCTATGATGCAGTTTTGGATCTCATAAAACCTTCTTACCTTGGTACCGGGTACAGTATCTACATGGACAACTTTTACACAAGTCCAAAACTGTTCACTGTCCTGTCGAGCATGAAGTTTGGAGCCTGTGGCACTTATAGAGAGAACCGGCAGGGATGCCCCAAAGACAGACCCAATGCATTCAACTCGAGAAGTCAGCGTGGGGAGATAAGATGGATCAGGGAGGGCCCGCTTTTGTTTGTGAAGTGGATGGACACTCGGGAGTTGTCTGTGTGCTCCACTATCCACTCTGCATTTGCCCGTGAAGGACAAAGATGGGAGCTGGGCTGTAAAAGAGTTCACCTGTCCCACCCCCATCATTGCTTATAATGCGGGACCAGCTTATCCAGTATTACTCCGCGCACCGCAAAACCTCCCACTGGTACCCCACCATGTTGCTCCACTTCTTGGACATTGCAACGATAAATGCATACATCCTACACTGTGAGATAAGCAAATCAAAGCACACCGCTCAAAAGACACATAAAGACTTTATAGTTGAGCTGCTCTGCCAACTGTGTGGTGTTGATGAGCGATGTGTTCTGAAGAACAGGAAAACGGAGCATGTGCCTGTAGCTATCTCCACAGCTCCAGAGGGTCAAAGGAATAAAGGTCTAAGGTGCAAACACTGCCTCGACGTGGACAACAGTAGACATGACACATCATGGAAGTGCCAAGCATGTGATGTGCCACTATGTCTAGTTCCTGACAGAAACTGCTTCATGGAGTGGCACAAATGAGCAAATCATTGATGTAACCATGATGTTATGATGTGAATAGTTGTGTTTTAGTTTATATTTGTACACCATTTAGATATTTTACACTATCACATATTATACATTATATAACATATGTCAGACAACATATCGCTGAGCGCAGGTTTACACTTAATAGAAACAAGACTACGAATAGAAATAAATAATAAGTCTAGTTATCATTGCTTGATTAACATGATTTATCTGGTTGTTTAAGCTGCTGTATGTAAGAGGCATTTAGGCATTAGCACATAGGTGGGTCTGATCAGGGCTCTTAGTTTGTAGTAACTCATAATTTACAGAACTCATGTGGTAATTGTTTGTGTCTTCTCCTTGTAAGTCGCTTTGTTTTCCTTAAGTCAGGTATGTCCGAGCTTCGGTTTTAAAAATGTATTATTCATGCCCCGGGATGGACTGGGATAAAGAAATCCGCCCTGGTATCTTGGCCTAGACCAGCCAACCACATACAATCACGCCATATCGCAAGTCACGCAGCATCTCCGTTAGCTCAGCTGGTAAGGTGTTGAGCTCTAACACCTGAGATCTGTGTCTCCATTCCAGCCTTGACAGACTGATTTATGCATTCACCAACACAGCTAACATGTTTTTTAGTGAACACAACCCATGTAGGCTGACTGATTTAGACTGGGAAGTGGAAATGTAGAATTTAGAGACTAAGTGTTTGTTTCAGTTAACATCAGTGTGGTAGAAACCTTGATGCTCTGGGAAGAACGTCCTTGTTGTCATGTCAGGATAGTAGGATCCATGTAGTCAGATTCCAGTGGAGTCTGAACAGTACTCTTTGTTTTTGTACTTTTTAGGATTACAACCTCCCAATTGTTTTCAGGAGTATAATGTTGCTGTTAGCCTTTCTCTGCAAGGAAATAAATCTATAAAAGACAGATCTGTCAGCGGGTTTTATTTTATCTCTCACCACAGTCAATTATGCTTAATTTTTCCATAACAATTGTTATTAAAGAAATAAATAAATGTAAAAAACACAGAAGAAAGACTTAAAGACTAAGGAAACCAAATGCAGCGGATCTTCCCGAGAAGCTATTGAGGGAAAGTGATCCACATAACAGCAGAACTGCTGTACAAGAGCTAATAAAGTTAATAAAGCCTATTTAGGTTTGGAGAAAAAAGATTTCAGTGCTTGCTATATGCGCGTATTCCTTCCTTAACCTGGGGGCTATGCCCCCTCTTGTCTTTCAATCCTAGTGATGTCCCTGCCCAACATTGTATATATTCATATATTCATACGTTCTATTTTGAGTTAAATGGCAGAAGGCAAAAACGCTTGACATTTTACTTGCTTGCAAATAGTTTTGTTTCATTTGCATTGTGCTAAATAAAAAAAACTGTTTATATCTAATCTAAAAACCATTTTAAAGCCCAGACTCCCAAGGGTTCAAACAGCAGCGTGAATTAGCGCTGTTGTTGTAGTTTCAGACTCCCTCCGCCAGGGGGCGGAGCAGCAGCTGTCTGTGCTGTGATCTTCCGCCTGCTGATTTAAACTTCCACCGGAAGTCTGCTTGTCCTCTTTTGCCAGGCCGATCCAACATGGTGGGTAATTTTCGTTTGTCTACCTGAACTATCTGAACTAATCCTGGTGATTTAGCGGCTCACATTATTCGGTAACCACACCAGTAGATCCCGGAGCTTATATTTAGTCTGATATCGGCAGTATTGACGTTAGATTATACAAACACAGCGGTTTATTTGTGGTGTTGTAACGGAGTGCCGATGCTAACGGAGGAAGCGGAGTGGGGTCGTTTCCGAGTTGAATGAACCGCGTTTCTAATTGCGGGTTCACCGGTTAACTTGGACTGTACCCGCAGAATAACGCAGTTATTATGTGTGTGTGTGAGAGTCCAGGTCGTTAAAATATTTAAGTTACTATTACCAGTATGCTAGTTAGCTTCGAAGACGGGAATTAGCTGCGTTCTCAGTCGTGACCGTAGCTAATGAGGCTATGCAGGGGTTTTATTGAATCACCTGAATATTCGTTGGCCTCTTATTCATAGCTGTTATTTATGTACAAAGAAGAAAGATAGTTTTGTTATTATTCTCTGGTGAATGTCCAGGTGTATATGAGGAGAGATTCAGGCTAATCTCATTCACTCAGCAGGGAGTAAGTCTCATTAACCGAATATAAAAACATTCATTCGTTGAGCTCAGTATGTCCCCATCCTGTGAAGTGTCTGAAGCTAAAGTCGTACGTCTCTGGATGATATCAGTTTGAGCTGTAGTGTAAGGATTCAGTCGTATTTGAAGACATGTTCAAATAGTCATAAGATAAGTCAGATTCCTGTGTGAACACTGAACCTGGTTTTTCCTCCCGGTGCAGCGCGGGAGAGAAACACGAGGAGGATTTGTGTTCTAAAACATACATTTTACTTAGTTGATAAATTAGACTGATGCCTCGTTAGTTTTAATGTGTGTATTATGATCTGTGTGAAGGGACGAGTCAGGACTAAGACGGTGAAGAAGGCCGCCAGGGTCATCATTGAGAAATACTACACCCGACTGGGTAACGACTTCCACACCAACAAGAGGGTGTGTGAGGAGATCGCCATCATCCCCAGCAAGAAGCTCCGCAACAAGATCGCCGGGTGAGTCTGGCAGGTGTTCTGTGTCGTCCACCCTGTATCGAAAGTGATCATGGCGTCCCTGTGGCCAGGTCATTGATAGTACAGGAAGATGAACCTGCGAGCCTTTCCCGTGTCTGCAGGAAACTCCGTTCCTGTCAGACCCTGGTGCTCTCAGACAACATTTACAGCGTTAAACGGTTGTCTGGGATCTGTCAGACCTGACACAAATAATCCCCACGTCTCTGCTGCTCTTTGTAAATAGTCCAGCTAAAAATTAACTTTAGTTTTCTCTAATGAATGTTAATGGGGGAGAATAACAAGCCACTGAAAGACATGTTCTTAGGCTCTGAGAGGATCAATGGACCAGCTAATTGTTTAGTCGCATGTTTCACAGGTCGGTTAATGATAACGGTGGATATCTGCAGCTGTTTTAAAGTCTCTGTGTGAACTGCAGCAGCTTCTGTGATGAGGAATCTTTACATTTCTATCTGATCCTGCAGGTATGTGACGCATCTGATGAAGAGGATCCAGAGGGGTCCAGTTAGAGGAATCTCCATCAAGCTGCAGGAGGAGGAGAGAGAGAGGAGGGACAACTACGTACCAGAGGTCAGTGAACACATCACCACAGTAGTGTTCACACAGACAAACGTCCTGTCACTTACTCTGTCTTCAGACAGAGTCATAAGTATGAGGCAGGTTCATAACTGCAGCAGTAAAGAGTTATGTCGAGATGTTACTAACATCTGTCTCAGATGTTGAACTAAGTGTTTGTTTTTTCTGTGTCGTTCATAAGAACACTGATGGTTGTGAAGCTCCTCAGATCACAAATGCACACGTGTAGTTAAGATCGGTTTAGTTTCACGTGTCTGTGGGTCTCAGTCTTTTTAGTGTCTGCTACTCTGTGTGCTGCACTGGTTTTGTCATCCCCTGTATCGAAAGTGATCATGGCGTGTCTGTAGCCAGGTCATTGATAGTACAGGAACAGCAACCTGGGAGCATTTTCCCGTGTTTGAAGGATTATCGGTTCCTTTTGAACCCTGGAGCTCTCAGACAAAATCCCAGCCGGCAGATTCAGTGTGAGACTGATACTGTTGATTTTTCCTTTCAGTGATAAACACTTAAAATACATAATTCCACAGTTCCTGAAAATAAGATAATTGGTTTTAAAGTTCTCCTGCAGTGTGGGGACACACGGTTTCTCTGTTGCTCAGAAAGAATAAGACATTTGCAGATGTTGTCTGTTTTACTGAGCATGTTGTGTGTTTGTGTATCAATCAACAAAAATTGAATTAGCAAAATATTCAATAATGAAACTAATCATTAGCTGCGGCTATAAGTTGATTAGTTTGAAAAGTGTTCAGCTGTTGATGCTGGAGATTGAAGCAGGAAAAGTCTGTGTTTTTCCCGTCATTAGCAGTGAGAGCTACAGAAGCTTCCTGTGCACATATGTTGATTTGTGTTACACGTATGTTAAGAGGTGGAAAAATAACACGCCATAATTAAATGTTCTGATGGATCATGATTGTGTGACTCATTCTTTGTGTTCACCTGTGCAGGTGTCTGCTCTGGACCAGGAGCTGATTGAAGTTGATCCTGACACCAAGGAGATGCTGAAGCTGCTGGTGAGTATCTGCAACAGGACAGAAGTACTCAGAGTACTACGTGTACAACGTTCCCTACATTAACCACTTTAGCTACTACCTCATCAGTAACAAGTGAGACAGACCTGAACCAGGTTCAGAGAATCCTCACTGTGATCTAGGTGTTTAGGAAGTGTTTATGCTGAAGCATGTGAACGTCTGCATAGTGTAACGATGTGTTCAGGAGCTGCTGACTGATGGTCCTTAACATGATGCTGATGTTTTTATTGGTTCGTTACAGTTTGTTCAATGACAGATTCTCTTACAGTGGAAGCTGGTGTCAGTCTTAGAACATTATAAATGTTTAAGTGAAGCTCTTAAAATGTCAGCACATTAAAACCTTGTTGTGTTGACTGCAGTCAGCGTGTTGGAACCTGCTGCCTCAGAATCATTTCCCAGTGGAAGTTAGGGAACAGTAGCAGGAAACCTACTGTGATGCTGTAGTTTATCAGTGGCCCACAGCTACACGACTGTTTTAGCATCTTCTTATTACCTACTGACACTTCTGGGTTGAGCCTCCAGCTGCTGCAGCTGTTTGCTTCTCCTCCACCCTGTATCGAAAGTGATCATGGCGTCCCTGTGGCCAGGTCATTGATAGTACAGGAAGATGAACCTGCGAGCCTTTCCCGTGTCTGCAGGAAACTCCGTTCCTGTCAGACCCTGGTGCTCTCAGACAGATGTTTTCTCTAACATCTGTACTTGTCTCTGTGTTTCACTGTGCTGTTCTCAGACCTGTTTCTTGTGTCCCGCAGGACTTCGGCGGTCTGTCCAACCTGCAGGTCACCCAGCCCACCGTCGGTATGAACTTCAAGCAGCCCCGAGGAGTCTAGACGTCTGTAAAGTATCTTCTAATAAAACCCTTTGGGACAAAAACACTCTGCTGTGCAGGACTGGTGATTTGTTCACGTCTTCTTCACTGGTGTTGAATGTTCTTTTCTGTTGACGTAAATGTAGATTTAGAGAAATGCAGGAGCGTCGAGGAATAAACGAGGAAACTGAGTGACTCTGTTTGTTGGGTTTCGGTGTTTTATTGAAGCTCGTTCGGTCACAGAGGTGATCACATGACGCAGGGTTTGACATCTTCAGCAGCTTCTTAAGGAGCAAAAGTTCCTGTCAGCAGCAAAGATTAAAAGCTGATTGTAGTTTTATAAGGAACTTTTTATTAAGACAAACTAATCAGAAACGTAATAGTAATAAATAATGTTTAAGTTTAACATTAATGTCCACTCAGACAATTTTAAATATGAATATGAGAAAAGAGAAAAAGGTTAGTGACAGTAAAATGTTGTCTATATGTGACGAGCGCACACAAAACACTGTTTCAACAAAGCTTTAAATTCATATTCAGAGGCTCCAGAATTCTGAGCTTTAATATAATTGAACATAAGACAAACAGAAGTGATATTCACATATATCAGTAACATCCCAAAACAAAAATAGAATCTATTCCACATTATAGGACAATTAAAAATGTGCATCTGCGTCCCTCCCCAGGATCGGATCTTATCTACGCTCTTTACAGAAGTTATGACTCATTTCTGCACATTGATACTTTAAAGTTTGAGGTTTGATTTTCTTGTCTGTTGATTTGAGCAGCTCGGTGTCTGTGTCCACATTAATCCAGTTAAACTTCCTGCTCCTCTTCCAAACGTTTTGTTCTGATTTAGAGAAATGTTGAAACACAAAGTGGAACTGAACACGGTCACATTTCTGTCTTCAGGCCTAATGACTTTACACACGGTGCAGAAACGTTTATTTTCAATCAGTAAGGTGACCACACGAAGATGTTCTCTGCTGTGCAGAGCGCTCACTCTGTCTCAGATCTACTGAAAAGAAAACATCCTTAAAGACAAACTGAGGAGAAGAAAGGAGTCATTGGAAAAGCAAGATAAAATAACTTTAATGGGACACGCGTTTTCACATAAAGCTTCTAAAAGCTACTTTACAGCATTTATATATAAGTTTGGTAAAAATAGACTCTTGCTGTGGTTCACATTTGCTCATAAGCACTTGAGCAGAAAGAAGTTGCAGAAAGCTCCTCGGGGACAGTCGCACATCTTCCCGATTCGAGATCCTTTCCTGACGGCGCAGTGCTCCCCGAGGTCACACTGTGGACGACAAGAGGCACAGGACTGGTGAGCGTGCACGCAGCTTCAGGAGCGTGCACGCTAAGAGCTGGTCGACAGCATGCAGCAGAGTTAGGGTGAGTACACAAAAAGTACACAGCTGCAGTTTTAGGGAGTTAACATGATTTAACCCAACTAAACAGAACATGTAGGTGTATAGAAGTACAAGTACCTGATTCTACTGTGAATATATTCAGTGTGTACTTCATACGGCTTGATATTTGTACACTCAGAATAAAATGTACTTTTACTTCCCGTGTTTCTTCTGTGATCATACGATACAGCAGAGTTAATATTAGAGCAGTGACTGTAATGTCTCACCTCAAGCTGAACTACTGCACAAGTACACATTCTAAAGTAGCAGTACTGCAGTAAGAAAGGGATTTATTCCTGATAAAGTATTTTAACATGACATGAATGTTTGACTTTCAGTTTAATTCATGAACAGATTTCTGAACATTTACTGAGAAACAAACTGAACCTCGGTTAGAAGCAAAAAGCTGTGTGTTTAGTTTAGTGACTCACTGAGGGGACTTGTCCATATTTCTTCTCCCAGGGATTAATCCTCTTCGTCTGCAGCTTCTCCAGCACTTCGTGCAGAGCGCCGAGCTGAGACACACATTAGACATAAAGCTGAGAGATGACACTGACTTCAATCAGTTTCAGAGATTTCATGCTTCACAGATAAACTCTACAAATTCTCACTCAGAGCTGCGTCATCAACCAGATTTAATGAAACTCCTAGAGTCACCAAATATCTGAAGTCAGATTTCTGTAGGCTCATAGTATCATTTCTCACCAGACTCTGTTCATTTTTTCACCACTTTTAAATCTCCTGCCTCAGCTTCTCTCTTCCATCGGACTAACAGAGTTGGCTTTTTAATGTTGCTGCACATTGAACTCAATGTGACTAACCTGCTTAAATTAAAATAAAAATTAAAACATGTAAACTAGTCACACAGGTGCTCAAATGAATTATTGCCTAATTATTAACTGCAGTATTCTTCAGGTTCATTGAATAAACTGTTCAGTTATGTTAAATTTAGAATTTACTCAGATACTGGATGATAACTCTGGACTATTTTCATGTTTTGCTGCTTTATGCTTGACTACATGTTACAGGAACATGTACTTTTTATACTTTTTACTTAGTTACTTATTACTTTGCAGATTAAATGCAGAGTTTTTATTTAATGAAGTAAATTAAACGGTTTAAAAAAAACTGTAAAATCACCTTTGACATGAATGTGCAGTAACAGTAATTAATGCTGTAACAGTTTTTATATTTATGATTAAAGTACATTTTCCTGATATTTTTAATGTGAGAAAACATGTCCCGCTTATCTAATTTGTATGATTAATCTAGAACTGATCATATATCTGTTCAGTACAGTGGTTCTTTTTCCTGATTATCCTGGTTTTAATATTTAGTCATTTCTATGTCATTGATTTACTTCGTTTAACAGAATAAATAAAAAATAATTAATTAAAGATGAAACTAAAATAAATAAATAATAAAGAAAACCTGGACCGGGACCCACCAGTCTGTTGGAGTTGTGCCGGTAGTCCTGGACCTCTCTCTCGTCCCGGTCGGTCTCCGTCCCCCCCGCCGGGCAGAGCGCGGACAGCAGCGCCGCGCACAGCACAGCTCGCGCCCACATGGTACCGAAAACGAACCGGAGGGAAAAAGCAAAGTTCCGGGAGTCCGCGAGCTGCCCTCACCTCTGCTCAGGTGGTACTCACGCGCCGCTCGCTCCGCGCGGGATGTTTGGGCCAAGCGCCCCGCCCCCTCAGCCCCCGGAGGACGTCACGGCTGTGACGTAGTGTTTTCCCGTTGCTAAGTACTTTTACTCCAGTACTGTAGTTGAGTAGTACTTTGATGTCCTCATGCTGCCTCTGCAGCCACAGAGGGGTTCACCCCACCCGGATCACATGACAGGGGGAGCCGGGCATCGAACCGCCGCTCCCAGGTACAGTCCACCTCCAGAGTATCGACTGAAACGGTCCAGAGAGTCTCTGTCAGGGTCTCTGATGATGGTGGTGGTGTTTCCTGGACATTGGACACACCCGTCTCCAGGGACCCATGGTCTCATGATCTGTCAGTGTCCGGAGTCCACAGCTCCTCCACCCGCAGGTGAGCTTCTGCCTCCTGGACCAGGTCCTCTGGAGGTGGGAGGTAACTCCCAGGTCTACGCCCTCAGCAGCAGGTGGTGAGGGGGTGACGGCTCCTGTCTCACCTGTGTCCAGCAGCAGGTCTGATGTTTGTTCAGAGCAGGAAGTGACGAGGAAATGTGGTAAAAATCAAAGCAGAACCAGAGAGAAACGGACCCGGTGGACGTGGTGTCTCCTGATGAACACAACGTAAAGCGTGACACGGACGAGCCTTCGTCCACTGACAGGAAATAAACAGGTGACACAGGTTTGGTGTTCAGGTAACTAGAAGCCACGCCCCCTGGTTTCCTCAGGGGTCTTCACTGAGATCTGCAGTCACACACGGTACAGGGTCCGTTAACATTGTGGGCCCCTCATGGACAAGTTTCTCGCTTGGGGGGTGTAAAGTAAAATGATCAAACCTTCTGCCTCCCATCATCCAACACCTGCTTCTCTCAGACTGAGCCACTTCCTCCATTTACCAAAATAAAAGTAGGAAAAGAACATCTACAGTGAGTCTCCAGTATCTTCTTAAATTAACATCAGTGGTGTAAAGTTTGCTGAAATCATTAAAAATACTTTATTTTTTATTAATTACATCACAGCCCCAGAACAACGGAGACACCAGCTGCTGGGTGTCACAGAGTAATCAGATTACTGATGTACTGCATGAGTATGAGCTCTCGCAGTGTGACCAGGTTACTACAGTGCAGGTAAGTGGAAGTGTAATCATTAGTTTAGCAGATGATCATCATCCTGATGAAAGTAGAATCTGCTGCAGTGAACATTAAAGTCCTGGGTTATGTAACGCTGTGAGAAGCTCTTTTCTTTCCTGTTCCAGACCTTTCTTAAGACTCGGAGCCCATCTGAGAGCTCTGAAAGGAAAACTGGATACTTGATGCTAATTCATTTCTGTGGATATCCGATGGTGTTTTTTTTACACTTTATGATGATCCCACACTTTTATGTTAGAGGATTGTTGTCGGTAAACATCGGAGCTGCAGAGTCAGAGATGCAGCCTCTAAATCCTCCTGTTGTCACTGAGGCTTTAGTGGAGAATAAGAGCATTGTGCTGATGTGGACTTGGTGCCGGGCACACAGACGGCCTCGGCATTAAGAGCCTGGGTTTGTTACGTCAGCTCCTGCAGGGTGACTTTGGCTGTTTAAGCACTATAAATAAACTTGCAGAGAAAAGTGAGGAAAGAGGTTTAAAACCTCCGGCTCCAGGCCGCGATGTGGTCTGATTGTCTCTTGAAGGGATCAGCGTGAAGACAAACTCCATCTCCTCCATCCCAGCCACCAAAAATCCTGCTGACGGGTGAAAGTGAGGATGAAACGCATTCTATTGAAGAAGACGCCCACGTTTTATTTTTAATCAGAGTCACACAGTGCACAGAGATTTGATTATAAAAGATTAAAACTGTAAAAACTGTTTCCTGCATATTGTTCAGTCAGGCAGCAGGAACCGTGCAGTGTTCCTGTCCTATTACAAAGTATTACACAAAGTACTATACAAAGTACTTCATAATACTCACTTATCCACCGACTACAGCGCCCACGTTTCTCTCCTGTGTGTTCAGTCTGTGTAAAACCATCAGTGATTTATCCTCAAAACATATGCTTAGAAATGAAGAAGAAAAGTTCTCAGATCATCAACACTGTTCTCAGACTGAAGTAAATATGTGAATCTCGGTGGCATCAACTTGCCCAGAGGGTCAACGACACCTCCAGTCCAGATGTACCAGTGTAGGATGCTTCAGTGGATCTGATTCTGTGAGTGGTTACTTGTCATGTGCAAATAGCTGATTTAATAATTGATTTCATCTTTAATGATGTCATATTTTATGTGTGTTTTTCTACATAGCCTTAATGTTAAATGTAGTTTATTCACAGCATCAGGCGGAGCAGAGGCTCCAGGTCCCTGACTTAACATTTGTTCACACAAATGAGACAAAATAACTCAACATGACTTCAGAAAACAGACACAAAAGAAGATGTACAGAAACTAAGAGACATAAAACTCTGTGAGACGGGCATCAACGGGACAACTACACAGAACAACTACAAGAAGCTGAAATGTGAAAACTACAGATACAATGAGGCACGAAATGACAGCTGGACATGTTTTACTGATGCTCAGTGTCTCCTGCTCCTGTGTAAGTGTGGTGAGTCTCTTTAGTCCCATAATCTATTTGTTGTTGTTCCATTTCACATGTTAAACTGACTTTAAATTACATGTTCCCAGGCTGACAGGAGAGATCTGAGTGTCCAACACGCAGGAGAAGAGGATTTCTTTATGAATCCCTTAAATTTAGGAGGGATGAACGTCCAGTCGCCCAGCAGAGGCTTAGCGCAGCGTCTGAAACATCCTTCAGCCGGACAGGAGCTTCAGCAACAGACGTAAAGCTGCTGATCCGGGTTCAGCAGAGGAGACGCATCATGAAAAATGACTCAGTGATGATGATCTGGTCAAACTTGAGAAACAAACTCTGAGGTAACTGTTACATAATGTTTTCAGTCGCTGGCATCAGAAAGTTTGTGTGTGAAATTAGAGTCAGCAGTTTGAGGATGAAGCTCAATAAAAGCTGTGATGTTGGAGTCATTATCAGTCCAGGCTTTGATGCTGATGATCCAGCAGAGGAGCTCTCCATCTCTTTGAATCCTTTCAGTTCGAACTCAGAGAAACCGAGCTCATTACTGCTCCACTAAGTGACAACAATCCTCTGATTCAGTGGCTAATGAGCATATCTCCTTCTCTCTTCAGAGGCTTGAGACTAGCTGATGTTTTGCGATGGAGACTCTAACACTCGTGTCCAGAAGATGAAAACGGCACAGACGTTCGGGTGAGTCTGTGAGCGCAGATTTCACAACCCGCGAGGTGTGTGAAAAATCATCTGCTGCACTTGTTTTGTCCGGTGACTTTGAAACAATGAATGAAAAAACTAAAACTTTCTGCTTTTACTATTTTATTTCTGTATTTGGATCCAGTGTTTGAGCAGCATGCTGCAGAAATGAGAAATCAGGTTGGAATATTCAGAGAATAAGTAAATCCAAATAAATCAGCGAGTAGGTGCAGTAGTTTCTATCTGCTGCCTGTTACCAAACCATTTACAGGTACACGTATTTCATATTCCCCTTCATAAAAACCTGGAGAAGATGCTTAATTCATTTTAATTATCATAAGATGTCAGTTAACCAATAACACGAAACACACACAGATGTTCCAGAGGGTTTTGAATCCGAGATTCAGTCTGTTACTGGTCCAGCTGTGAAGACACAGCATAAAGTGTTGCTTTATTTCAGGAGAACACTAAAGTCTCTTTACATTATTTTAAAAATGATTAACCCACCTCCTGCTGACCTGCAGCCTTTTCCAGACTCCATCCACCTCCTCCACCCCTTCCTGTCAGCCTGCAGCCTGTCTGAGCCTGCTCAACACCTCCTCTGGACTGAGGGAGGAGTCCACTCTGATGAGTTTGTCTCTGGACCTGGATCCCTGGAGACAAATGAAGGTAAAAGGTTCAAGTTTAATCAGATTTCTCCTGGTGTGTTCTGGAAGCATGGCTCACACATCCAAGTGTTCAGTGACAGAAGATGCTGCTTCCTCACATTTTGTTCTTTTTTATGTGTCTGAGCTCCTTCTCACAGCTCTACGTGTCTGAATTCAATAAATACATGATGGAAAGTGATGTCTACAGCCTCGTTTTAGTTTCAGAGTGACTAGTTTTAAATATGAAGAAGCGTAGCTCCATGTAACAGTCTCTCATTCTATCCAGAGTCAGATCAGATGTTGTGAAGTTGAACAGAACCTCAGTTACACATAAACATGGCAGATAAATCGTCCTTCTCCATCCGGGAAATGAGTTCTTTCTAATCCCCTGCCCAGGTTTCTGTTTACGTGATGACAGTGAAGATATCGGCAGACATGAATCAAATGTTCCAGAACCTTGTCAAGAGATACGTTGCTTTTCTTCAGGCTGAGAACTTCAGCAAGGTAGCGAACGAGCTCCGTGTTGGCTTCTCCATCTGTAGGAGGCGCTGCGATGGCAACTCCCACCGCCTCTGCAGAAACCTCTGTAGGAGCAGGAGAAGAAAAGACTGTTTCCAGGACTCTGTGATGCTGTGTGGGACTCACTGTCTCAGAATGAAGTGCAGCTGACCTGTGATGCCGCTGTGTTTGGAGCCGGGTTTTGCGTGAACTGTTATAGTTACACAACCACTTTTGTCTCTAGACACTGGACCAGAAGCTTCAGTCTGTGCTGCTCCACCAGCAGCCGGCCGCCCCTTCACCTGTGGTAGGAGCACAGAGGGTTAGTGATAGAAGCCAGGTTTAGTGAAGCCCTGTACTCTGAGGCGGTGGGAGCTGCCATCTGCTGCCTGTGTGTCGGTTCATGGATCAATACTCAGGAAGTTCTGTGAATATACGTCTATTCTTCATGTGCTGCTTAAACTGTGTGCGTCTGTATTAAATGTCTTTTCATACTAGTCACTGAACTTCTGCCTCCTCACACGTCACATTTAAAGTTTATAATTCAGCAACTATTTAAGGTTTCTCAGACTGAATTACACCAGAAAGAAGAAACGTCTAACAAACTCTTTTTACTGTAGCTGTTTGATTAACAACTCACCGTTTTCTCTTTTTTCGGCATCTGTCTGTTTTTGGAGGAACGTCGTACCCAGCTAACGTTAACGCTAACACCGAGCAGAGCGGTCTGTCTGCACCGGGGGAGGACGGTCAACGGACGGAGGAACACCGGGAAGATGTGACATAAAGGGTTTAATGACTGAAGGTGTCTCAGAAATGTTCCGGTTATTCTTAACTCTGTGCGGGAAAACATGCACCTGCTATCTTGCTAACTGTTGGTTAGCTTAGCCGGAACAGACATGCTAATAATGTAAACATGGTCATTTCCGCTTTTCAAAGTAAAAGATTTTCTATTGTAAAACTGTTTTTCTACTTTGAGGATTCAGTTTCTACTGTTTTAGAATTATTCTTCACGACGTTTCAGAAGAACATATTTGCACTACATTTATTTAATGTTTACTTATTTGCTCTACAGATTCAAATGAAACATACAAAAGATAATCAACAAATAAATGTGAATAGATTATTATTGGGTTCAAATAAGACTTGACTGATCCACACATGTACATAAAGCAGTGCAAAGTACTTACACCAATAATTAATTATTGAAATGTTTTGAATGGCCCATTCTCCTTAATGTCTACTTTGGATGCTGTAAGTATATCCTGGTGCAAATACTTTAATGTACTTTAATGCATAATATTTATGCATTAGTCATAAATAATGCAGTGGAGTCTGCCTCGGCCACCAGGCCGCAACAGAACTAGAAAGATATAACTGATAAAAGAAAATACAAAACTAATTAAATAAAAGACACAGCTATAAGGAAAGATGATCTCCAAATCATGGATGATGTTTAAAAACAACAAACAACTAAGATGTCTGACGAAGTATAT
>JAUYWH010000024.1:23329055-23352589 GCA_034779795.1 Ctenopoma multispine | reverse complement strand
GTTCTGATTTTTTTGTATGAATTCAATATTTGGCTTGATGGCAACATCTGGTGGAAATTTTGCATCAATAGCCCACTAAGAAATCCCCTTACTGATAAAAATGCTGATGTGTCAAATACTTGTTTCCCCCGCTGTAAGTTACGTGATCTGTGATTAATGGATGAAACTGAATACTTGCTGTGAAAGTATCTAAATGTATTTCAGTTCAAATGCATGTGTCAGATGACTAAGCTTTGACTCTTTTAGCTCCTGGTTCACTGATAAGTCTTTGACATCGAGGTGATCGTCCAGAGTTCAAAGTGTCATCTCTCGTTTTGGTCGTCGTGTTTCAGCTCTGCTCCGTTTCGCCTCCGTTTGCATTAGATCTGGTGCCGTCGGGACTTTTCTGTAGAAGCAACTGATTGTGTTTGAAAAGGAGCCGATGTCGGTCTGAACTCCACATGTGACGGTGGAGGAGGATCTGAAGGAAAGTGGGGTGAAGTGAGATGGGGGGGTTGACCTTTTTGAGATGACGGTTTTGGTGTGTACCAGATGGGTTGCCATGGTGACAGTCACATTGCACGGTGACGCCTAACGCCCACTTTTGCAAAGCAGAAGGTGAAACAGTTGTTTGTCTTTCTGAGTGAATCATCTTCTCAAGCGTTGACGCTCTTTGGATCACAGCAGCTGATGTTGAGACGTGATGCTTGCCTGTGTGTGTGTGTGTGTGTGTCTCTGTGTGTGTCTCTGTGTCTGTGAAAGCCTGTGAATGCTACATGTGGTCAACTGTGCACACATGGTATCTTTCCCACAGACAACCTGCAGTCCCTGGCATGGTCTGAAGATGCACACACGCTCGCCCTCCCACGACCATCGCAGTGACACAGTCTTCATCATTTTTGTGTCTGTATGTGACGACAGTGGATTTGAAATGAAACAGTCGAGATGATTGTGAACTTTCTTTTTATTTAACTCTGGGATAAAACATGAAGGAACTGCAGCCAGTTTTATTCAGAGTCTCCCAGAAACATCAGCTGGTTCATTCTTAAAAAGACAGAAGGAACCGGAGAGTGATTATAACCCACGTTACATCAGTCCACAGGTCCCAGAACTTTTCTGTGAGCCACTGTTTTTTAAAGATCTTGTGAAAAAGTCTCTGTGTTTAATCTGGTGTTGAGTTAAGTGTGTTGACTGTTGACTCGGACACAGATCCCTCTGTCTCTCGATTGCTTCATTTCAAATCAGTTGTGTTGGTGCTTGGAGCTTAAATAAAACTTGTTTTACAGTGACAGTGACACAGTCCTCCAAAACCTGGTTATGGTTTTACTAATTTATAAAGGTTGTTACAACATTTAGAAATGTTACTATGCTTGGTTGAGAGGGATTAATAAAATGAGATGTTGTCCTCTTATCTGAATCATCTGCAGCTGCAGCCGTCTGAGGGACCGTGACATTTCTCCAACACTTTGAGCACAAGTCTAAAGTAAATGCCACGATATTAACACACAGGCTGCAGCAGAGAGATGAGACGGAGACACCGGGAATTTGCCGGTGTTGATCTCAACATCTTAAAAAACATTGATTTCAGTTTACTTCCCTGGTAAAAAATGAAGAAATCAGTCATCTGAATGTTTCTCACAGCTGCTACAGACGAGGAACAGTCAGTTTGTTTGTCGTCTCTGTGCCAGGCAGCAGATAAATCACTTTTTACTGAAGACCTCTGCTTTTGGCAGGACGAGGCCAAATAAACAAAAGCGTGTTTGTGTTGACCTCCCGTTGGCTGAGATCAGAGGAGACAGCACAGCGAGGCCCCGTGGGACACACACTGGGCTGAGACGTCCCATCAGCCACCTGGGCGCTGGAGCCGGGAGAAGCTCTGAGGTCGACTCACGACGATGAGTGAGGAAGAAGAAGAGACAGTCGAAGCTTTGTTTTGTAGAGATGTGGAGAACTGTTGCTCCACAAAGTTTGTGCACAGACAGGACTGATTCATCTGCTCTGTGTGTTGACAGCAGTCTGATATCTGCAGACAGCTGAGCTCTGCTAAAGACTCCTGACACCGACGTACAGCACGACATTAATGTGATGTGTTGCGTCTTCATCTGAACCTTACTACTGTATAAACTATATATCTATATCTATAAATATATCTATATATATATATCTGAAGTGAACTGAAACGATTACGAACGGAAACACTGGTCACATGTGAAGATAGAATTAAAGTGACATAACTTGAAGGTTTTGAAAGCATCACAAACAAACACAAAATATTGTTGGCGATTAGTCGTAAAATCTTTCTGCTGCTTGGTTTCAGTATGAAGGCGTATCTCTTTCTGCAGCTGTGAAAATGTTTCTGTAAATGCTTGAGGCGTCTTTGATCTGGAAGTTTGAGGTTAATACTCCATGAAAGTGTGAAGCAGTTACAGTAACATGTGGGTGGGGAGTGACAAAGAGAGCAGAGAGAAATGTATTTATTATTTTTTATGCTGCATTTCCTCCTGCTGTGGGTGTACAGCTGTGCTTCCCCATCGTAAACGACCAAACTGAGACTAAAGTCATATTAAAGTAGAGATTTCCTTCTAACTCACTGTACAGTTAGAGTTGAGTCATTTGTTTTCCTGCCATCCAAACCACGACCGGCCTCTCCATCACTCTGTAATCATGACCAGCCCCAGCCTTTTACTAAATAAAACTAACTCATGTTCAGGAGATTTTGTTCACGTCCACGTGAGCACATGAACAAACGGCTCAGTACAGGCTCTCGCTCAGTCACAGAAACACAACAAGTAACTGAAACCTTCACATAGTGTTAAAATTAAACCTGTGTCTGTTTTAGGGGGGGGAAAAAAGAGACGTAATTTTTCTTTGTACGTGTGGTGATGCAGAGTGTGACAGGTGTCACCTTATACTGAGTTAGAACCGAGAGCAGAGGGCCTGGTTGTCTGTGTGTGCGGTTTCTGGAAAGCGAGGCAGAGTGAGACCTCCGTGCTGTAAACAAACAGGCCGGTCTTGGGTCAGTGCTGTTGCACAGGAAGGTGTGGTCTCTGAGTTTCTAGATGAATCAGATGCTGGTGAAGCTGCTCTGCTCTGCCTGCTGTCAACAGGAAGTTAAACCTGCACAGAGCTGCTTTTAGGAGCTCCGTCTGTCTGCTGACGGTTGAACTGCCTGTAAACAACGCAGGCTCGCCTCTGAATGTTTTTTTATTTCTTTCAACTCACCCCAACGAATCAATGAACTCTGCACACAGCTAGGTCCATAAGGACATCAATGAGGGGTTTGGTGTGGAGGAATCTGACCGACCTGCACAGAGTCCTGACATCAACCTGATCAAACACCTTTAGGAGGTTTGAGACTGCAATTCACGTCTTCCTGTAAAGTATGGGGGCAAACACTTTTACTTTACTGACGGCCCATTTTTAATCAGGACGTGATCCACCCTGTGGCTGTAACAGCTTCAACTGTTCTGAAAAGGCTTTCCACAAAGTTTAGAAGTGTGTCTGTGGGAATATATTTCTTCCAGGAGACTATTTGTGAGGTCGGGCACTGATGTTGGATGAGAAGACCTGGCTCACAGTCTCTGCTCCAACACATCCCAAATGTCAGGGCTCTGCGGGCTATTCAGCTTCCTCCACACCAAACTCCTGGTAAATGTTTGTCCACCACGTTGATTCAGATTGGATGGATTACCATGAAATTCCTTTGAATCCTGCTGCACCTCTGCAGTCAGTAGTCTGTTGTGTTACTCCCTGGTTTCATGTCTGTTTTAATTCATGCTGAATTAGTTGTGTTTGGCTGCATGGTTTTATGTTTATGTAGTTCACCATTGTCAGGTCAGAATTGTAATTTGTCTAATCAGCACGTGAACATCCATCCATCTATTTTTCTCGTACTCTTCTTGAGTTGCCTTGGCAGCAGACTGATCAGGATAGTCTAGACGTCCCTTTCCCTAGCAGTGTTTTCCAGCTTCTCCGGGGGGGATCTCGAAGGGCACTCAGGCCAGATGAGAGATGTCATCTCTGCGTCGTGTTTTACGTCTACCCCCGGCTCTACTATCCTTCAGAAATGTCTCCTCTGACCAGTCTGTGTAGGAGGTGGGAGGGATTGTCAAAGATTCAGAGGAGTTTGGACATCATCCTTCTCTCAGCTACAACATGTAGAGGGTTCAGATCCACACCCAGGACAAAACCAACCCTCCCCATTAATTGTCCAGTCTGTTAGTGTCTGCTGCCCCAGCAACAAGATCCCGAGATACTTAAAGCCCTGGTGAAGACAGTGGAACATTTAGCAGCTGAGGAGCTAGATATTTTTGTCAGCATCTATAGAGAGAAACTGTAGTAAACGTCATGTTGCCTTGGAACTGCTGGATGTGTTGAGTTTTTTTCTTTTGAAGTGGGGACAAAAATATTTATTACTGGTTTAGTTTTGCTTCAGTCCATCTGATCAGTCTTAGCATCGCGTGTTTTCTCTCTCCACAGCATCCGGGTCCACGATGGGGTCTTTCAGGCGTCCCAGGCCTCGGTTTATGAGTTCTCCAGTTTTGTCAGACCTCGCCCGGTTTCACGCCAGCTCGCCTTCTCTTCAGATTTCCAACACCAGTGTGTGGAACAGGTGAGTTGCGTAGAAAAGCCTCCTTACTTTTAAAATAAACTTGTAGTATAAATGTTGATTTGTGATAATGTGATATTTGTGTTGCTGAGTAAACTTCTGATCCTGGGTCAAATCAGTGTCAGGATTCAGTCCAGAATATCTAACATCAACCACAGCAGGAACATACATAACCCCACAGCACAAAGTACAGATATTATCTTTGTGTTTAGGACACAATTGGATGTAGAAATGTATTTGTGTGTGTGATGGGTCCAAACATCAGCTTAAAAACACAGAAAGACTTTGTGTGTTTTCCTCTGAGAACAGGTCATGTTGAACGTCAGACGTCTTGAGGCTCTAGACTGTTTCTTATGTTGTCTTGGGTCTAAGTTGTTCAGGAATGTGAAGTTTCACAACCATAGGTCACTTGGTGTGACTTATAGTAACACCACTGTTCTGTTGTTTGAGTCCATCAGGAATGTGAATATGTATTTCTACTGTTTACATCATAACTGATTCCAGTACACCGAGCTTTAATCATAGGAGCATTCAGCTCTGCTGTTCCCTCATTTGGATAGAAGGATTTTCCTGTTCAAGAGTTTGAACTAACTCGACTTGTGCCCGTTCCTGCGGCTCAGATTCTCCGTGTGTTGAAGTTGTTCCAGGTCCTCGGAGTCTTCGTCCCGTTTCCTGCTCTGAGCAGGATGTTTAGTGGGAAGTGGAGGTGGCAGCCGGGTCACGTCCTTCCAACCAGCTGAGTCACATACGAGGACATCAAACACTGACCCAGCACACAGTCAGATATTTCTTTGAGTCTTTAAACATTCTTTATAATGCACAGATGAAAATGACGGCTGATCCGCTGTGACGAACCCTAAAGGGAGGAAGAAGAATGAGACATTTTACAAACCTCTGACATGTGGACAAACACAAGATGAGTTTGTACAGGAGCATGGATATTGTATATAATAATATGGCATCACATGAAGTCTTCGCCAGCTTCCACCCCCACTTCCTTTTCCACACTCCTTTAATTGAATCATATAAGCACCGAGTGACTTCAACCTCCCATAGAAGAAGGATGTTAAATTCTTCTTGTGGTGAAAGTGTGAGAGAAAGGATCTGTGGGAGATGTTTTCATTACTGGAGAAGTGTCTGACTTGTTCAGAAGGAAAACCAGATTGAGTTTAGTTTGAAAAATAATATTATCTGACTTGAACACGATCACCTTGTTTGTGCAGTTTAAAATCTTTTTACCCATTCTAGGAGGAAGGCGTGGTTTTGACTCACGTCCTTCTGTCCACTACATCTAACTATATTTATCTGTGTTTGGACTGTGCTGAGCAAAACTTGAATCTTCTTAATCTCAACTGGAAGCAGGATATTTCCTAAGCAACAAGGAAATTGAGGGACAGTGCCAGCAGGCGTCGATATGTGCAGTACCTCAGCCGGCCTGACACAATATGTTCACGGCCGACCTACTGGTAAAACAGAAAGAAAAGAGAGAAAACGGGCTTTTTAATCTTAAAGGAAACATTTACAGAGGACATTAATCTTAATTGAGTCAACTCGATCTTTACTCCAACCAGTAAAGAAAGAAATGGGGAAGCACCTTCACCTAATTTAAGCCCTACTCTAAACCTCTGTAATAACTCAGAGAGATCATTCATTTTATACCGTGTCAAATGTCTTGGCTGCGTTTAAATCAAAGAATCCTTTCTTTACTAGAGTGTGTTTGATCAGGACAGGTAAATCCTGTCTGTGAGCCACTCTGCAGCTTGTTCTTCGTTCTTCTTCATCTCCTCAGAACAGGTGTTCACGCCTCTGTCATTGTTTTCGAAATTTTTTTAATGTTAAATTGAAATATCGATGTGAAAGTAAATTTTTCAGCTTTGTTAGACATGTTGACCTCTGACCTTTATTCGTGTTTTTTTGTGTGTCCCTCAGCGTCCAATCAGCTGTGATGAAGGTGTTCCAGGGCGGAGCTCTGCAGACTAACGAGCTGTACACACTTAACGAGAGCATCAGGTGAGGAAAACTTTTCTTTTGCTCTTTAATGACTTTTAAATACAACACAAAGCAGCTATACACACGAACACACAGAGCTTCATACATGAAATTATTCTTTAAAAACTGCATTTTGTAACATTAACATTTGTTAGATCTGAATCATTTCAGTGACAAATATGCAAAAAAAAAAAAAAAATCACGAAGAGTCAAATACTTTAACCACCACTTTAAATCCAAGGCTGTTTCTTTTCATCTAGCACTGGGATTCAGAGTGTAGGTGTCCAGTATTTTACAGCTCTGTGGGTCAGAAAATCAATATTTGTGCACTAAGATAACTTAGCTTGAAGCTAATGTGATTAACTCAGAGTTCCTTACTGTCTAACATCCCTCCGACACAAACTTTACACATGTGGCTGCTGACATGTTCACACACGGAACATTTCCTTCACATTACAAGTATTCCACAAATGTGGATTGTCGATGACATTTTAATGATTCAGTTCTTAAAGCTACATTCTGAATGAGCATTTTTATATTTAATTACCAGACAAACCCTGTAATTACCGGCTAAAGGAAACCCTGCTAAACAGAAGGGCAGGAGGATTATTCTAAGAAACACATTTGTTGGGTTATCTGGACAACATCTTTTACAGTTCAGGTTTAAATATTCCCCGGATTCCTCATTTCCATTGTGTGTTTTGGAGAAGATGAGGAGAGGAAGCACAGTTTCTGTCTGTCTGTCTTCCTTCCTTCCTTCCTGATGAACTCTGTGTCTTTGCAGGTGGCTCCTTAAAACTGAGATGGGCTCCTTCATCACAGAATATTTCCAGGTATTTTCACTCCTTTCATTTATTAAAACCTGACGGAGACAAACGTGTGGAAACATGAGCTGATGTTAATGTCACATCCTTTATCAGTTTTCAGTCCAGTTAAACGTGGTAGAAATCCTGTTACAAGACCTGCATTTAAAGGTTTACCCAAATACTACAGATAAGGAAGAATATGTAAAATATTTACTGTACTATATAATAAAATTATTTATTACAGGTCATCAGACATTAAAGAAACGTGCTTGTAAAGTGTTTTTTTTAAGTGTTTGTTCCGGTGCAGAACGTCAAACATTTTTGGATCTGTGTGATTCTGCCCATGCACATTTGACCAGTAACATGTGGACACCACGAGCTGCCATAGATCTAGATAACCTGTTATCCTTACTTATACCTTACACGAGTTATAACCGGCCGCGCATTCATTCACATGAGTTGGTTTGTAATCGTGAAACAACGAAAACACATTAGCAGAACAACTTAACAAGCAGTTTAGTACAACTCATTTTTGCTTGTTGTCAGAGTTTGTAATGTTTCTCTTGTCTCACGTTTGCTCGTGTACGTGTAGCGTGAACCGATCTCCCTGCTCATACAGACATGTCAGAGTCGAGATTGTGCTTTGACATTGATTAATTGTGCAGCTTTAATTGATTTGTCTTTAATTTAGCAGATTTTTCGTGGTTAAATGTATAAATTTAAGGTCGTCTGCTCCTTTTCTGTTGTACTGTACCTCACGATCTGCTGGTTTCTCTCTCGTGCAGCTGTTTGACCTGCGACAGCTGTTTTCACACTCACATGTTTTATGGTTCAGAGAAGCACTATGGGAGCCAAACATGCAGCAGGTGTGGGTGTAACACAGTGGTGAAACTGTGAAAAGCTACAGCTCGGTGTGACCTGATGGCTCGATGTGAGCCTCACACTCTCCTGCAAACTACAAAGATTTTTATCTGTCGGTCATGAGACGTTTCTTTTCTCCAACAACAGGAGAACGTCGTGCACAAGAGCACAAGTATCGACTTGTTCAGCTCTCAGCTCCTGGATTTATGATAGAGTTGAACACTGCATACTTTTTATGTTGAGCTACCTTTCCGCTCATGCTTGTGGAACGGATCATATGACAATGTTCAGACCAGCTCTCAGGCCAGAACTACAGCTTTTCAGTCAAGTAAAGTAAAATGAATAAGAAGGTTAGTCTCTGGAAGAGAGGATGATTCATAGCAACATTTCAGTCGTGCATGAATGTTATGTTAAAGACATAAAGGGGCCACATTGGTGAAATATGATCCATGTCCACACTGCAGTGTGTTTTTGGTGGTGTGACTGGACAGTCAGTGACAGTGGCACTGCCAACCACCTGTGATGCTAACTAGATGAAGCTAATCCTCCACTGACATCAGTGTTTCACAGGGTGAACAGTGTAAACATCCTTTATTAGCATGTTTCTTTTCTTCACATGCATCTTAGTGACACTCACCTCATAATAATAAATTCACTTCACGTCAGTACATCCAGTAAATACAGTAGACATTTGATGTTCTGCTGTATAAAAGTCTACAGTAGATTTATTTCTACTGTTTATACTCAGTGTATAAATGAGTCTAAACCTCATTATTAGTGTTTAGAGGGCAGATTTCTATCTGTATTTGTTCACCCGAGTCTCTGAGAGGAGTCATGTGACAAAGTGAAACCACAGCCCTGGGTTCTTACTCTAAGCTGATTGCTGCCTCGTCGGCCCTGAAGCTGCAGCCTGAGTCTCCTTATCCTCCTCGCTAATCGGCCCGAGCTTCAGATAACAAGGTGTGGACCAGCAGCTTGTGGTGAGCGTGATGGACCGGAGGTGAACAGACGTCCTCTTCCTGCTCACAGACGACTGCAGAGGAAGTCTTCTGTCAGTTTTCTCTACAGCGACATCTGAACCGTGTCTGTCTCATCTCAGACCTGATGTGTCTTTCCTGTTCTCACCAATCTGACCTTCTCAACTTTGACATGCAGATAAAATGTTTGTGCCTGCATTGACCTCCGCTGCCTTCAGGCTCACATTTTAACCAGAGTCTGCAGAAAACTCTGTGCCCTCGTCAGTTAGATCATCAGTTCACACACAGCACATACAACATGTGAGAACATAGTGACAGATGTTTTTAACTGTGTGATTGTGTTGCAGAACCAGCTGCTGACCCGAGGACTGTCTGAAGTCCTGGATCAGATCCTCCTTCACTCTGGTAAGACTGGTTGTGGTGTCTCTGTCTGGTCTCTCTTTTACATGCGACCTTAAAACCAGTTCCTCACACCTAGTCGGTGTCTGCTCACTGTCTTTTCAGTGGAAGCGATTCACATCTTCGATTCCAGGAAGGTGACGATAATTTCTGCTCTCACTGATTCACATGAATTCAGTTTTTGCTCATGGTATTAACCAAGGCACTGTTTAAGGGCACTTGTTATTTGTGTTTACAGCAGACAGGAAGGAGATTAGCTAGATTATCAAGATCTGACCGCAGCTAACAAGTGTCTCATTATCATCTACTGATCATGTTCAGTTGGTTTTGAAATTTGTCAAAACAGCCGTCACTGTTTCCCAGAACTAGACTCATTGTTACACCTTCAGTTTTTAGTGGTATAATCGTTCAGGCCAGCAGAGGAGGAATCAGTAAGAAGGGATGTTCAAATTTCTGTCCTATGACAGAAAGACATCGTTTTCAGACTGGTTGAGATTCTCCATGGATGGATGGATGGATGGATGGATGGATGGATGGATGGATGGATGGATGGAGGGATGGATCTGTGTAGTATTGTTGTCAGTCATGTAATAACATTGTGTCGGTGGAGTGAAACATTAAGTTGACGAGCTAATTTCCTCCTCGACGCCTCGGTTGGATGTGGTAGTTTGTCGCCATAGTAACCACCTGTCCCCTAGGTGACGAACAGCTGGTCGTCCTCGCAGACATGTGGAACAGATTCTTCACGGAGACCCTCCCCACCCTGCAGGCCATCTTCTACCCCGTCCAGGTGAAACTGAAACTATAGTTTCTGAACAAATGAAGTCTCCTGGTTGATGTTTGTTGGTAGAGCCGTCGGTGGTTCAATTCCCTGTCCCCCCTGTCCCCATCCTGGCCACGTGTCAAACTGTCTTTGGAGAAGATTCTGAACTCACAATTAGTAGCATGCATTGAATATAGAAACTGTCCAACAACAATTTCCCCATGAGTTCAATAAAATGTTTTAAAATCAGAAGGAAAAGTCCACAGTGAGTATCTGGTTCCTAAGAACTGAAACTGATGGTTTTTACTGTCTGTATTTGATAGTCACACAGTGTTTATACGTCTTTATTCCCATTCATAAAATGTCTCTTGGACATCGACACAGCCACCTCCTCAACAATGTTTCTGACTCGACTAGATGTTGGAAAACAGTTCTTCACAATGGACGGAGTTCTGTGATCACTTCCTGTTTCCCGCGGTCTCCAGGCTTCTCACTGTTGCTCGGATGCTAGTTAATCCAAACCGGATCACTGGTCTCTCCCAGTGTTTTTTCTGTCTCTCTGCTGGGTTTATTGTATTTTTTCAGCTGTCGTCACCTGACGCCTCAGTGAACAGCCACCAAATGCAAATGTCACACTCAGAACCAGCTCCAGGCTGCTTGTCAGCCCTTTGTTCCATTATTTATGAGCCTGTGGTGGTGAACACAGGACAAAGTCGTTAATTTCTTATGATCCTGATGGTGTTCACGTGTTTGCTCACATGCTTGTTTTGAAACGCACCAGAAATCCGGGTATATCACATTTCTACAACACGTCTGTGGTCGTGGTCACAGACATATGGTGGACGTGGAAGAGGCAGATGAGCAGGAGACTCTCTGAACATCAGCATCGTCTTAGATGACGTCACGTTCCCTTAAGAACCGTTTAGAATGAAGTTGAATGAGATTCTAGTTTTATTTTTTTCTGTCTTCAGTCTGAACTGTGTGTCTGTGTGTGTTGTGTGTGTGTGTCTGTGTGTGTCTGTGTCTGTGTGTGTGTGTGTGTGTGTGTGTTCAGGGTCAGGAGCTCACGGTGAGGCAGATGGCTCTCTTGGCCTTCAGAGACCTGGTGCTGTTGAAGCTTCACCTGGAGGAAAGTCTGGGAACTGCAGGCTCTGTTCCTCCACCTGTCACACAGATGCTGCTGGTTCTACAGGTAAACACACAGAAAGGCTGGGGGGGGCGTGTCTCTGTTGTAACTCGCTGTTTAAATCCTCTCAGCAGCAGCGTGAGTTGTTTAATCTGCTCCAACAGTCTGTTTCTGCTGATCTGAGGGGGGACTATAACGGGACAGTGATCAGATCTGGCTGCTCCTAGCCTGCCTTTGGACTGTCAGACTGGTGGGTGGGCTCACACGGTCGGGAACCCACCACTGAGGATGTGTCTGAAGCCAGATCGAGTCCTAACCTGTCTCTGTGGTTGTTTGGATTTGGACCTGTGAAAAGTTTAAACAGTCCAAGTGATTCCAGCTGGTGTAAAAATACGGGAATGGGAATATAAATAACAATGGGGAATATTGAATGTGGCACAGAGACTGAAGTCACATTATATTTAGAATATAACAGTCTCCAGCTGATTCATCTCTACATGTCTGTAATCATAAAGCAGATCCTTTAAACAAACTCCTCCGTGTACACTTCAGGGTATCCATGAGTCCGGAGCTCCCAGTCTGCAGTATCAGCAGTTGGAGCGCCTGGTGGAGATCATCGTGTCTCCGTATCTCAGCAACGTTCTGCAGAGCAGAAACCAGCTCCTGTTAGGTGAGCACTACTGGTAATGCTGCTGCTGATCCTCTCTGCATCTCTGTTCATGTTTGTCTGTGACGAAACGTTTGCTTCAAATCATTTTATTCCAGTTTTCCTGACGGCTGTGTCGAAGCAGCATAACATCATCATGTTGGAGTATTGTAGAGGCTGTTAGAGGTCAGAGGTCGGGGCTCTGTTGTAACTTGCTGTTTAAATCCGGTCAGCAGCAGCGTGAGTCCTTTAATCTGCTGCTGTGCTTGATTCCAGCAGGTCGGCTGCTCTGTGACTCTGTGGAAATGAACCCGGTCACAAACACTCAGCTGCGTTCTTTGTTACCATCAGACATGATAAATGTTTGACTGGGCAGTGCTGGGTGTGAAACACGGAGCCGTGTTGGACGTATGTTAAAAGAAAAGTGATTTTAAAAGTGAAGCGTATAGAATTAGTTAATTGGTATCCGTCAGTTTACTTCAGTTCACATGTAGTTTTTATTAAACAGACGAGGTTTTGATGTATATATTAAATCTTCCTGGATCTTTCTCAGTGTGGTTTTAACTAAACCATAAACAGCTTAAAGCAGATTAGAATGTGCCATTTAGTTTTGTTAAAGCTTCTTTATTTCTTATACTAAACATATTGGTTTTTTTTAAAAATAGTTTCTCTAATAAATTAAAACTTAAAATAAAAAAGGTAAATACAGGTTAATATAACTGTTCTGTATGTTACACGTATACAGTATTTTACATTACTGTAGCAGCCATAATGTTAAGTCTGTAAATAATTTTCTTATTGAAATATATAATTATTATTTTTAACTACATAAACATATTTTACATGTGAAACTACTTAGAAATACTAAGACAATAATGATCTACACACATCAAAAGATTAGTTTACAATGAGTTTTAGTTTCCTCCACGTTTTTATCAGTGAGGCTAACAGATGCTAACAGAGACCTGCTGCTGGAGTCGAACCTGCGTCCTGTGTCTCGAGTTAATGAACCACAGCAGCTTTTCCTTCAGGAAAGAGAGAAGAATGTGGAACAAGCAGCAGCAGCCAAAGCCTGATTTGATTATAGACTTAATCCCTGCTGTGACCTGAAACAGAGCAGCACTGAGGCCACTTCAGGAAGTCAGCAGCAGCAGCTCTTAATGTGTTTGATGGAGACGAAGCAGAAAACTAACTGACGATTAGAACAAGGAAATAAAAAGTCAAAGCTTCAACACGTAAGAACACGGAGATGAACACGTTTGTTAAACCTTTTACAAACTTCACCTTAAATCTGGAAGTGATGAGCACAAACTCCCTGTGCTAATCTGAGCTAAGCTAACCACGTTTCCTTCCAGAGTCCCGGCGTCTGCGGTCCTCGGGCTCGTTGCTAGGCGACCAGCCGGAGATCACCATCACTCAGCATCACAGCTCCTCGGACTCGTCATCTCTGGCTCCGCTGGTGGAGCAGGAGGGGGAGGCCTATCTGGAGAAGGCGGGCGGCGTGCGGCGCCACACGGTGGCCAACGCACACTCTGACGTCCGGCTGCTGTCGGCGTCGGGCAGGATGCATGCTGGGATGGAAAAGGACAACGGGGTGAGACGAGGGGAGGAAAGAGTGGGGTTTCTGATGGTGGGCAGGCAGATGAGCCCCAGGTCGTTCTCCAGCCAACCAGATATGGTGGAGGGTCCGAGGGGCGGAGTTATGTCTTCCTAACAGCTAACGAGATGATACAGGACGAGAAAGTACAGGAAGCAAAGAAATGAAGAGTGTAGACGGAGCAGAGAGTCGTGAGGTGTGTGCTGCTCACACTGCTGCCTGAGATCAAATGTAGTCAGTGGCTTCAAAGCTGCAGCTTTTTATGTCCGTTCTTTCTTCTAAAAGTGTTTCGTGTACCCTCCACAACCCCCCAGAGTGTTTGTGCCACAGCTCCGACAGCAGGAGAAGCTTGGTCTCTGGAACCCGAACCCGAACTGTAGATCCTGTGAACTGATCCAGGGTCCGACTGGACTGGATCCCGACCTCAGGTTTGTGATAATCCTGTGGACAGGTCCTGGATCAGCTCTGACCTGTGGTCAGGTCGTGTAAATATGTTTCAGGGTTGTTACTGAATAATAAAGATGATCAAAGATGAAATGAGTTTTTATTCACTTTAAATAGAAAGATTCTGCTGCTGGATTCTGTCGGGTTGCAGCAGCAACTTCCTACATGTCCTCGTGCTGCGGAACCATACGTAGTTCTGATGTATTTATATTGTCGTATTTAAAGCTAAAGACAACAGATCTTATCCCAGGTCAGACACGTGGTGTTGTGGTTCAGCTGGAGTTTAAAGCAGTGGGGCGTTGATGAAGTGTGTAACGTGCAGTGGTGAATGTTTGTTGTCTTGCCTCAGTTTTGGAACAGGAAGGTAGAAACACTGTAAATAAAGACGAGTCAGGGAAAAACCTGTTTATTAATGTTTGTGTTAAAAAGACAAAATACAACATGAGACAAACCAACAAACATGCTTCACATCCACACGACCACCTCTTGTCACCTGCATCACATATAAACGTCATCTTCACTTCACTTTCCAGGCCGAGTTATGACCCGCTTTTCTTTTATCAATGTTCACCTCATACAAACATTAAGTCACAGTTCTGGCACAAAACAAACGTGATTTACAAACCTTTGCAGGAAGTGATAGTTTGAGTCTGGAGGAAGAAACTGATGAACTACTGTATCATTAAAAACAGTTTTACAGGCTACACTGAAAGTTTAAGGCAGTTTCCTGATGTGACACGTGATGCTGTGTCACTGTGTGTAGTCGTATATGACAGCAGATAAGTTAGAAAAGCAACAGTCGGTTTAGAGCAGAGCTGCAGCGAGTTCTCTCATTAAAACTTCGTTTGTCACACAACGAACTAATGCTCACGTTACATTTTCTACTTCATATATGAGAACTGAGAAACGTCTCACAGCAGTGTTTCTGGTAGTCGACTCTTCTCTGTGGATATTATTTTATCCTCACAATTCAACCAGGAGAGTTTCTGCATGTCGCACATCATCCAAACAGAACACGCATCAGTTACTGCCTTAAGTTCGACCACGTGAGATGTCTCGTTAAACACAGACTGAAATTAAAACGTCTGCCTCAGAATTTAAACTGAACGTGTTTAATATAACTGTGGTAACAAACACCTGGTAATTACACAAATTATGATGTAATTACCTGGTAATTACACAATAACTACACAGTTAAGTTCTAAATTAGGATGTAATTACCTGGTAATTGGCCACAGTTAGAAACTATTTAGAAACCTTTTGTTACTTTTATTAAACGCTGTGATCACTGCCGGCGCCGCCATTTATTTAAAACAACGAGCAAAACATGTTTAAAAGTTCCTGAGGGACTGAATCATAATGTTTTCATGCAGGAGATAATCAGTCGGTCCTGGAAATAACTGTCAGTGGCTGTATCTTTCGACTGTGGTGACATGAAACTCTCCTGGCTGAGGTGTGTGATGGGTAACGTAGTTTTATTAACTGAACCTGATACGTGAAAGTGGTGATCTGGGCCGTGTTTCTCAGAATCTCTCCTGTAAATCACACTGACAGTTTTCTTTGATTTCGCTCCGTGTGATGGTGAAATCAGTGAATCTACATATTTTCTCTGCTGATGCAAGACAGACCCAGATGAGTCTCATCTTCCTGTTAGTAATATTCAGCATGGTGGTGTTTGGATTATCCAGGAGAGTCCTGGGAGCAGTCTTTACGTCTCCTCCTGTCTGTGTGGAAGTCATTACCACCTGCTCTGCACGTCCTCCATCGCGCAGCCTCGGAGGTCAGAGGTCAGTCTACGGTTTTTGTTGACTACTGTGACGTCTCTATAGTAACCGGGTCTCAGCAGGGTCAGAGGTCAGCTGCTGACGGCTGCTACAATCGTCTCATCTCCAACTGAACGCTGTTCTCCTCTCACCAGCTGCCCCCTGATGGCAAGTCTATGTAAGTGCAGATTTGTTCCTCACTCCCCGACTGGCTGTGGTGTCAGGTTCCTGCTCTCTGATTGGCCAGCCAGCAGGGCACCTCTCCACACCTGGAAGATGAAAGACATGACAGTCAGCTGAAGATAGAGGCTCTTTGAATGCGTCACACTTTAGTGACGTCTCAAACAAACTGCTTTCATCTGTTCGTACTTCACCTTTGTGTCTCATGTCAGACTGAGCGTGTGTGTACTGAGCGTTCTGTGTGTACCTCTCTCTGAGCGCCGGCTGGCTGCTCAGGAAGCTGAGCTGCTGCTCCAGGCGACAGACTCTAAAAGCCAGATAGCAGGACGACAGGACCAACAGGAAGACGCTGAGACACACGGAGACAGACGTTAAACCCACATCACTCCTCAGAGTTAGTTCAGGATTCTAGGTTTCATTATCTTAACATCACAGGAAACATCCCAGGAAATGATGAATCACTGGACAGTGGGACAGAAGTAACTAAATACATTTACTCGAGTACCAAAGTAGAGTTTTGGGGAATGAGCCCTTTAAAATGAGACGACAGAACTGTACTTTTGTTGTTTTGCATCTTTCTGAGCTGTTTTGCATCTCTTGGTCATTTCCATGTATTTTTACTTGTCTTTGTGGTCGTTTTGTGTCCAGTCATACTTGTTCCTCACTCGTCCCTTTATGATGCCGCTGGAAATATTTCTACTCTTTAGTGTGTGTCTCTGTTAGTTGTTCAGTCTGTGGCCGTTTCACATGTATGTTCACTCTTTTTGTGTCTCTTAACAGTCTTTAATGTGGTGTGTGTTGTCTTTCTTGTTCTCTATCTATCTGTGGTACCTTTACTGTCCACTTGTGGTCATTTTATCTGAAGATGCTGCTCATGCAGACCACCAGCCAGCAGGTGGCAGCAGAGAGTGTGTTTGAGAACAGTTTCTCTGTGAACACTGATCTATTTCAGTTATTCTTATGACTTACTATGGTCATATTTTGGGACAGTAACTGTGTTTCCTGGGTGATTTTGTAGGAGGGACTCACAGCAATACGAAGAGTTTCAGTAGCTGATATTCCATGTGACCCAGTTCAGGTACTGGCTCTGTCAGCAGGATCTTCTCGGTCTCCAGGCTGCTGTCTACACATCCACACACATCCACAGTTTAGTATCTCACTGTCTGTAATTCAGGTGATTGACAGGTGTGTGTCTGTACCTGTCAGTGTGTGTGTGCTGAAGGGGGTGTCAGCAACAAGAACGGGGGAGGAGTTTCCCAGCAGGTCGGGGAGGGACGAGGAGACGGCCGGGAGCGACGGTTTCCTCCTCCACTTCAGCACCTCCGGAAACTCGTCCTGAAAGACAGACGCTGATTCACTTTAAAAAAGAATTATTTTTATTTGTGAACAAAGCCAATAAAATTACAACCGTTAATTTTACGCCTCCTTAAATCATGTTTGTCATAAAAGTCCATTATGATTCCAGCAGAAAATGGTTAGATCCATTAATGATAGTCCAGCATTCCATGTGTGAATTCAGGATCCTTCATGTTCTGTTTCCAGTTGTCTTTATTTTCTAATTATGATTTTTGGTTCAACCTTTTTATCAGTCCCATGGTGTTTTACTGTATACACTCATTTAAAGGTGCAGTCTGTAAGATGTAGCAGCATCTGGTGGTGCTGTTACAGATCGCAGCCACCCCCCACCTTACAAGTGTGAGGCAGCCTACTGTGTCTGTGAGGCTCCGCGTTGTGCAACCTGCTGTGCATTGAGATGTTAGAGTAAAGTGATGTCAGCATTACCATGGACAGAGAGCTGGGCTCCTCCAGGTACTGCTTCAGACTCAGACTCTTCCCGTTCACCTAAAAACAGACCAGCGGTCAGAACAATGGAGACACTGACATCTGTTGGTGTAAAACACCTCCTGCCTGCAGAATAAAGACCCAAGTGACAAACCTGCAGGTGAGTGCAGATCCTCCTGAGGACGTCGTAGACGCTGTCTCTGGACAGCAGGGACACGAACACGTACTGCAGAGACACAGGTTTCAGACATTCATGTTCCAACCTTCTGATCCTCAAAGTTTCCACTTTTAAATTCATGAAAACTCTAAAGCTAAAAACCGATTAAAGCTCCACACGCAGACTTTCTTTACATAAACAATGACAGGTTCATGTTGGACTTTAAAACACTGAACTGAAACCGTCTTAAGTTACTGTATAAGAGTGTTGAACAAACAGGTCTTACAGGTGACTGTATCACAGGTCCAGGAAGGACGGAAAATCTCAGTGGTATTTATGTTCAGAACGTTCAGTGTTAATGGGAGAAGAGACACTTTTCATCATATCTTTATTTCAGGCTTTTAAAATGTGGTCGCTATAATCTGATTGAGCTGAGTCACTTATTTTGCTTTGGACCCAAATAGAAGCTAGATTCTGTCCACAGCTCAGTGTGTAGGAACTGTTCAGTGCTACATGAACTTTCCTGCCTGTCTGTGTCTGTGTGCAGTGTCTGTGGTGTGTGTTTTTGTACCTTCTGCCCAGTGTCCATGGTGATAGCTAGACCGTTCGGCACCAGACCAGCAGTCTTGTGCTTCTTCACCAGCCGGACTGACACCACCGGTATACAGACCTACACAAACAGACACCAGAGATCATTTCAGCTTCAGCTCTTCAACTACAATATTCAATTCAATTTATTTCTATACTTCAAGATCACAAAGCCTTAGAGAGAAACCAACACTGGGCAGGAGCGGAGAGGAAAAACTCCCTTTAACAGAAGAAACCTCCAGCAGAACCAGGCTCAGGGTGGGCGGCCATCTGCCTCGACTGGTTGGGGTTAGTGGACAGTTAAAAAGGAGAGTGACTGCTTACATTAAATAAGATGTGTGATACACAGGCTCTACCGGGAGTCTCTTAATTACTGACAACGTGCTATAAAGAGAAGAACTGTTTTGGAATTTGGGGACAGAAACACTGCAATAAACTAGAAACTCTTCTGTTCCTTCAGTGAAGAACCAGTCTGTTCATTCGGCGAGGAACCAGTCTGTTCCTTCGGCGAGGAACCAGTCTGTTCATTCGGCGAGGAACCAGTCTGTTCCTTCGGCGAGTCTCAGGAGAAAGACCTAACCTGACGTCTCCTCACCTTGATGTCTTTTCCAAACAGGTTTGCGTAGAAACACAGCCAGTTCCTGGAGATGTAGAGTCGTCCCTGCAGCAGGATGTCTCTTAACAACGCACACGAATACACTGCAGAAGAAGAAGCAGGGAGCAGAGAGTTTTCATCAGTGGTTTAATGAAAGGATTTCTTCAGAAATCATGGTCAAAATGGGAACTAGACTGAAGCAGAACATCAGTGCGTACCTTTCATCAGGATCTCCTCTTTGGGAACAGTCTGGAACAGTTTGTGGTACTGAGAGTTGTACTTGCTGACAGTCTGGAGGAGGAACACAGACAAACAGTCAGTAATAATCAACGTGTCGGTTCTCCCTCATCCTCCCTGCCATCATTCACTTCGTCTACAGTATGTGTGGCGTTCAGGGACCGTACAGAGCCTGAATCAGTTGTGCTTCAGAGCATAGCAATCTCTACAAACTGACCCCCTGTTTTCTGGGAAATTGAGCCTGTGTACTGTTTTGGATCCTAATATTTGGGTCAGAAGTTGCATCATAGAAATCCCCAGCGCCACCCCCTCCCCTCATACACCTGTGTGTGTTTATTGTGTGTGATCCAGACGAGGACGTGCTGCTTTCCTGTTCCTGTCTGAAACAACAAAGACTAAAACAACAGAAAACAGACGAGCACAGATACACGGCTCTTGTTGCACTTTTCTGTTAGTTATGACGACATGATTAGTCCAGTGTTTACTGCTGCTGGTGATTTAGTCAAAAGTTAAACTTCTGAAAACTCAGACTTCAAATGTTTGATGGTTGAAACTTTGTCTGGTCCACCACACCCCTCCTACACACACACACACACACACACGTTCCCATAGAGACGAGACAGACGCCGGAAACCTCTGCAGGCTTTGAAAGGACTCCCGCTGGCCTGTCGTCATCTCTGGACCTCTGAGATAAATAATTACAGAGCTGCTGGTGTGTGTGTGTTTCTGTTGGCCATCTGCACGTGAAGGTGTGCTGCTCTTTACTCACTGATCCTCTGTAGCACTTCTTCACATCTTCGTAGGACAGGTCGTCGATCAGCTGCAGCCTGCAGGAGTGAGAACAGACAGAAGCAGCAGAGAGACCTGATGATCAGCGCTGGATTTACAAGTTCGATCCTCCTTATAGTTCTGAAAGTTAAACCCTTTTAGCAACTCTCTTAACTTCAGGCAGAGACTTGAAGCCACACTGTGACAGAGAGCAACGTATTTACATACAGGGAAATACAGATCTGAACTGGCGACACACTGTGACCAACTTTACATTTAAGAGCTCTGGTCAGATTTTTTTTCCCACTACCTTCTCTCCAGTTAACAGAACATGGAGGTGAAAGATGAACTGGGGCCGTGGAGCAGCAACATCACTGCTGTGTGTTTGGCCTGACTGGGCTCCGAGATTTCAAATCATGACTGACAAAATTTCTCTCTAAATGAGACCCGTATCAAACTCACGCTGTCTTAACATAATTATCCACCGTCTCAAAGTCCCTGAAGGAATCGTTTAAATATCTCTCAGTCCTGCTCTGAGGACTAGTTCACCTTCACACGTGAAATAAAACTGTTAGAACTGATTCCAGTCTTTCAAGAACTCAGAACCAGAGAGAGATCAGTGTATGTGAGGATAGATGTTGGAGTGACAGTAAAAAGAGATTCACACTGCAGGAGAAACAACAAAGTTAAACTTAAGGGTTTCTAGCTGTGCAGCTCGAACAGAGCTGGTAAATGTCAGATCATGACTGGTCACAAATGTGAGCGTCACAGGAGGCAGAAGTGAGGCAGCAAAAACAACCACAGCATCAAGATAATTTAGTGCAGGAAGGACGGTGGTGTGAAGCGTTTCCTGGACTGGTGCGTGAGAACACGCTGTTCTTACAAACAGTGAATAAAATGATCCAGCAGTAAGTTTCCTCTTGCTGAGACCAACAATCACTTAATGATTGATTAATCCATGAAGTATCAGTTAGTTTCCACAGGGTCACATCCTCACGTTGTCTTTTGCCCAGAAACTAAAGATACAAACCATTATTAGATCATCAGTTTGGTGCTTTGAATGTTAACTGAGCTGTTACTGCACTCTGCGTCTTCCTTAGTCTCACAAATGGATTTTCCCAAACTGTGTTCCCTAGAGCTTTATGTGCAGCATGTGCGGAGGACATCCGCCCTGCTCCCTGCTCCCTGCTGATGATCTAAAGGTTGAGTCAGGTAGAGAACAGGAACAACAGAGGAGTCACAACACAAACACACTCACTTCATTCATGTCCTTCATCAGAGTTCTTACCTCTGGATAAGAACAGAACATTGCGTCATGCAAAAGCTTCAGTCAGACTGTTTTTGTGTTATCGTGCATCATGGAAATGTGACCACAGGTAACTGCTGTCTAACATTTAAACGGTCAGTTCAGATAAAACGCATCAAACATTGTCCACAGTGATGAGATGTAGGAGTAACAACTCCTGGTGATGCTGATGTCTTAACTTTATTATCCTCTATACTCACTGTAACAAAGGGAAACCATGTGTTCATTCAGAGTGAAAACCAAACTGACAACTAGAGACAACATCTACAGCTCAACACAGGATGTAAACACACCGAGCGGTTATTTCAGGGAAACTACAGAGAAAAGAGAAATGTCCTCTCATATGAAAAAACCTCTCTGTGAAAATAAAACGAGTCCTCTACCTGTTGTGTGTCTCTTTCTCCATGTGTTTACACAAAAAGGGTCAAAAGTTAGAACAAAATCGCCAGCAAGAACCGTTTGATGAAGGTCGGACAGGAGCAGATTTACGGCTCGATGGAGCGACAAGGTGTTAATCCACCTTCTCAGCCACAGCTCGGAGGCGTTTTGACTAAACCTCAGACTCCTTGCTTTTCATGGAGGAGGTCATGTAAATAGAGTCATAACAGGAGGATGCAAATCGACGTGAAGTTCATGCAAAAAGAAAAACAAGAGACAAAACACACGAAGATTAACAGCAGTTTAATTATCAGAGTCTTATTTACAGTGAACGTTCCCATTAGACGCTTCAGTGTGTGTGTGTGAAAGAAACAATTGTCCTAAAGCTACTGGGAGGTCCCCCCCCCCACCCCCACATACACACACAGAGACATGTGATGAAAGAATTAATTATGCAAACAGTTTGAGCCATCAGTGGGAAAAGTGGAGCAGAGAACGAAGCCGCGTTCACACTGAGGACGAGCAGGTCTGAACCAGCCCGTCGACCGTCTGTGGAACAGCTGATTACTGAGAGACAACAGATGGAAAATGAAGACACAGCGATGACATCACCTGCTGGTTTAACGCTCAGAGCTGCAGCTTAATCGTTAAGACACAAAATACTGTGATAGATAACAACAACTTGAGCTTCACACATGAGAGAGAATCTGCAAACTAATTAACCGACTGCTGCCGGACCGTACAAACCAGGCTCAGTGTGGTTCACTCTTCATGTGCATTTGATGACAAGCTGAAGCGGTTCCACTCACATTAACAGACCTGTCTTTACCTGACAGATATTACACACCTACGTCTCAGATTGATGCTAAGATGAAGGCAACTTGAGACTAGAGTAACTGTCAGATTAGCTTTTAATAGCTGACGGGAGCTAAACCAGATAAAAGGTGGAAGACAGACTACGACACTAAACTGGCAGTTAGTGCTCATGTGCTGGCTGCTGTGTGTGGTTTATCTTAAAACCACAAGTCAAATGTGTTTCAGTGTTCATACTGTGACTGTGGTCTTTAAACAGAATAGAAAATTCACCCTTTGTGCTCACTGAACTCTTAACAACCCCAGCTAGCTGTGCTAAACAAGCAAGAGCAGCTAACGTCATCCCCAGGTGCATGTGTTGATCAGTCACAGTCGTCCTCTGAGAGTCTCCCTGTTTACGGGTTAGCGGTGGCTAACAAGTTAGCAGAGCCACAAGGCCCAACTACCCTCCATCCTTCCTCCTTTTCTCTAAAAATAAAATTAAATATTGTTTTCATGCATTTTAAAATCACGTTGTTTCTGAACTTTTACTATATTGAACTGAAGTTTTCAGTGTTGGTTTGTTTTAACAGCACATTAGCTCCCGGTCTACACACACCTCCTCCTCATTCCCATCAGCCTCTCTGTCTCTGAGAGCTGGAAACGTGAGCTGACTGCACGTGCTGCAGGCAAACACACACAGACACACACACAGACACACACACAGACACACACAGACACACACAGACACACACACACACACACACACACACACACAGACACACACACACA
>JAUYWH010000024.1:23273973-23312929 GCA_034779795.1 Ctenopoma multispine | reverse complement strand
CAGACAGACAGACAGACAGACAGACAGACAGACAGACAGACAGACAGACAGACAGACAGACAGACAGACAGACATTTAAACTGTACAGCTGATCTTGGTAAACAAAAACATCGTTATTATGATTTTCTGCCTTTTTCTTGCTGGAGCATTAAATAACATTTCTACAGTCTGGAACCTTCCAGCTGTATGTAGAATGACTTCCTGTGCTTCTCATGCGTTATGAACATAAGAACCAGTGAGAACCTCCGTGTGCGTTTCTGCATGTGACCCAGGAACGGATCTACAGGGGGCCTGAAGGGGGGCAAATCTTTTTTCTCTTTTAGACCTAAAAGTCTTTGTTTTCTTAGCAGAGATTAAGATACAATAAATAGTTGTAAAGTGTATTTGTGGATATTTTGTTGAGGATTTTCACACACTTCACTGAGGAAGTCAAGCATTGCCACCCTGCCATTGACACTCCTTTGAACCCCCCAGCCCCAGCACTGTAAACGTAGGGGAAACTCGGAAGAATCTCTCTGGACACTTGAAGTGCACATACCTGTCGGTACCACATGGTGGGCTCCACACCTGTCGGCCTGCTGCACTCCACCGGCTTGGCCTCCTCCTTCCCATGATGCCCTGCTTCACTCAGCTTCATCTTCAGACCCTCAGGCTGACCTATGGGGCCCTTGGGGTCCTCTCCCTTTGCCATAATGACTGACTTGGTCTGTTCTGAAGCGGGCGGTTCTTTGGGCTTGGCCGGGTTCACTCCCCCTTTAGCCCCCAGGTCTGTGAGGCTGGGGGCTCTGGACAAGGTGGGGGGTACCGAGGCTTTCTGCTTCCATTCGTCTTTCCCCCCTGCCTCCCGCTCCTTGCCCTCCGCCTTCTTGTCGGCCTGCCGCTGCCTCTCCTCGTACTGCTGCCGGTAGGCGGGGTTAGAGGCCAGCAGGTGGGCGTGGTACGCCTGGTCAGAGGAGTAGGAGTAGGGGGTGACGTAGTATTGGCTGTAGTACAGAGGCTGGGTGTACATGTTAGAGCGCTGCTGGATCACTGATGGCTGCGGAGGCCCTGGCTCCACCTTCCTCTCCTCCTGCGGCTCCACCTTCACTTTCCCCTCATCCACCAACTCTGGCTCCTCCTCCTTCTTCACCTTCACCTGAGCCCCCTCCACATGAGGCGGAGCTGCTGCGGCTGCGCCCGGGCTGGGGTTGGGGTAACTGGGGGAATAGTAGGAGTCGTAGTTGGGGTAGTATGGTGATTCCTTACTTGGAGCCTGAGGGGGGAACAGAGCCTTTTTGGCCCCTTCACGAGGCCCCTGGTCAGGCTCAGGTTTGACCTTCACCCCCTCCGCCTTCCCCTCTCCGTCCTCCCCTGCGTCGGAGATGTCGGAGTAGGCAGGGCTGCTGGTTTTGACGGAGGCGTTGTCGGCTCCGTTCTGGTTGAGGTGGAGGGGGGCGGCGAGGCCTGCCTCCATCCTGCTGGCCACGCCGATGGAGGGGCTGGGGGCGTTGTCAGAGAAGCTGTACACTTTGTCGGCCTCGGCCTTGATGCTGGCCAGACGGCTCTGATGAGCTTCTGTGGAGCCATTGAGCAAAGCGTCCGACGCCTCAGAGTACGGGCTTTTCCCCTCCTCCGGCCGCCCCCCCTTACCCATTGCCTTCGGGCTGTCCCCCTCCTTCCCTCCCTCCCTCTTCTTCTTGTCTTTCTTCTTCTTGTCCTTGGCGAGCACAGGGCTGGAGGCGGGGTCAGCCAGCGGAGGGGGTTTAGGTTGAACGCTCTTAAGCTGGGGGCTCTTGGGGACGGACTGTACCACGGAGCCCAGTGCGGGGGAGGACGCCTGCAGAGCGTAGGGTGAGGGGGCTCCGGGGGCAATAGGACGGGCCGGCTTCAAGCCTTTCTGAGTCAGTTTATCAGGCTTCCCCCCCCCTCCTGCCATCTTCTTGGCCTTCCTGTCATCCATCCCGTCATTGCTGGCATCGTCAGTCAAACAACCCCCCTCCTCACCGCCGTCCATCACCTCAGGCTCGGCCTCCCCACCCTTCTTCTTCCCCTTTGAGGTCAGCTTCCCTGATGAGGGAGACGGGGCATCAAAGCCTCTTCCTTTAGGTGTGGTAGAACGGGCGGGGGAGATGGCGGCCCCGTTGCAGGAGGTGGGGTCAGGATGAAGGGTGGGGTCATCCCCGTATTCACTGTCTCCATCCTGGTCCAGTCGAGCGTCCTCGTCGTTGTGGGCGTGAGCCTGGTGATACTTCAGCCCGTTGATGTGCTTGTACTTCTTGTTGCAGTTGGGGTGGGGGCAGTCGATGAGCACAGGGGAGGGGCAGGTCCGGTCCAGCTGCGGAGGGGGCAGGGGGTCGGTTTTACCTCCAGGGATGGGGGCGGCAGCACCGGTGGAGTTGGTTCTCATGCGTTTTGAAGCCTTGGTGTCCTCAGAGCTGGAGGTGGGCTCCATGTCAGAGGCAGGTTTGGTCTTTCTCTTGGCAGAGGACGGACTGGCCTTCACGTCCTCGGCACCGCCGGCCGTCTGACTGCCTCGCCGGCCTTTGCTGTTGGCGGCGGCTCCACGCGTCTTGCTGCTGCCACTGCCCTTGTTGTCAGATGAGTTGCTGTTGTCGTTCAGCGGCGTGTTGCTGCTGGGACGCATCCTTTTCCCTCGCCCGCGACCGCTTCTCATCTCCACATCACTGGTGGGAGACTCGCAGAACCTGAGAACACAGTGTTCAGTTACTGAAAAGCACAAACTGAGAAGAAGCACATTCCTTCACCTGCACACATGAAACACTTGTTCATTTATCTGATAAAGTAACGTCTGGATGGACTCAAATAAACAGAAGAGAAGTAATAATAAGTAATAAATAATAATAATAATAATAAGTAATAATACTGTTTACCACCACACCTCTACAGTGACAGCATGTACGGTGGCTTGTTTCACTGCTGCTAATCATCATTACATTTAATTCTTAAAAACAGTATTCTCCAGCTGGTCGTGCTCAGTGACAGGTCGTTAGGCTGGAATTATTTTTTAATTGCTACACACTGCATTAAATTATTCACATTATTTCCTGGTTTTCTAAACATATTTTCTTAACAATAATTAGGTGACATTTTAAACGGTTCACTTAATGAGGCTCTAACTTTCAACAAAGGCAGCAGCTGTCAGAACTTTTTATGAAAATACTTTACAGGATATCAGTGATGTCATTTCTCACAGATGTACTGTAAACTACTGTCCAAAGACCCATCTGCTTATTTCAGCTGTAACAGACTGAATCATAATGTAATAACTGGGCCTGGGCTGGTATGAGACTCTGAAGGTGTGAAAACTTTATCACAGTTATCACTTTGAAGTTGTGCGTGCTTTGGTAATGTATGTGTGTCTTGTGTATCAGATGAACTCTCTCCTTGACGTTACGGAAGCTTTTTTTCCAGTATCCGAAAAATTCCCATAAAGATAAATTTGACTATTTTCACAGGGGTAAACGTTTGGAGGTTCACCTCCTTCAACCTATGGACAGACAACAAATATAATGCCTCTGGCCCGGACTATCACCAGTGTGAACGTATAAAAAACATCTTAACATATCCTTATACTCTCTTACCTGAGATACTATTGTGTAATTTTTATGTACCTTGGTGGGGCCCAGTCATGTCTTGTGCAGTCCAGCAGGGTTCCAACATAAGTCTTGTTCCTCCAGGTGACGTTGACGACCAACATGCCTAAAGACAGACAGACAGTTAAATTACACAGCACACTAACAGAAAGCCACAAAACGTGTTCTTGTAGCAGGAAACGAACGTGTCAGATGTGATTTCGCTCCATGCAGGGAAGCAGATGTTGAATGGTTTCATACAAACACTGCACCCAGCAGGTTTCAGAGGTCGAGTTGCTTAAATAATTCAATAACAATGAGGCCAACTGTAGAGAGAAACTGTGTAAAGGTTTCTGGTTTTGGCAGTCGTCCGTTCCTCTCCAGCTGAACCTACACCTAAGACCAAAGTTGGCCTTGTAAACTTCAAATATGCTCAAGTGCACTGGCTTCACAAACCACTACTACAGTGTTTACATCTCTTGCTGGGACAAGATGATTTTGCCAATTTGATAAACTGCTGACAACATTCGATGTTCAAAAACCTTCTGTGTATATGAAGACTTCAGCTCACACATCTGTATTTGTTGTCAGCTGACATTGTAGATTCAATAAAATGTGTTTTACAACTCTTTGGAGTAGTTTAATATAAATTAACCATGAAAAGCTGTAGTGCAGTGATGTTTTTTTCATTTGTAGTCGTGTACACCTGGAGGCACCTGTAACAATTAATTTTTCCACTGTGTTGATCTCACCATCCTCTGTCTCCTGCCACACGATGCCTTCCAGGTTGACACTGGTGCCTGGCTCGCAGGGTCCCAGGCACTCTGGTTCAGTTGCCAGGGCGGCATCTGCTGTGTTCACAGCTACTGAGCGTGTGCGAACCATGATCTGCTCACAAGGAGATGAGATGTCGCTGTTGGAGATGGGAGGGAGGAGGTGGAGAGGAGGAGGAGCCGGGGTGGAGGTTGGAGACTCCATCTGGAGGAGGGAAAGGAGAGGACAGCGGTGAGAGACGTGTTAAGACTGTAGACTGAGGATTGAACCAGAAAACGTTTGTAACAGAGACACAGGTCAACATGTTGGGTGACATATGAAACCACAGCTCTCTGCTGTGACTGGATCACACCTACACCACAGACACATTAATAGAGCTGAGGTAGACTTGATGCCTGTTTAGGTGTCCAGCCAAAGACAGTACTGCAACAAGAAAATCCCCAGACAGCACATCATCAGTCACTGTTACAAAAGTCAGTAAAACAGTTGGCAGGACACCAGCTGCAACGTGGATTAATGAGTCCTCTTTGTATAACGAGCGTGTTAAGTTTCCAGTTGAGACCACACAGCTTCACTGTATCAGCCAGTGAAACACAAACGATATGTTAAAATATAGAAGAAAAGACTAAAAGGTAAATAATTCAAACATGCTCAGTTATATGTCTTATGTTGACCACACTAATGATAATAAAGCTAAATGACCGTGTTTGTCCTGGTAGAAAGTCAGTTTGTTTCAGGTATTATCATGGATGAATGAAAAGAGAGGACCGTGACCTCACAAGGACTTGTATAACAGCTATAGAGGAGGATATGTTGAATCTCTGCAACTGCGTATGTCAGGTCACCACACTATCAAGCTTATATGCGTATTAGACTGTACGTTGGTGTCGTAACACATCGACTGGCCGGGATACACCATCCTCCTGTCTCCTAATGTTAATGTGAGTCACCTCATGTTTCAACACACAAAGGCAAACAGCATGAGCGGCTGTTGCACCTTAACTTCTGCCGGGATGCTGTGGCCAGCCAGTGCCAAATGATGCAATGCACTTTTGCAGACGACCGAGCAAACAACAGCCGACAAGAAGGAAAGAATTATTCAAATGAAGAGGGTCACGTTCGGGTAACAAACGCATTAGACAAATAGTCCTGAGCTGGGTGCAGGTAGCACTGCATCATATTAAAAGTAGATCTGTTTCACACATGGAGGAGGAGAGAGGGTATAAATGATGACTGGCAGCACAGAGGGGATGAAGGAAACAGGCTGGAGAAGGAAAACAGTGAGTTTACTGTAAGAGATGAGTAGTCTGTAACAAAGCTGCTTCCTGGCTTTTTCTTTGTATCTGGTGGAGCTGCCAGCGCAGTGAGACTAAGACTGTAGGACGGACACAGTGGAGTTTCTCACAGCACAAACTGAGTAAAACTAAATTAAACTGTGGAAAGTGACTAATTTTGACCTCCACAGGTCAGTCTGCCTGGGAAACGAGGAGGCATCACTCTGGGTGTGAACTCCTCTACTTTCCCTGTGTGCAGGCTTTTGTCCTGCACATGCATTCTTGTAAAAAGCTGATTAGAAACCCGGCTACATTTATGCACAGCAGAGAAATGAGTATTCTTCAGGGACAAAACAGATTTCTTGTTTAGTTAAATGAGAAACCTTTATGTAAACTGGTCACTGACGTGCATGTAAACGCAGTGAGAGTGAAAGGAGGTGAAAAAAAGATGAGAAAGAAGAAGGGAAAAGGAGGAGGAGGAACAGAGGAGTTGTAAGGAGCAGCGTGACCCTGTAATTATCATCAGGTGGGAAACAGCTGGTGTGGGGCCTGATCAAAGACCACTGGGAAGGTGTTAGCGGTCACCATGGGAACGCTCCCAAACCGCAACCCAGGAGCAGGAGCAGACGGCACGCTCGGTCCGCCTCCTCTGTCCGATCCCAGGAGGAGGTCAAAGGTCAGAAATGAAACACTGATCAACATGCGGGATCTTTTCATCTGTCAGTCAAGTTCTCATCCTACAAATTCTCTCATCCCCCCGATCAAACGGTCAGGCTCCAGGATGACTAGTAACACTCAGGTTGTGTCAGTTCAGCAGAGACAGCAGAAAAAGTGATGATGTCATGTCACAGTTTCTCACAGAAAGCTGGTGAAGAGAAGTGGTAAACGACAAAGATGCTGCATTCAAGGACACACTGACAACAAACTAGCAGCTGTACAAAATAAGCAAACATGGGTTTGGGAGAAACCAGGAGACACTGGTTGTTTACTGCAATGAAAACATAGATATGTTGACTTCGTTAGACCCATTTGTAAGTGAATTCTTGTCATCTGCAAAAATCAGTTCAAATGAAATAAACACACTTGGTCAGAACAAAGACTCGTCCACTGTGATGGGTTAGAAAGTAAAAGCACCGAAAACAATAAATGTGTGAAGGAAACAGAGATGTTGCCTGTGTATTGCTTCAGTGCACCGTTTGCTCACATTTTGAGTCGTGGACAGATTCATACACTCAGACACTGAATTAAATGGTTAAAACAGTTAATGCAGCCCACTACATATAGTAAACAAGAAGTGACACAGTCAAAGTGCAGGTTGGCAATAACTGTCCAAACATACAAAACCACCAGTGTGTTGTTCTTCATGTTTTCTGAGTGACTGATGCAGATGGCGCTTCAGGCCAGAGAAGCAGCTGTATTTATATATTCACTTATCTTCATTATTAAAAACTCACTAACTGAATCCCTTAGGACTCAATGTTCAGAGTGATTCAGCCATTAGAGCCTTGGTGCTGATGAGTACCTACTACATTGACCAATTGATCAATCTAATCAATGAAATCAGTCACAGCATTTACATGTACATTAGTCACCAGGTTTCTCTGTAACTGAACAAGTTTAGCTGCACTTACGAGGCCTTATTATTATAAATCCATGTATATAGTACTCTTTAAAAGTATTCGCCCCCTTCCTGTTATTTACATATTTCTCTCTAAAATGATTTATCTGATCTAACTAATATTAATATTACACAAACATAACCTTAGTAAATACAAAATGCAGTTTTTAAGTTGTGATTTCATTTGCTCCAAACCTGCCTGGTCCAATGTGACAAAGTAATTAAAAAACTGAAAATGAAGGTGTTCTAGTAAAAGTCTGGACTTAAATCTGATTGAAATGCTGTGACATGACCTTAAACAGACCGTTCATGGTCAAAAAACCCATTTGTGTCTGAATTAAAATAATTCTACAAAGATAAAGTCCCTCCACAGTGATGTGAAAAACTCATTACCAGTTATCATGAACGCTTGATTGCAGTTGTTCCTGCTAAGGGTGGAACAACTAGTTATTAGGTTCAGGGAGCAATTATGTTTTCACAGCACTGTACATGCAGTAGATGAGTAATCTGATTTCTCCTCAACCCTGGTCTTAACTTGGAAGCATGGTTCACAGATTTTAAATGTACAGAGACAGAGGAGACCACTTCCTGTCTCTGATGTGATATATTTGTTGGGGGAGTAATCTGACAGCACTGAGAAAGATATGCAGACAGAAACAACACATGCAAACTGTCTTTAAGAAACACACATTGAAGAGTTTCTTAAATTAGATGCGGGGTCTTTCTGTGTTAGTTTCTGTTTTAGCTGGACTTCTCTGTGTAATGATCTCCTCTTTCATCCAGCTGCTCCTCTCTGCTGAGAGTAGTAGAGAGGCGAGTGTGTGCAGACTTTGTCCTGCACATGTGCTCTTGTAAAAAGAGTTTGTGGGAGAAATCAGGTTTCTCTAATCCCCTACATCAATTACTGAAACCAGGTTTCCTGTTTACCACGAGTGATACACAAAACTGGATGTGATGACCCTTCGCTCACACACGGACGATCAGCAACTTGAGTCACCTGGATAAACTGCCACACCTCCTGTGGGGGGACAAACAGACCAGAGATGCCAAGAGGAACACTCACCTGGATAACACCTGAGCTGTGACTGAAACGTGACGCAAGCGGCGCCCGCAGAGTTTAAACAAGTCTTTGTTTTCCAGTGGAAAGCTGGCTGTCAGTCACATATTAGCCAGTGGTCCGCAGTATATTGATGTTATTATAATTATTATCATCATTATGTCTAATCTGAGATTCTCAGTCAAATCTTTTCAGTAATTGTACTGTAAACATATTCTACTGCTCACTTTGCTGAATATATCATTTCAGATCTTCAGTGTTATTTAAAAAGAACGACTAGCGTTTGACCTTCTGTTCAGTCTTACTTTTTGTGCATCAACCTTGATGCTGGATTTTCAGTTCAAAGACAACAGCGGGTTTAGCAGCTTCCTAGATGGTGACACAAATTTCTGATGATGAAACATGTCACTTTTCAACATAACCTGCTAACGTGAACAAATGTTTTACCTTGTTTTTACAGACTGTGACACATTGCAGAAAACCTTCTTCCTCCCTACAGACTTTCTGCCAGTAGACCTGAGGAACATGTTTGTTTTCTGGGTGCAGCTCACTGGTTCACCAACTGGTTAAATCGGTATCACTAGTCCTCAAGCTCCTATACTTTTCTACTTTTCCTCTTTAAGAACAATAACATGGCTGCCTGGAATGCTGGAAAAACCCCTGAAGATTAGAAAACCCACCAACCAACTCTCTCACACACTCCTCTTACTGAGGGGAGGGCTCTGTTTTATACTTCTGCCATTGGCTGCTGGGTTTTACCAACGACACACTCACAGCTCCCACTGAATGCTGCCTGGACTAGGAAACACCACCCCCTGCTCCCCCTCTCCATTCAGTCTCAGAGGTATTCATTACAACAACAAGCCACATTCCTTTCAAGGTCACTCACAGAGTGAGATTAGTGATAGAGATCAGCACTTCAGAAACTCTCAGACCTGCTGACCCGCGTTCACGCCACAAGCTGCTTGTTTCATGTGTCACTGTGCAGAGAAGTGAAGTGGGCGAGGCTGTATGAGGAAGACTTCAACAGATAAAAGTCCCTTTTATGTTTCTCTCTCTGATCATGTTAGGTGACTGTTCAAGCATTTCTACATGAAACTCTGCTGAGTGAATCATCAGGACAAATGAGACAAAAAAAAGACAATTTTAGAAAATTAAATTAGTCAATTAAATGAAATAAAAATGTGATTAACAAATAAAGTAAATTATAAATAACAGCTTCAGGAGCCACAACCCATGAGCTATTAAATTACAAGTCCCACTGCCGTGCCATGCAGTCAGTCAGAGATATGTCTTCAGATAGTCATAGGATCTCATGGCTTCAGCGTCAGCACTACTGCCAAGTTATTATTTGTGTCAGTGCACTGACCTCTTCTACAAAGTCGTTTTCTCTCAGCATGACCTGATCTCGAATTGTTTATGGCCGGATCAACTGTTAGTCTCGGTTCCTCTTTTTCAAAGATAATCAAGAAAATATAGATAACGGGTGTGGTGACGTTTAATGATCCCAACAACCTCAGTAGTCTCGTTTAGCCACTTGTTAACAGCCTCCTTTTTAAGACATGTAAAGGCATATAAATATAGAATTAACGCACTGCGGTTGTATGCCTCTCCTAACCAGAGACGTTGCAGTTCTCATACCCACCTCCATTCATGAGTCCAAGTGAAGGTTTGTCCTGGATGTAATAATACTTTTACCAGGTGTTTCGGGGATATACCGTCGACAAGAAAGGGACATACCCGAGGTCACAATGACCTTGAGCTTGTGAAAACCTAATCAGTTCATCCTTGACCCCAGCTGCCAATTTGTGCCAAATTTAAAGAAATTCCTTCAAGGCGTTCCTGAGACGTCACATCGAAGAATTAGAAGAACATGAGGTGACATTGTGAAGTTCCCGTGGGTTGAACGCCGCATTGCTCCTGTGTGTGTCGCCCTCGTTTGCAAGTAGCTCTGGATAAAACGGTGTCTTCCAAATGACTAAATGTAAACAGGCCAGAATCACAGTTAAACTAGTGATATTCACTGCTGGTTTCAGTCTGTTTGGGAATTCTTAAAAATATAAAAAATGCCAACATTATTTTTTTCTATTGTTTTATCTTGCTTGAAAAGTGAAGGAGTCTGAATACTGAGCATACAGCTGCCCACCACCAACAGACACACACGCTGAAGGCCATGCTGAGTGCCGTTCAGAGGGAAGATACAGTGGATCTTATCACAATTCATCATCTTGAAAATTTCCAAAGGACACCTGGAAATCCCCCAACGGCGTTCAAGAATCTTTAGAATCCCCCTAAAACACTGCACTCCTCAAACACCCGAGCTTTGTCTATACGGACCTCCACCCAATATATTTATAACATGTCCTACAATGACCCATGAAAACTCCTCAGGGAAACTTGGAGGTGGCCCTCACCCTCTTCACTAACCTTAACACATGAGCGAATGGTTTAGCAGTAATTTCTCCCTGTGATACAGAGACACTGAGGACACTGGGATAACACTGGGGAGGGAGACGCCTCTTTGGATGGGGGCCCAAGACTGTAATTCCTAGAATGGCGGTGTGGTCTGAGAATAGGAAGAAATCCAGAGATTTCAGAGGACGACATTTTCCTATTAGACAGTTTTACTGGAGACTGCCACTGAAATTCAGACTAATCCAAAGACATAAATCAATAAATGAAACTGTATAGGGATATTTTTCAGACTGTCGGGATCTCGCTGAGGAAAGGTCTGACTGAAGATAAGCTGTTTGCCATAAACGTGACCTGTTCTGTCCTACATACTTACAGGAACCCTGGCTGCAGAGCTGAGGTGTCAAGGGGCTCGTTAGCTTCTCTGAGAGCTTTACTTTAATTTGCTTTGCTTATTCTGCTAAAGCATTTTCCCATCAGCTCGCTTCGTCTTCTGCCACTTCCAGAAAGCATTTCGACAACCCCAAGGGAGCAGAGCGGAGCTTGTTGCTCTCTGCTGTAGGATTTATGTGCAGGTGGAGTTAGCCTGGTCAGGAGCCACTTCTTCATACCTTAATACCTTCCAGGCTGAAGTTTACAGCGTTTGGCCGATTTCAGACGAATTCTTTAGCAGAAGAAGTGAAACATCAGTGGACAGAAATAATTCACGCTACTGTCAGAATTAGAAAAATATATGTGGAACTATTAAAATAAAAACTCCTGAGCTAAATCATAACTGCACACACACAAGTTCATCCAGAGTGGCTGCTTGGTGATAGTGACAAAGTCAAAGATGATCAAAGATCACGTTATCAGCTATTTATAGCTCATCAGACATATGTATGCCTATTGGTGTATAGAGCTGTGGGAGGTGATGTCACGAAATCCCAGAATCCATCAGTCAAAACGGTGCTGTGTTGGCGGGAGTAATGACCCTGACTGATTCACCTGCCATAAAAATATAATGACACTTGAATGATTACTAGAGCTGAAGGAAGGGTGGATGATGGCTATCATACATGAGGTGGTGCAATCAAAGAGAGTTAGAGACGGATGGATTGGCTACATCTAGTTAGCATATGAGCATCATACACTGCTCGTTGTTGATGAATTACTAGGAGGTAACAATGGAAAAGGACATTTGGATACTGCAGGTCTGTAGCCTGTCACATAATAATTAGACTCGATTCACAGAGATAACCTACTGATAATCAATGTATCAATATGTTTTACAAAATAATTTTGTTTGTAAACACTCACCACAATTCTTCAAAGCATTTCCAGAACGCTCTTATCATCCAGATAATTAAATAACCAGATCCTCTGCACAAGACAATATTTATGATGTGTTTCTCATGTAGTCTGAATGGTTAAAGGTCAACAGCAGCTCCATCAGCATTGTAGTCTGAGGTGCTGGAAAGATGTTCTGTTAAGCTTTAGAATCTTCTTAAAAAAGAAAAAATTACATTTATCGTATTATGCATTCCACTGATAAAACATGTGGTCCCCGCCTTTGTAGACTGTTTAAATACCAGATTATTTAATTGCAGAATCTGGAGTAAACAGAGTCTATGTGAAATTGGAAAATATCTTCAGAAACAAGTTTACAGATTTAGAAAATATCACCATGTATTAATCTTTTGGTTTACTACCTCTGTGACACTAATGTGAGGTGAGAGAGGCACAAGCTCGGGCTACAGCTCTGTCACGCTGTCAAATCCTGCTGCTGGTGTTTGTATGTGCCTGTAGGTATTTACGCAGACAACTCTACTTTATAGCCTATGTAGTTTTATGTAGGGGAGAACAGATGAAGGCTTGTTTTTAGGAATTGTTTCATGAGAAGTGTGAAAATATTACCTGATGATTGTAGTGTGGACATTGCACATGTTAAGAACAGTAAAATAAATAGAGACTGATAGTTTGTTAGCGACTTGTTTAAAATGATGTTAACACATTTTTGCTGTTAAAGAACAACAATGAAACTGGAAATATCCAGATGTAAAGTGGTGTTGTTCATAGGAAGAAGCCTCCTGTCTCCATGTAATCTTTCCTGTCTGTTAAGCGTTAACTCTGTGTTTAGTCTGAGCTCTTGTCCACATGGTTTCTATCTATGTCCTGAAATTAACTCAGTCTAACTTCAGTTTAAATTTACAGAAAAAAAATTTTTTTAAAATACCAAAAGTAGAAATGAACTCTGACACAGTTCTACTGTGAAATCCAAACCAACAGTGAACTGACAGCGGCTGGTCTGTGTCAAACCAAGATGTTACTGCAGGTATCAGCGACGCCATTTATCTATCAACATTCTAATTTCACTTTAACCTTGAATCAACAGCCAGTTTAACCTTGTATTGATTGACTATTAAGCAGCCAGTTTAAGTTTAAATCAGTCATCATAACCTCAGATTAACAGCTGGTTCAGTCTTGAAGCATAAACAGTCTGTTTAAACATAATTCAACACTTTTTCCAATCCCGAACTTGCAGCCTGTTGAATCAGCAGTGAATAAGCCAGGTTGGACTAGAGCTACCTACCAGCTACCTACCAGCTACATACCAGCTTCTGATGGGCTGAACACACCTGATCCAGGTAATTAACAGTGGGAAGGGCAGAGGTAACTGGAAAACAAGCAGGACCAGGGTTTCCTACCCCTGGACTGGAACTAGAACTAGAACCAAGGTTTTCTGGGTCAGCTGGAAGATCGGAGCAGTACTTTAATCTAAAAACAGCAACTGGCTTAGATTGGATTACTTTGTAAATAGGACTCTCTCATTTGGAGGCAGCACACAGAAGCTCATTAGTGCTGTGCAGCTGAGGATTGTCCAGGTTCAATTAAACCCCTCTACAGTTTGACTGATTACACAACACAACAAAAGTAATGAAAGTTTGAAGCTCGGCCACAACTTTTCATAATGAGATGTTTATAAAACCTTCTGGAAAATGAACTTTAACTTCTTCACTTCACACTATAAAATGTCCAAGACAGCAGAGATTGTCCAGCTCACAATTCTGGAAACTGCTTGTTAATACTCGTTACATGTGTTTTTAATCTTAAAAGGTATTAGTCAGGCTGTATTGTGTGTTATAATCTTATGATTAGTAAAAAGTATTTCTACATATAGACAGATGTACATATGTGGTCATCTTTGGATCGACTTGTGTATGTGCAGTTATGAACAACAGCAGTCTGTCTCAGGTGTAAAGCCTGGTTAAGCCCAGATGCCATTTACTGTTTATAGAGTATGTGATGCTGCTCATCCAATTATTGTGTAACCAATAAATAAAAGCACGACAGGTTTAACACAAATTACATCCTACAATGTGTTAAATACCACAGACTGATGAGACCTGGGGGATTTATATTAACAGGCTAGATAACGGTGAAGGTTTTAATGGTTTTAAAGGCCAAGCCATTATGAGGTCAAGAGCCTGTGACTAACATCCAGCTGGGTCACTCTGCTTGTATGTGAGGGGACTGAGGTTACTGTGAGGCCTCTCAGTAAAATCCATTTGATGGACAGGGGAGGACGGCCAGCTGGATGAAGGACGCAGAGCACCACTGCTGGAACTTGGCAGCGGACATGCACAGTTCTGAATAATAGACAGCTCTGAACGGCTGATGGCTGCAGCCTGGAGCACAGGCCAGCGGGACGGTTTGGCAGGGCTGGAAACTTCGACGCAAAGCTACATTTGGTAAGAAGATGAAGGGAGGCTGGGGAAAACAGCAGCTGCGGAGATACTGAGTTCACACTAAAACCTGTACTTCCATCTGCATTAAGAGAAAGTGTGGAAAACAGAAAGCGGTGAAACACCCGTCACAGTTTCCTCAACTGTGTTGTCTGATCAACAGCCCAAAACAAAGAAAGTGAGAAGTTGGAAGGATGATAAATGACTGACTTTCTGTTAAATCAGTGGTGATGTTGGCACATGACTTTGACCACATAGTCTTCTGACAAATACTTGTCTTACTCAAATTCCAGTCACTTTTTAGACATTTTAGGTTCATCTTTGTTGTGTTACAGGTGCTGTAAGTACTCACATACTTTGTCTCATAATGCTCATAATGCCTACAGTGATTTCTCCTCCGACTACTATTGAGAAATCAGAAGCCAGTGTTCTTAGTGTGGCTCATTGTAAGGACCAAAAGAACAGAACCTCTGGGTCCCTGCTATTTCAAATCAGTCTCTTCCCAACATTAAGAAAGTAATATTGACTCACTGTCGCAGTCCTTTAAGAGCGTCATAGTGATACTTACTGAATTCATTCTGTCTGCAGGAGACTGATCAGTTATCAGCAGGATTAGAGGACATCATCTCCATCTTAACGATTCAGATTTTAAGCTCTGGTACAGAATTACAGCATTTTTTCATTTGCACATCATTTAACTAGAAATGTTCTGAGATTGTGAGAAAACCGTGTAATGTGGGAGCAGAGTGCTGCTCTACAAGCCGACACCCAGGTGTCCTTTAGCAAGGCAGACTGCACCCATCTGCTTCCTCTTACCTTCTCACCACCGACGACCTTCTTCTGGTTTCGACAGTCGCTGCTGTCCATCTCCTCCTGCTCTATCGTCATAGCGACAGGCTGGCCAATCCCTGCCGAGTCCAGTGCCAAATTCCCGAGCTGCTCGGCTGCAGCCAGATCTGGGTTTTGTTGGCCCTCAAACGGGCCACTGCGAGGGGCCCCTAATGGCAGGATAGGGGCCCCTGGTTCTTTCTCAGTGTTTACCATTCCTGAGGCCCCAACCTCCATTTTCTCTTTCTTAGTTTTCCCAGAGACCCCATCCTTGTCCTTTTTCACAGCAGGGAGGGTACGGGAGGGTTTATTTGACTTTTCAGTTCCTTTAGTCGGGGTAGAGTTAGGGTTCTGAGGTGGTGGGTCTCCAGGAGCCCGACCCTGAACCTCCTTTTTAGCTCCGTCTGATACCGGGCCCTTAATGCTCTCCTTAGAGTTTTTACTACGTTTGGATTTAGATTTGCTCTCTTTGCCCTGCGCCGCGGCTACAGGACTAACAAACTTGATATTTTCTGGTAAAGCAGCCACAGCACTGGGAGGGGCAGCCATGCCCCCTCCCTCCTTACTGCTTGACATCTCTAGTTTGTCCTTCTCCAAGTCGGCCTCCAGGTCAATGATCAGATTTCCAACACCGATATCCCACTCATCACCACTGTCATACGTGTCCACCGCGTTGGAGTCCACACCTTTCCCGCCTGCAGGGCCGCTGCTGAGGGACATCTTAGTAGGAGCGTCCCGGAGCGCCGCAGGAGGGCCACAGGAGGGCCGTGCTCCTCCCAGCCACAGGACGCCTCCTCAGGGCTGGTCCCCGCGCCTCCTCCCTGCTCCCCACATCTTCTCCTGCACACAGGACAAACTACAGGTTAGATAGAGGTCAACCAACAATCACAGACCAAATGCTGCGGATGACTATTCTCATTAACTGAATAAAAAAACTGGAAAGTCCATCACAGTTTCCCACAGAAAGTCGTCTTTAAATGACGTTTGTTTCAATCAACCAAATATATTTGCTTTATAATGAATACATTCTTAAACACTGAGCTGAAATTATTTAAATATCCTTAAAAATATAAACAAATCAGTAAATCAAGATGATAGACTTATGTTTAGTGTTTAGAAAAGAGCAGAGCAGAGATGGGCTCACGTTTCACCAAGTTAAAAATTAAATACCAGCTTCACTATCAAACTTCCTAAAGTATGAATGCATGGGAAACCAGCACAGATAAACTGTATGTGTTATTATAATTTCAGTACATGACAATAAATCTTAAGGAGAGAAATAAGTAAATCAATGGAAACTGGTAGAAAGCTTCTTAGCTCCTGCTGCAGGTTTGAGGGTGCTGATTGAAACGGCACAAAAAGGATTAAACAGCCTCCTGCAGCACAATCCACCATCAGAACAATCCCACCGTCAGTCTAACGGACGTCTGAGTCACAAACAAACCCAGAAACACACTGAAATAACAGCCTGCAGCAGCCAAAACTCAAGATTTAAGACTTCTGTAAATGAAATTCAATCCTTTTATATGGTTCAGGGTCTTCCTGAAGTATATGTGAGGATATGAATATCCTCAAAGATCTGCAAAGATCCCCACAAAAACCTGATCTGGGAAAAAATACCACCAGGATCCACTAAAACATCAAAAAAACAAGTTTTTCCTTTGCATAACACACGTGGAGCAATTTGAGGTTTGATCTTACATCTACATGGACAGAAGAGTGCAGCAGCAGGAGCGTTTTCTGTAGCAGACCCCGGTTTCTCAACAAAATGCCACTGAGATTTTTTCCACTGGGTTTTGGGTTATTGTAGAAACTATTTCTTTCTGGGATTAAAGTTTTTTTAAAACTTGAAAATAAGATTCAGGAAGATAATCTTGACACATAAACACCTCATTGATTCTGAAGTCTAATGCAATCACGCCAAGTTAAAAGCTAAAGTTGTTTGATTGGAATGTCACCGAGTTCCAACTTGTAATGTGATTTATTGCACATACATCTCACACAAAAAACACTTGTGGGGTATTTACTGACAAATTTCATGTTGTAGAACAAAACGTAAAAATCTCTTAAACAGTGTTTAACAAGAAAACACTCACTTGAGGATGAGGAAAGTGCTAAAATGGTAAAACCTGTTCCTGGGTTTTAGGACTCATTCCTATGGGACGCCAACCCTTTTCGTATAATTACTCTGGTCATAATTGAGAATATTTAAAAAATATTCCCCCAGCTTATTCATCGGTCTCATGGTGTTAATGATGAGTTAATGAAGCCTTAACCTTGTGATTCTGTGGTATATCTCAAGCTTTCAGACTGGCAGAGCAGCGTATACACAGAGTCAAAGTGTCCCAGAGGCTGTTTGTTGGGTGAATACAGTCTTATTGCTGCTGACATAAAGGCTGTATTGATGAGAGATCACAGCCGTTCACTGCAAGGCTTTTTTCCCAGCAGCGCTCACAGGCGAGCAGCATGAGAGCGCAGACGCATCGCTGCTCTGAAGCCTCCTTCAGGCCACTTATCATATGAATGGAGTGGCGTGACCCCTGACCAGCTCTGTCAATGCAGGGCTGTTGGCAGAACCATGGGTGTGGATGGGAGGCGGGTGGGGTGCAAGCTTACAGCCTGACTGACTCAACACTGATGCTAATTAGGGCTCTGGTTAACAGCGCATGAAGCAAAGAGACGACTTACACTTCTTGTGCAAGAGCTGAGGTCGAACTGGAAGGCAGAGCAAGGAGCAGAAGACGTTGTGATCGACTGAATCAAGTGTTAAAATGTGTTTCTTCTCCTAGTCACTAACACCACTTTGTAGTGTGGGACAAAGGACACTTCAGACTCCAGGATTATATCTGAGTAACTGAATTTACATTTAGTCATTCAGCAGATGCTTATATTCAAAACGCCTTACAACCAACAGACACACAAACACAAAGGACCAACTTGGTTTTCAGTGTCTTGCTCCAGAACACGTTGGTGTATGGACTGGACAAAAAAGGCATCAGGTCAAAAATAACCAGCAGATGAATTCATAAAAATGTGATGTTAAATCACTGTGGTTTAAACATGACCTTTCTTTTTCCACTTTACAAAAGCTAATAAAAGAAATCTAAGTAAAAACAGAAAGACTCAGATGGTGTTGTCAATGTAAAACTAACTGGGAACCAAAACTCAGCTTCTTATTAAATTTAAAGTCAAACATGAAACTCAACAGTGTCTGCTTCACTTTCACTTCCCTCACAAACTTAACAATCAATTCCTCGGAATTCAGAGAACTTGACTAGTCTAAGAAAATTCCAAACAGCTCCACTAAATATTTCAGGCGAAATTACAGGAATCACCAGTAAATGTGTACATAGATCGAAAAGCAGATGTGAGGCGTTTGGTGAGTCTCTGCCTGACATGGACAAGCTTTATTGACTTAGCTTATCTATCAAATTAGTTAACAGCTTTTTTTGCAGTTTTAGAAACGTTTCCCGAGTCTGAAGTTAAAATCAATTCTATAGCTAAACTGATTAATGAGTGGCGCTCCAACAACGTGGAGTCTGCTTTCCTTAATCATTTCATCCTAAATCATTTACACCACTGGAGCCCTGGTGCACACAACCGTCAGTCTAAAATTATTACTCCGCCTGAGGAAGGACTTCTCCACCCACCACGAGCCTGCGTGTCTGTCAGCAGAATCATCTGAAAACACATTAACTAAATCACCGTGAAATTTGTTTGACAGGGACGCTTTGATCATAGAAACAGATGATTAGATTACGGTCTGACTGGGATTTCCAAATTTAGTTTGTTTTAGACCAAACAGAGACAAAGATGTGATTCTGAATCCTGAGGGGATGTTTTACAAGAACAGGGACTTTATTTCTGTCTAAGTGGTGTTAATGATGTGCTCAGGCCCATCAGTGAGCTGGGGAACTGTCCAGCGTCTGCAGGGGCCTGTGATTAGACTTTGCTTTTGATTGATCTGAACTTAATAATTGACTTCACGTGAAAGTGAATTTATTTCTCACAATGAAAAATAAACAAAATAACAGCACAGGAGGATCGGTGCCTTTAGTGCTTGTTCTAGACAAGAATCCACTTCTTGGTCAAACATTTATTACATGAAAAAGTCATCGGTGTGATTTTGTACCACTATGTGTTCACGAGGCTGACCTCTGACCGCGTGTAGTGGGAGCACTACTTACTACCCTAACTGCTCAGCCTGCGTCCAAGTGCTGAGAAGACAGATGGTCAGACAGGAGGGAGGCTACACTAATCCTGCTGCTGATAACGCTGCTTCAAATGCTTCATAAAACACGGCAGGCTGATGGCAAACACACAGGAAACACAAACCCAGCTCGACAATTACTCACCACAACAAACAGGCAGCAAAAACATGCAGTCACATAAAATGAACCCGTTTACCCAGAGAAATCAGGTTTACAGACTCTGTAGTAACCTGGTTACTGTAAATCCACATGCAGCAGATCAGTAATCTGATTACTGCTCTACTTATTTAGGAAGAATGGATCACAGGTTTTAAGTAGAAACTTACAGACATGATGCTTCCTGACTTCTCATTTCTTTTGTGTTTTTAATGTGCAGTAAGCCGAGTGACAACACAAACTGTCTGAACTGAACTAACACAATGTGGGGACGGTTGCAGTGAGGCTTTTCCTACCACGTTTATGTTTTTATGTGACAGAAATCAGCTTGTGACGCACACGAAAACACAGCCAGCAAAATGTCCGATAACTTACCAGGCCCTAAAATATTTAGTTTCCTATGATATGACAACACATTCACACGTTTTAGAAACGGTGATGGACATTTACAGTAAACAATCGAGAGAATAATCATTGATAATGAAAAGAAACTATATCCAGTAAGTGCAGCCCACCACTTACTCGATAAATACTGTATAAAGTGAACAGAAGCTGTGTTGTATGTTAAGCAGTGAACATGAACCACTCTGCAGAGTTCCTGTGCCGAGCTGCTGGGGTGTGGACCTGTGCATTAATTCCTAAGCTGCTTGTGTTAAAATGACTGAGTGGATTAGCTGGTGGCATCCAGACTGCAGAGCTGTTCTCAGATCAGACTTTCCGCTCCACTGCCTCTAATACCGCACTTAATTAAAGGCGGAGTGGTGGCTCCTCTGAGCTTCCTGCCCTGCTGTCAGACAGAGAACAGCCTCTTTATATGGAAATGAGCCCGAGATGCTGCGGCCCCACCGAGCCAGCCGGGCCTTCGACACAGCGGGACAAATCATCCGGGGCAGCTCTGATGTAAACTTCGCCTGAAACGTTCCACAGCTCAACACAGACGAGCCCGAACGCTAGCAAGCATCTTCTGAGTCTGCTGGACTATAAACTAAACGTCCCAGGCAGAACGAGCGTTCACGCAGATATTAACAGGCTGTCAGGCTCCTGATGATTTACACCAGGCTTTACTGCGCGGTAGGAGGAGGAAGACGATGCTGGAAGAATGCCAGCTTCAGCTGACAGGCTGCTGCTGCTCTGGTATATTATTGCAGTTACATTTCTTTTACAGAGATCTCAGGAAGCCCGGCTGTAGTTTATTTAACTGGTGAGATTCTAACTGAAGCTGAATCAATGGCCGAGCTGGTTAAACAAAACTGGACTACACTGATCAACCACACATTGTGTCAAGGAGAAAATGTACACTGGTTCCAGCTGGTCATGTGTCAGGATTTACAGATTCTCACACTCCCCCCACAATCTATCAACTTACTTGTTGGTTTATTAGGTAAACTGAGGTAAGAGCTGCTGAGTTAATTCAACATGAAAACACTGAATCCTCACCCGTGAATGTGATAATATTCAGTTTGTGATCCGGAGAGCTGCTGATTCACCTGGATGATTATTCCAGAGGCTGCAGTTTGTGCAGCTGTTGAAGTGCTACCATGCAGGAGTTTGTAAAGTAAAGATCTTCTGGTTCAGCTGGTAACAAAAATATCTGAACTTATCAAGGGAAATGACACAATCAACACCTACTTAACATCTTGTGTTGACATGCTGCTGCTAGAAATTTAAACAGACTAAGTACAGTTATTGTGTCATCTCCATCATGGTGACCACCAACAGTAAAATCAGCAGCAGGTGCTTTAGACTCTCCAGAGTGAGTTTGCTGTATGTCAGATTGTGCTGACAGACAGGAACAAGACTGAACCATTTCTGTATAAAAGTGAATCAGCTGTATTCAAATTAAACCTGGTGTCGAACATGTTGCTGTAGGCAAATGCCTGAGCCTTCACTGCGACATCTGTTTGTCTAGTGACTGTCTGCAGAGTGAGCAAGTTTGCAAACCGCAGGTTCACTATGTGAACGGGAGGCGTCTGTATATTTATAGTCACAGCTGTCACACAAAAGCACAAATCTTCTCCCTACTCAGCAGGGCAGGAGCTAATTCAACTCCGTTATAGTCACTGACTGTACACAAACAGTCACTGTGTGGAAATGTAACAGATGTTTGATTATTAATCAACCACACACTTCAATGTTTTTTAAAGAACAGAAAATTCTCTCTTTTTGAAGCTAATGTTAACAGAACACTACCCACTGCCACCACCCAGCACACGACTCAGGTTGGAAACAACCTGAAAGTAAAAACACACTGAACTACATTTATATAAAACAATGGCATTAAATTTAACCACAGGAAATAAATCAACACATTAGAAGCATAAAGGTTCAAACTCTCTGTCAATAATGGAGGTTTCCTACACGATCATCATATGTATCAAACGCATCAGGGAACAGTAGTATCAGTAGTAGTAGCATCAGTGAGGCACAGAGTAGCAGCAGGTGACACTTTTCTTCATAAAGAATAATATGGGTATTTTATCTATAAACAGACTGATAACAGCATCACTTTAACAGTCTGTGGAGACTCGTCCCTGTAAGGCTGAGGCCACAGACACACACACACACACAGACACACACACTGTTCTCTGTACTGTTTTGTTGGCTGCTTGTGCTTCACCGTCACTTGAAGTCAGTTACAGACTCTGATCAACATGAACATTATGAACATAAGAGGCATAGAGACCCCTGAGCAGCTCACTCTGTGTAGACTGAATTTTAAATTGACAAAATACTCAATAAGCCATAATAATAGTGAAAATATGTCTAATTCTGTAATAGTAATAATTTCACAGAGGTGTCTCCACTGATGTTCGGTGGGCTTTAAGTCTGGGCTTCGGTTGAAGAACAGTCATACCCACTAAGCCAGTTCCAGCACTGGTTGGTATCCAGGGCTCAATTTTGAACCAGTTCTTCACATTTTGACAGACAAAGAAAATGATTCCAGAGTGGTGTCAACACTTTGTTGGTCTAAAACCAAGAACCACTTGCATGTGTGGGCAGGATTATCATAAGCAACAAGATTAAAGCTTTGCCTGTGGATTATCTATTCGATTTATTTAAATGGAAGTGGGATTGAAACCAGCATAGCTAATGCTAGGTAGGCAGCTAAAGGTTTAAGCTAACAGAGGCTAACATTACCATCCTCTGCTACACTTCAGGGAGAATATAACCCAGGTGATAAGTAGTAGTTAACCAGACCTGGTGCCTGGAGTTCTGCTCAAAGAGTTTCGTTTTAACGAGAAACAGAATTTTTGTCATCTCCCTGACTGAAGTCCTTCTTCCATCAGTGTCGGCTATCCAACCACACTGATCAACTGGTGGATCTGATTACTAAGGCCCCTGTTCTCTGCAGAGACTGTGAAAGTCATCACTGGAATTAGTCTGTGAAGCTGTTTATAGATAAAATACTCGTCCCGTATTTTTCAGAATGTAGACACATATCACTGCAACAGTGTGGATCAAGGACACGCCTGTGTTAGTTTTTACACACACACACACACACACACACACACACACACGTCAGAGATCACCTGTTAATGTTGTTGTTCTGGACATTCCATGATATTTGTTGACATAAAGAATAAAATATAAGATCACCAGCCTTCTTCTTTAAGCTGGATCTGTTCAGAATACAGTCCATAAATAAGAGCAGGCCTCAGTTTGAGAACGCAGGAATGAAGGGAATTTGTCCAGCCCCAGTGGAAACTGACTGACTGTTGGTTAAGATGACATTACTGCATCTGCTTCTGCGGGACTAAACACTGACTCGGTGTCAGAGGCTGGTTTGTTAGAACTGGGTTTCTGACCATGCTGAGCACTTGAGCAGCCTGTTGGATGTTTACACACTGTCTCAGATGATGTCTGCTGGCTGTTAGCTGAAGAGTTTTTCTCCTGTTAAATATTCCTGGAGGCTGCCAACATGTTCCCAAGCTGCCAAAGACTTTTTTTGGTTTACAGTGCAGAGCAGGAGGAAACTGAGTGAAACAAGAAGATCATAAGCAGCTGAAGCACTCATCGAACAAAAATGACTTAACTTAACAAAAAAAAAAAAAAAACACATCTATGGCTTTATAGAGAGTAATAAACATTTCTATGAGCCTGAAAGAACAGAATGGAGAAAGAAGAAGATTTAACAGTGGCTTCAATGTCTGAGCAAACTGCTTAACCTTTCGAACCTGCTTCTGAAAACAATACACTAGGTCTGAATCAGTGAAGAGCTGTGCAGCGCTGCACGGATCAACATCACAGAAGATAAATAGATATCCAATCATTTGATTGTAGATCTATCCGATGTAGAAATCACTACAAATGCTCCTGTGTGCCACAGACAGAATTATCAGAGTCACCATCTAATTGTCTGGCGAGCTGCTGGACAGGATACTGCAACTGTACATCACGTTTACAGTGCTGAGAAAAGGTATTGGCCCCTTTCCTGATTTTTTTTGTTTTTGCATATTTGTCACTAGAAATGATTCAGATCAAACTAATTTTAATTTCACACAAAAACTTTTTAAATGATGTTATCATTTATTAGGGGGGAGAAAGCTCAGAACCTGCCTGGTCCTATGTGACAAAGTAATCACATAATCAGGCATACGTGGGTTCTGCAGTAGGACAATGATGTGAAACGCACCAGAAAGTCCACTTCTAAATGACTCATAAACAAAAAAGAAAAAAACTAAATGAAAGTTTTGGAGTGGTGTAGTAAAGGACCAGATTTAAATCCCATTGAGATGCCATGATGTGACCTTACACAGACCGTTCATGTTCAAAAACCCTCCAGTGAGGCTGACTTCAAATAATTCTGCAAAGAAGAGAGGAACAAAATTCCTCCATAGCGAAGTGAAAGACCAGTTAACACAAAATGTAATTGAAAAGGTGGAACAACCAGTTATTGGTTTTAGGAGGCAATTATTTTGTGACAAAGGACCAGGCAGGTTTGCACAGTTTTTTCCCTTAATAAATGAAATCATCATTTAAACTGCATTTCATTTAAGTGACAAACATGTAAAGACAATAATAATAAAATAACAGAAGAACACTGTATATCATTTGCTCACAGGAGGACTACCGGTCGGAAAAAAATTACTTCTCTCTCGAAACATCAGCTCTAAAAACAAGTGACAGCAGCAGGCAGCTACGTGTCAATCTGTAAATCTTCTATAAGCCCCAAATCTTATTAAAGCAGCAACCACTTCCAAAAAATGTGAGGACATTAACTAGCGAACGTGAGAGCACAATGCCTCTTGGAAACAACATGACGTAATATTTCTAGAGGGAATTCAACACTTGTCTGAAAGTCAGTTGGGGGAGGATTTAGCATCTACCAGTCTGCAGTCCTGCTAACTCCCACCTGACCCGGAACGGCTGCTGCAGTTCTGCATACAGAAATGTTTCTCTAAAGATATTTCACTGTTTGTCAGCCAAGGCCTGCAGATTCCCTGTCACTGAATACAATAAGCCACAGTATTCATTCAGTGAGACACCATCCATTTCTGTCTACTTTCATAGTTGTGGTGTTCACAAAGTGGTCAGTATCAGACAAGAATGAACCCATGTCTGCAGGAGGACAACCGTAATCAGTCTGACGAAGATTGATGTAGAACGTGAGCAACAGCTGATGCAGAACAATGTGGACTCTCCTCTACAGACAGATCATTTCCTCTTTAGAGAAAACTGATCCCATCAGCAGCTCTGTCTGCAGGTCTTATCTCAATTCATAAACGGTCCAACACTTCAGACACATCTGATTTTAGATTCTACACAGAAACAGAATAAATATACATTTATATCAGCTGTGAGGGTGACAGTTCTGTAGCTTCCAAACTGCTGCTCGGAGACATCAGTACAGTTTCAGAGTGACTGCAAATGTGTTCCAGTAAAATAAACTGGAACGCTGTGAGTTACCAGGGTAAGGCTGCTGTGCTGCCCATATTGTACATGTTACAACATAGGATAAGAAGACCAGCAGAAACTATTACACGATAAACAAACATAATTCTGTGATTTAAATGATTTAGAAATGCGATAACGCAGCACGCAGAAAAATGACTTAAGCCCACTGTTGAGTGATAGTGGATGAGATTGTCACAGAGAGGCTCTCATTTTAAATCCAAGTCTGAATGAAAAAGGGAAACACAAAAGCACCGTGGAGAAATCTAAATGCATCTAATGTAATTCTACTACAGATTTATGCAGTGTGCATGTAAACTCTGTTCCCTGACTACTTGAGGAAGCTGCTTTCTCTGAGTAACCTGGTTCTTTAAGTGCATGTAAAGACAGTTAAAGACTCTGGAAAAGAAGGACAGAAAATGGCCTTCATTTTGTTTGCACAATAAATGCTGTCATGATAGAATTTCGAGGCCATATCGCACCGCTTTAACAGATTCATTATGTTCTATGACTTTCACTGTTGATATTTTATTTTCAAATGAAACCAAAGGACAAAACCACAGTCAGACTTCTGTAAAGCCGTGGATAAATCTTACGGGACGTTTGGTTTTGCTTATACTGACATCAGTCAGACGGTGAGAGGATTAATACATTTCCACCACACCCATCCTACACACAGCAGCTCCCTCAGAGAAAGCAGATTATTTGAATGATCCAATATTGATTCTTGAAATCCCATAAAACTGTATTTGGGTGAAGCATCTGCTGCTGACAGTTTATTCTTATTCTCACTAAACTGATTTGCATATGTAGCTATAAAATTATAGACATTTCAACTTTTAGCCGTTTTGCATTTGCCAAAAAACAAAATAAAACCTGTTTTATAACCAGGAAATGTTTACAACTTTCTCTACATTGTTCACCTACACGATTTGATATTCAAAGACCCAACGGTGCTGAACACAGAAGAAAAACGCCTGCTACACAAGGCAAAGACTCACGAAGATAGAAGGAAATAACAACTGCAGTTCACATCTGCAGACATGTATCCAGTGTACACAGTCTGGAAACAGGTGCTAACATATTGTTATCTGGAGATGAAGGGACTTATATTGGGATATGAAACTTTGGTCACGTCCCTAATATCACTTATCTTTTTTAACCGCTGTTCTCAGGCTCTGCACCTTCTCACTTTGCCTAAACAAATCTTGACCAGAAAAGAAAGATGAAGACGTGAAGCGATGCTTTCATGAAAAAATTAAATGCTGTTGTGTAGGAAAAAAAAAACACCAGGTACCAATCCTTGTCCATAAACCTTACAGAGAACACAAAGAGACTTAGTGGCACACAGACCTACACTGAAAACTGTTGACATGATGACTTTATCTCATTCATTTAGACACCCAGAAAAATCCAACATTTAACGTGATGAAGAGCAAGTCTGTGAGAGGTCAGATGGGGTTATCACATATTTTCTGTCCTTTAAATGAGATTCAGAGTGCTGCAGCATGAACAGCACTGTAAGCAGTGTCTGAAAGCAGCAGCAGTCAGACCTTCCTTGACTGAATTGCTTTTTCAGTCACAGCTCTGCTCAAAACAAGAATGCAGGAAGCTCCCCAAACACCTCATCAGCACCCATAGGTATTGGTTTACAACCTGACACTTGGAGGCTGAAGGAAGTGAAAGCTGAACCACTGCATCTGAGCCTTTAAATCTCTGAATCACGACTCTCACTCTCTGAATAAAAGGGGACGTCCTCCATTTTGTGGACACGGTTTACTCAAGAAAAAAAAAAAAAAAATCACCTGCAGAGTTTAGTCATGCAACTGCCTCTGCCAGCAGTGGAAACACCCGCATCCTGTTTCAGCACAAATGAAAAAGCATGATGATATGAGCGTGTACTGCAGAGCGAACACGAACAATGCGTAATATGACTTTAAAATTCATGCCGAGCAGTTCCATGTGATAATCATGTCTCTATTGTCCTCTAACTGCGGCTGCTTCACCATGGAAGCACAGTAACAACCGTGAATCCTCAACATGCATAAAAGCAGCAGCGGCACCATGAGATGAGATCTCTAACACACGGAGCCCGGAGCCTCTGACTGCTGCTTGGAAAACAACTACACCATTAAACTATTCTCTCAGTGTTTTCGGCTGGCACATCTCGCCCCCCTCCGCCGAACCTGAGGCAAAAAAAAAACCCTCATACACAGTGTCATAAGCTTTAATAATATTATTCAACTTTGACGTTTCTACAGTTTTTTTAGTGATTCATCAGCTTAATCAAATTCACAGAGCAACAGTTTGTTAGTGTCATTTTTGCACTGCCACCTTGGCTGGTTTAGGTTTGTATAGAGAGATTCTTTATCGTCACTGCACATCTCTATACAATGAAATTCAGTTTGACAGCAGTTTTCACAGCAGCAGTAACAGTAATAGTGGGAATAATAATAGATGGTAGTAACAGCAGTCTGTGTATGAATAAACGTTAAGTGGTGCAAAACAGGCATTAAATATGAACAGGGGATGAGGTATAGGAGAACTAAATGTCCAATAAATGTTATTAGTCCATTAGACTTTTTAACATACTGCTGCAAATATGTCCTATGATAAAATAAGTCATTTGGGTTGAATTGTCATTTAATGGGTGTAACTACAGTTTGGAAAAGATAATTGTGCACGGTTGCTTTCAAGTGGGAGTACAGAAGATCTTTCAGTTTCTGTCATCATGGTGCAAATTATGAGCAGCCGCTCGTTCACTGTCTGTTCAGCATGTCTCACCAGCTCCCTCGTGCAGGCAGAGCAAGGTTACGAAACACCAATTCAACAGTCATAAATACAGGTTACATGGTCTTTGGAGCTGTTACTCTATGTGGACACACTGCGTGTTGAAGCCAATCAACCGTCATTTCAAGAAGATGAAGGGTCTGAAGGATAATTTTATTGTGCAGTAAAAGAATGTGTACGTGAACAGCGAGGAGTGAGCAGAGCCACAAACAGCCTGCATCCATCAGTGCTCTCTAGGACACTCCATCTTATTGATTACCAGCAGGTGTAGCTCCATCAGCTGCTCTGAGCTCAGCATACTGCAGAGGTTTAACAGCACAGCACCATCCTTTATTCTGCTGTCAAATTAAAGTGGACATCTGAGAGTCCTGCTGTTACACGTCCCATCACCAGTGTCGAGATGCTGATCAATTCAATTCAATTCAATTCAACTTTATTTATATAGCGCCAATTTACAACATAAGTCATCTCAGGGCACTTTACAGTGTAAGATTTAAGACCTTACAAATTATATAATATATACAAATTAATGTAGAAAACCCAACAGTCCCACTTGAGCAAGCACGATCACTTACCATAAACTGAAATTACACTGGTCAACAAATAAAGAAATGTTTGCTACCTGAATAAAACTGAGTCTTTAGTTAAACTCTGCTTGGTGAACACGCTGGTGAAATCAGAATTTGTCTATCACAGAATGTTTTAGAGAGACAACAGCACTTTTACTGCATAGGGTGGTTCACGTGTCTGTTAATAGGAAACTGGTTGATACGCCCTCCTTTTCTTTTGATAAAGAATATCAATACACACTAACTCGAACCAACCTAATCTACTGTACAGAAAACATCATTTTCATTCAAACATGCAGCCACACTGAGAACCATCATGCCAACACCGAACACACAGAGATGAGTGATTTTCAAATTTCCTGTTGCCACTAAAATATTAAAAATTAACATATAGTTAAATATTTGTTTAAAGAAATTACTTTAATTGCAGAAATGCGTTTAGAGTTTTATATTAAATTATTCAGTACAAAGTAAAAAGGTTAACAGGCATAGAACACTTTTCACATGTGAAATCTTAAATGGAGTCTTTTACAAAGGGAGTCGCTACCACATGACTGAGCAGCGTATTTTTAGGTTGTCAATTGTTCACTGCTCACTTTTATTGAGTAAAATTATTACTGATGACTGATCATTGATATGTTTCTGCAGCCAACAGCCAACGCAGCAGCTCTGTCTTTATCTTTGCCTCTTCATCTCTTCCTCACTGTGCTGCAGAGTTCGGCTGCCGGTCAGCAGAAGCAGAAGCATCAGCTACACTCCACCCTGGCCTTTATCTCCTTCCACCTCTCACATGTCAGTAAACAAGTTTGTTTCTCAGTGAAACAACTTATCAACGTCTGCAGGTGGTTCAACAAACCACATCTCAAACAGCAGCAGTTAAGCTTCTGTTTAAACAGACGGTTTCACACAACACAAAGTCAAAGTGAACAAACACAAGTTGATCTTGACCGACAGAGAAACCTGCTCAAACATACTTCATGGCACAAAGACGTAGGGCTGGAAAATAATATCGCAATATTTTTAAGCTATATCACGACACACCAGTGTTTCCCCTACCATTATACGCCCCCCGCCCCCCGCCCCCGGTCAGCTGTGAGATGGCAGAGAAGCAAAAGTCGAAGAGAAGTACATACGGAATATTTAACGTTAGAATCTGTGCTCGATAGTCACGATATCGTCGGTTACTATATCACACGTGGAACAAGTCGAGATACATCGAGTATATTTGATATATCGCCCACCCATACAAAGATGTGTAGACCTCCTGCAGCTGCGTTTTTGTTGTGTTCAAGTGACCAGACATTTAATATACTTTACTGAATCTATATTTAACTCGTACGCTTAAATCTGCAGTTTAGTTAGAGTCTGCGTTTAAGGCGTGATGACGACATCTTCAAACCAACAAACGTACTGTAAAACGTAAACTAACATTAGTCTTAACGTGTCTGAGGCAGCTGCTGAAAACGGTCATGTAGGGTAAACACAGATTGACCATAACAATGCAGCAAAGGTTAATGTGAGTAACAACTAAAATCATTAAAAAATTCATTTAAAGAAAACCAACATGTTTGTGCATGTTGTCATGTTATGGAGACGTGCTGGCAGGTAAATCAACCTCTAACTCATTTGCTGCCATTTTGTTGAAAATGTATATATATCATAATCATATTTCCTTTTGCTGTAAAACAAATTAATTGACAGAGTTTTAATCAGCAGCTGTCATTAATCCATTAATCACTTGATTTTTTATGTTAAAACACCAAATGTTCTCTGGTATCAGTGTCGTGAGTGTGAAATGTCTCCCGATTTTACGACAATGGTTCCAGAAACTGTGAATTTCATTTATTTTACATTTCACAGACAAAATGATTAACTGGGAAAATAACTGGCACATTAATCGACGTAGAAACTACAATCAGGTGAAAATCAGTTTGACAGCTAACCTCCAGGTTACTACGGAATATAACACATAATGAATTATTTCACAAGTGTTTATCATCTGCTGAGAGAAAACACATGAATTCAGTTTTTTCTGCTACTGACCAGCAGACTGACACCACTACCTCCTCCTCCTGACTGGAGGTCTCGCTGAGTCTGCAGCGTGGACTCTCTCCAGGAAGGTGTCGTCGGTCAGCTCAGGTAACTCCACTCTTCGCTGCAGCCAACACTGAAGGACCTCCTGGGCTGTTTCTGGACCAGTGCTCGACAGGCTGCTCTGTGCGATGGCAGATCACGTAGCCCTCAGCTCCTCTTGTTGCTCAGCTATGCTTTCTTCCTGTCTGACCGGTCTCCCGGGAGGAGCAGAGAGATCGGTTCATTTCAGCTTCCTATTGGTGTCCTCCCCCAGGGCAGACTGGCTTAGTAATCACAGTGCAGAGGTATGCACTGTTCTGCCGTTTTATGTAGGTATTTATGAACACTGTGCTGGTATTAAGGTACTTATCATTATGTCTGATGACACTTTGAGTGCACAGTGCTACAAGGTTCGTCTATCAGATGCACAATAAGAAGTGGAAATAAGTACAGGACAGAGTAATCTTTCATGTACATACTGTATAACTTTTCTTAAAACTGTTTTCTAATTTAAAATAAGTAACTGCATAAGTATTACAGTGACCTAAAGTATGACTAGTGCAGCCAGTTGGTTTAGGACATTACACTGTTGATTGTGGTATAAATACACCTGTACCTGAACCTGGAACAGTGGTCCGGTTCCTGGTGGATGATTATCCCAGACAAAAACGAAACCATGAACGCTAGGTGTGCAACAGTTCTCTAAACCCAGTTTAGCTCAGATCTGGATTTCAGAGCCATGGTTCTGTTCATACTGGTTCGACATTTTGTTGAGGGTCTGGCCTGGAAACACAGATGGCCTTCACTCTGTACTTTCCCTGAACACACCGCACTGCAACAGCAGTCGATGGACCACTAACAGTACTCTGGACCATCGTTATAAAACCAAGTGATAGATCCTCTTACAACAAGAAACATCTGATTTTTGTCATATCTGGGGGTTTTACTGTCTACTAATATGCAGGAGACAGAACAGCAGTGGGTTGGGTTGGGAGGGTCTCCTAATTCAGGGCAGAAAGATTGTCATAAGCAACTCCTCAAAAAGTTAAGGATAAGTGCAAGGATACGAGAACATTTTCAAGTTAAAGAATATCGTTGGAAAAGAATAGACAAATAGAATAGTGATTTAGAAGTTTGAAAGAACTTAATGCTGCAAAATGTAAGGAAATCCTGGACAGATGCAGTCTTCAAATGATGGAGTGACACCAAACCAGAAAGAGTCTGTCCAAACATGCAAGATATTATTTCTGCTAAAGGTGCATTTAGTAATTACGGACATGAAAGAGGTGAATACTTATCACCTATTGTCTGTTTTGTCTTTTTTTCTGATCAGTGTCAAAAAATAAAAGCTGAAAGCTCTCACAAGGGCGAACACATTTTACTGTACATAACCTCTACATCCTAAAGGTTTGTAGTTTTTTAAGTGCCAAATGACTGAAAAGCCATCTAGACCACCTGCATCACAACATGCAACGCATGACTGCAACTAAGAGGAAATACACCTAGAAAACTGCAGAATAAATCAGTACAAAGCAGGAACCAAACCTGTGCTGTATTCATTCACTACATTATGACAAGCTGCAGGTTTTGAAGTGTTCTATAGACCAGGGACAAAGCATTAACAGTTAAGAGCCTTTCTAACGCTGATTCATCAGCGTGGACACATCATTTCATTCTGTCATAGAGTAGTGAAAGTGACTGAAATCTGAAGAGTGACTCTTAAAAAACAGCCCCATCACCGATTCTCTGCTGACTTACAGTAAACCTCTTTTGTGGTTCACCACTTTTGTTTACATATTTTCAGTACCTCGTTCAGGAAAAACTGTCTTCAGTTTCTCCAAAATCAGCACTGCTGCTGTTCCCCACATTGTGGGTATCGCTATTTACGTTTCCTCTCAGACACACCGCCTATTCATTGATTCCTGAAATCCGACTACATACGCACCAGTGTCGGAAAACACCAGAGGCTTTGCGTGAGCACACTCCCAAGTAAAAGTCTGTCATTGTTTTCAGCCACCTTCACACTTGAGGGCACAAATTCACTGATGCACAATACTGAACACGGATGTCCTCATATTGCTATGTGAGCATCAAACTGTTCAACAACATGAGGTGGACCCCTACAGCCCACACGTCTAACAAGATTAAACAAGATTGTGCATTTATCACTGGATTTACTACAAAGATAAACGTGTGTCGTCTGTTGTGTCCTTTTGTGTTCAGGTATAATCCCACATGGTGCTTCAGCAGCCTTCCACTGGAATTAACACACAATGCAGAACTTAAGGCTGCTTAGCACTGCAGCCTATGTTTGACTAAATGACTGACACTCACTTAATGGAGTAACTTTAAGATGTTTAACCTGAACCACGTCCTTCTTCACAGTAATCCATCTTAATAACTACTGGTACAGGCCTACAGTCCTGAGCTCATGTTATGCAACCACACTAACCTGGTATTAGGTCAGACCCATAGCATTGTGTTTTACTAACAGCAAAACCAGCTGAACTTTTGTATGAAATGTTACACATAAAGTTGAACCTGGAAAGCCACTTCTGGGGGTATTTATATTATGTGGTTAGCATTGCTGTTAGCCACGTTCCTGATCATAGCACTGTTGCCTGACTAAGTCGTGGGGACGTTAAATACAAGCTTACAAATTGTTGGTAATGATTGATGATTACACCAGCTACATGTGAAAAAAAGCAATAAATTGTTGCAAACACACCAGTTCCATGGAGCTAGCTAGCATAGCCACCGTTAGCAGAGTAAATCGGCAGGCTAGCTGACGGTGGCTAACTCGTCGGCTGCCCTTTAGCGCAAAGCTAACATGCAAACAAAAAACGCCGTGTGGACGTTTTAAACGACTAGTGTCGGCACCAGACACACACAGCGATATCAAACTAAGAGCCCAGCATCGAGTGAAAAGCAGGTGCTGAGCATATTTTGTGTGGCTGAGCCCAGGCCCACCGTGGCCCGCTACACGGCTAACGACATCCATTATCGGACGCTGTGCTGCTCGGCTGTACTGCTGATATTTTTAGCGTTGCAAAGTTACACAGAGAATACGTGAACAGCTTTAAAACAAACACACCGGCACGTAAAGGTGAGATTAAAGCTAGTAATTCAGGTCTAAACACCGAGGTCCAGCGGTGCACAGATGGTTTATACAACTGTTGACCTAACGTCCTATTTGTCGTGTGGACAATTACCGATGCGGCGCTTTCCAACCTCCTGTCAAACGTGTAGCTCCATTATCGGACAACTGTCCAAATTCCTCCATGTTCCTTATGTTATTTCGCCGCTTTCCTGTCGTTAATGTGCACAACATTCAGCCATTAGACAACAGGAGAATGGCATAAATCGAAATGCTGTCCAGGACGTATTTAAATCGTGTAATATGCTGAAAACACGTTGAATATCGCAGTGCTGTTTGGACGGTCAGTAGAACCGCCACCAAACGGCCTGTAACGGGGCTCCCAACACATGTAACCAGCCATTACCATTACCAGCCAAGACGGCAAAATGCCCCTGTTCAGACCTTTAAAAGTGGACCACGCAGTGTGGAAATACTGGTTCAGTTTTTGTACGTAAAGACAAACGAGCAGCTCAGACGGGGACGTGTCCGATGATGGACGCATGTCCCTTAGCTCCCCGGTCTCTCCAGACAAAGACAGCAGCTAGCCTACTGAGCTAACCCCCGGCGTAGCTAGCAGGCTATCCCGCGTTTCAAAAAACGGACCCAGATCCTACCAAGGGGGTCGACATCAACACGTCAACTTACCCCGTTTGGAATCCCTATCCGACCAGTGTTCATGTGCACTCCATGGGTCCCGATAATCCCAGCAAAAACGGTTAAGACAAGCTCCCAAACTGGTGGATTGAAGAGGCAGAGACCAGTCAACGTGCTCCCAGTTCACTGGACCGCAGCCATCACACGGTCACATCCCGGAGAAAACGGGAAAACAGCGGGAAACGCCGACATTTTGGGCTCACTCTTCGAGCCCGGACGAAAACAAAACCAATCCCAGGTATTCCATGACCGCATGCGATATTCCCAGAGTTTCCAGATCCGCGTTATCCCTGCTAACAGACGCACAGACAGCAACAGACAGATAAACAGCACCGTGGGGCTAAATGGCTGTTAGGTACACTGCTACCAAACCCCGGAACCTGGATCCACGGAGCCACTGGACCTGGACTCCATTTACCGGTCTTGATTATCTCCCTGGATCTGGATTCAGTGATGTTGAAACTGGAATCAGTCCAGTGTACGTTAAACAAACGGATGTATGATTATTTCCATCTAATATCACGACACCGTGAAAACACACAAATCATTTAAAAACATTTGACTTTACATTTGACTGAAAATAGAACAAAGACACACAACAAATGAAATTTAAAAGTTTATTAAAACATATTTTCTCCTGTTGTATTTGATGCACAGCACCAGGAAGTTCAGGGTTCAGGAAGTGAGGACACCCAGAGCTTTAGTTTGGAAAATGATTTCAGCTGCTTCCTTTGTCGTATTTTTCACTTCGTAAAGTCCCAGATGTTTTTTCAGTGGTGACAGCTCTGGACTAGCAGCTGGACTCTTTTACTACTGAGCCATGCTGCTGTAACACGTGCAGAATGTGGTTTGGCATTGAAATCAGAATGAAAAAAGATGTCTGCATGTATGGAGCCTTCACAGATGTGCAGGTTCCCCATGCTGTGTGCACTAATTCAGCCTCATACTGTCACTGTTGCTGCCTTCACAAACTGTCTCTCTTCTCTGTAGCATGGAGGACACGGTGTCCATGGTACACTAGTGTAGCGCACTACGTAGCGTGCTGTCAATCCCACAACGCACTGCTCCCTGTTTGAACAGTAAGAAAAGATTAGAAATCTTAATTTCCTGCGTGTTCATTACATAGGGAGCAGTGAATGACTCAACAGGGAGTGATTTCCAAAAAGATTTTGGACATGTGTCTGGTTCAGGTTAGAACCAGGTTTGGATGAGGGTTGGGCTAAGTTGGGCTGAGGTGGTGGAAGCACAGACAGAAGCAGTGATGTCATACACACAGCAGCACGGAGGCATTCAAAGGATGTTCAGTGCTGTAGTTCATCTGTGTGTTCTTCATTTTTATCCTTTAATTACTCTGTAAGAATTTCCCTCTCGTCACTGCACCCTGTGGACACATTATCCATAAAATACTCGTTAGGTCTTTCCCCTGTAGCTGAGTTTACACTCGCACCACGTTTTCTAGCCCCTTCACTTTTTGCTCACTGTGTGTTTCACATTTAGTTTTAAGTTGATAAAACAGATCCTTACAGATCGATGTGCACTTACATTTTTTATCAAAGCCACACAATGAAGAATCATTCGTTTGATTTATACGATGACTCATGAACTATGTAAATTAAGACTTTATTATAGTGTTAAAGTGCTTTTTGGTTTTCGTGTGTTTTTCTTTTTTACCACAGTAGCTGTCCAGTCAGGCAGCGCTGACTCATGGTGCTGTCATCATCTCAGTGCGTCCATGATGTGAGCTCCCACTTTTCATTTGACTGCTGCAAAGAAACAAAGAGAAAATAAAAGTCTCCTTCCCCCAAACTAACTTTTCCCTCATGTTGTGGAGTGTTGTGCATGTTTACGTGAGTAGGAAGATGTGATAGACAGGTTAATCATTTGCCACCTGAAATTAGACTGAATCAATCAGGATCATGTTTGCACATTAATTTAGAGCGACAGTTTGTCAGGATGATGTCAGCGCGGTGAATTAGAGACGGACTCCGACAGATGTGCCAGAGGAGCTGAATAAACACATCAGATCAGATCAGATCCTTTGGACTGAGACATGAAAACACACAGTGGATCAATGACTGTAATAAACTCTGCTCGTTCTCCACTGCAGTCACTGAAACGCAGACGTTTCTCCCCTGCTCCCTCTGACGCTCTCTCTCCACTGTGGAGCATAAAAAGCAGACTTCAAAATAAATGCATCCCCCATGGCGTTTTCATCACAGCAAGAGCAGAGAACACAAGCCCACTGGATAGCAGAACATGTTGTGTTAATCCTGCACACACACACACGTACAGATGAAATCACGCTGACCTGAGTGATGCAGTGATGAACGAACAACATACAGTCTGCTCCTGGTGTCCAGTCTCATCAGGATTCAGAGGAGAAGCTGAGGAATCAAATTAGTGGATTTGTTATTCCAGTCATTTCTAAGCTGCTCGTATCCTGAGCGGCCTCCTGCAGTACAATGTAGATTTAACTCAGAGATCACCTCTGTTACAATTAAACAATGGGAACAGAAGTCAAAGGCCACACACTCCGTGTCTGCAGGGTCAGGGGTTCAGATTTGCTATAAACTGTAATAACCTCTCCATAATTTCCCAGTCAGAGTTATTGTGATTTTACAGTTTACAGCTGGTTCACCTGTTGCTCTTCGCCTGGCTTCACTTTTATCAAACCTGTATTTACTGATTTACCGGCATCTAAAGCTGTTTCTAACCTCCTTCCTACCTACACAGGTTCCACTGCAGCCATCCTACCTGAGTAATTATCTCCTCTTTGATCGGACTGAGGAAGCTTCACTGACGCTGCATCTGACTGACTGTGAAAAAGACGACTGAGGTTTTAGTTTCACAGCAGTTACAACTGCCAAGACACACAACCCTCTTCAGAGTGCGAGGCCCTGGCTCACCGCGCAGATTTCCTCTTCAGTTTAACGGTAGCTGACGGCTTCATAAAAGGAGAGAGCGGTTTGTCTGCAGCATGGAAGCTTCCCTTCACACACTTTCTGTCCTCAGACAGTTAAAGTTCAGCTGTGGTCATGTTTCATTTCTCACACAGCTCGTTCATTTCAGAGGAGAGGACATGACACGGCTGTTAGTCCAGGAGAGGCCTGCCATGACCTGTTGTGACATATATGAAAGAGGAAATGTTTCACAGGGTGAAGTCTGAGTGAAGAAAAACCAGAGGTTACGTCATGTTTATGTGATGAAAAAGACTCAGAATACAGTGCACAGCTGGTATCACTAGAAAACAGAGGAAAACCAAGCCTGGATTTCCACATGGGAAAAGTCCAAACCCCTCCAGGGACCCCAGCATCCCTCTATTTCGTCTGTGCCAGTTGCTTGGTGCTTTCATTTGATTACTTGTAAGGGAAATTTACACCATTAAATACAAAAATTAAGCAGAATGTGGCCACTTTAATAAAAGTGTCTTGAAGGTGGTTTAACAGTTGTGGTACTGGTTTGGGTAGAAAGTGTGCTGTGTTTTGAAGTGGACCTGTCTTATCCTGGTATTAAGCAGCTGTTCTTGTGCCTTCTGAAGGACTTGATGAGATTCTCAGTTTTTCATGATGTCTTCCCAGGGTCCACGGTCACAGGATGTCAAAGACTGCAAAGGCCATTAAGGGAATTAACTAGTATTCCAGTCTCAGTTCCGCTGGTTTTTCTGGTTTCTAATCAAAATATCATTAAACATTCTAATGAGCCGTGTGCAGACCTTCGATCAGCTGCTGTTTCCTGACCAGTGCTCAATGCTGGTGACCAGTCGGTCACCAGCATTGAGCAACTCTGAGTTTATCTACTTACATGAATGAAACTTTTATTTATGCTTTATACTCAGATATGACATGAAAAAGATGAAAAGTGATTAATGCTGCATGTGTTTAGTGCAGAAACCTATTGTAATATGTGAGTAAAGTGATCTCAGGTGTGTATAAGTGTGTGTGCCTCCTCAGCATACAGACACACACATCGGCTCAGTAATAATTGATAGGAACCTTACCTGGCTGCAGTGAGATAAAGAGGGGTACATCTCCATGGTGACAACCCCCCAGGCCTGCAAACACACAACACACTGCGGCTCAGTGTGCAGTTGTTATTAGAGGTGCAGCATGCACAGGTCGTACCAGCCGTTAAAACCCGTCACCAACCGCTACCTGCAGCAGCGATGGGACCAGAACAGCTACGGAGACCACCGCAGGAAGGTAGGGGGGGGGG
>JAUYWH010000024.1:23226665-23259706 GCA_034779795.1 Ctenopoma multispine | reverse complement strand
AATGTAGGAGAAATATGATCTCTCTTGTTAATTCCAGTCAGAACTCTGGCTGCAGCATTCTGGATTAACTGGAGGCTGTTAATGGGTCTGTCTACAAACCAGTCTGTGTGTGTGAGGGGGTCTGAGTTTCGAAGAACCTGATCAATGGAGCACTGAGTCTGTGTCAGGTGCAGGGAGGACAGAGGACTGAATCACAACAACAACCAGGTAGAAATCAACCTGCTGCCATGTTTCAGTGGAAATAAAAAATGAATATACTTAACAAGCAGATCCTATTTAAATCTAAAATACATCAGATGACTAAACAGGATGATCATTATCCACTGATGAACAAGGCTCTTCACTGTCAACCTTTAGACGACATTTGGCAGCTGCAGTCCTGTTTCCAGGTACGTTCAGTAAAGACAGAATGGATCATGTCTGTTCCTCTGTGTGTCTGCTTAAAAAGGAAAATAGCTGCTGAATTTTAGGATTTATTGGACACTGTGGCCCGTCAAACATTTGTGTCCTGGGAAAGTGAAAAACCTTTAATTTTTTCCAGGAAAGTCAGTTGTTGGTTTCTGTCCTCCCCGCGCTGCGTCTCAGTGAATCACAGTGAGATGTCAGGGTCATGTTTGGATCACACATTTTCCATCAATGTGTCTGATCAGTGGGAACATATCTGTGAAGCTGCAGGGTCGTATTTATAATCGTCTGCTAAAAACGAACATTTCACAATGGCTCATTAGTCTTTCTCACATGTCGCTGTACAGGTTGTCCTTGGCACTTCAGCACTCTGCTGTGGATGTTTGTCTGGTTTCTCCTCTTTCCAACCTGCTGTCCAACCTGACCTGCTGCTTTCCACCTCTCCTTTCTGCTGCAGAGACGATGAGATGAAGTGTGACGAGATGTGAGGTGGTGAAATAAGAGGAAACGAGACACAATAAGAAAAAACAGATCAGAAACAGAAAAATGAAATGAGACGAGATGTGATAAGTGAGATGAGAGAAAATTAGTTGGGATAAGACCTGATAAAGTGAGATGAGATGATGGGACAAAAGAAAATGAGATGAAATGATATAAAATGAGATAAGATGCAACATGACAAACACACCAGAAGAAAACTGAGATGAAATTAAACGATGTGATGAAGTGAGATGAGCAGACATGGGAGATCAGAGAGGATGAAATGAAAATCGGATATATCGGAGATACAATAAGTGTAAGAGATGAAATAAAGTGGACTGATTAAGGTAAAATGAGGCAGAGATCAGAGGAAGTGAAATGAGATGTGATGGGGTGGGATTAGAGGAGATAATGGACGTTATATGGGACAGTTTATATGGGACAAGAGCTCCTGGAAACTACATTTCTGTGAATCTACGATAGAGTGTTGGACAGAGAGAACATCCAGTATGTGAGAGATGAAACGGCTTCGTCTTACTGTTGTGTCCCCCCCCCGTGTCTGAGGATGCAGGTGATTGTGCAACATTCCTGCTTCTCTGTACTGGAAGCCTTCCTGGATTACAAAATCTCTGCCTTTGAAGTCTCAGGTAAATAAGTGGAAAGTATTTGTCTCGCCGGCTTCTCCTGCATCCTGAGGCACAGAGCTGGACCTGGAAACTATGTGCTGTGGTTTATTACTCTGCAGCCTCCCTCTGGGAAGCCATCCCTCTCCTCGCCATGTGGTTTTTAAAGGGGGGGTTTCACATGGTTACTCTGCAGAATAGTTTTTCTACGCAGCCTGGTGACATTTACAGCTCAGGTGTTTGTGTGCTGTTGAGATCCAGACTGATCCTCGTCTTCTATAATTAGAATTATTAATAGTTTTATAATCTGATTTCTCTCTGAGAAACACATGTACAACAAAACATGCTCGACCTTCATGCTGACTTGTGTGTTAGAGGTCAGACCTGTTGACCTGTGGTGACCTCAGTAAAACCTGAGGTCAAACCTGCGGCACTGTATGTTTGTAGAGCAGTAACCTCCACGCTGGAATCTGTGTGTGTGTGTGTGTGTTTTGTCTAGACACCAAGATCAAGATTATTTTCTTCAGCCTCCATCTCTGTTGAACCCAAACGTCCACCTTCCCAGCTCTTCAGAGAAAATTAAGAAGAATACGATCCTTCTTCTAACCCACATGTGGGTTCAAGGCTCTTGCAGACCTTTAGAAAGCTCTTATAGGAAGAGCAGGAAACCGGTAATTAAGTGACAACAGCCCAGTAAAGAAGCAGCAGAAGACGCAGGTCAAGTCTGAGGATTTACAGAAAGCTAAATCCCAGCACCTGCTCAGGAAACGATCAGCATGATGGGGTGATGTCAGGGGATGAGAGGCAGGTTTCTGTCTGCTGTGTGCTGCTGCAGGCTGCAGGATGTGGACTCGCTCCGTCGGCCGTTTGGGATGTGGTTTGTCAGAGCTGCTCTCCACCCGTTTGATGTGGAATGCAGATGCATTAGCAGATTGAGGGTTAGCGCTCTACTATGGCATCTCCTCTGGAATGTGACTCAGCCCTGTTCCCAGAACCGCCGTCCAGGCCACATGTGGTTGTGTACTCCAGTCAACACTAATGACCTGCTCGCAGTGTGACGCTGCAGCAGCATGACTTGTGTTTAAAACCACCACCACTAATCTTTCCAGCAGCCGCTCTGACCTCTGACTGCAGCATGGGAAGTATAATTATTTTACACATTAAACAATATGTTGTACTGAATCTCACAGAGGGAGGATAGAACTCCAGAGACAGACAGGTACACTACATCTTTATCTTAACGAGCCCTCTGGGGGTTTCATCTAAAGCCCAGCTGGTTAAGGACAAACCCCTCACTGTGTCTCAGGTGTGTGTCTGTGTGTGATCCCAGGTTGCTAGTTGGAGCTCCCTTTGAATCCACTGGGAAGCAGCAGACCGGTGACGTGTACCGATGTCCGCTGGATAACAGGAACCCTGCAAACTGCAGCCGACTCAACCTGGGTGAGAAAAATTCATGTAAATCACAGCAGGTGTTTCAGTCTTAGCTTTGGATGAGTGGACGGGTTTTTTATGTGTTTTAGTCATCGTGTTTACTTCATTAACACCTCTTGATATAAAGCTCTCCAGTACAACTCCTTAATTCTCACTGTTCAGCTTAAAAACAGAATGTACTTCTTATATTCTGTGATTTTTTTCTATGACCAAACTGGGAAACTATCTGAAAGTTTGATCCTCACACAAACAAACAGAACAATTCATTTCTAATAGACTGTGGCTCATTTAATCACTGAGAACATCACAGGTTTCCCTCTAAACTGAGACGTGTTTTGACTGATCAGGGAGGCTTTCTTTGGACAACGTGTCTGAGAGGAAAGACAAGATGAGGCTGGGAATGTCTTTGACCTCCAACCCTAAAGACAGCAGCTTTGTGGTGAGTCACGTGCCAAACAAACAGAGATTCCTGTAGAAACTGGGAAGTGATCAGAGTTTTAATAATAAATATATGGTCTGTGATCGTGTCCTCAGACCTGTGGTCCACTCTGGTCTCATGAATGCGGAAGCTCCCTGTACAGCACAGGAATCTGCTCCAGAGTCGGCCGGAACTTCAAACATTCCCACACCATCGCCCCCGCCCTGCAGAGTAAATCATACATCCATCATTCATTCATTCATCCATCAGTCCATCTATCCATCCATCCATCATAAACCATCAGTTTCATCTTGCAGGGTGTGAGACTTTCATGGACATCGTGATTGTTCTGGATGGTTCTAACTCAATCTATCCCTGGTACGAGGTCCAGGACTTCCTCATCAACATCCTGCACAAGTTCTACATCGGCCCAGGTCAGACACAGGTTGGTTCATCACAAACAATGAGCAGAATATCAGCATTTAATTCAATTCAATTCATTAGAGAAGCTAATGTAGGAGAAATATGCTAATTGCAGTCAGAATCAGGCATGTGTTCGTATGCCTTCACTAACCAGGCCTGTCACTGCCAATAAAGGCAAAGATTAAATCTGTTCTATTTTCATGTCTGATTAACCGCTGAGCTGTTGCCCACGATAAATACCAACCCCACGTGTCAGCAAAAATCTAGTTTGTCTGGGACTGACTGAGGCATCAATCAAACCTTCTTCAACTTGAACAACAAGTTTTTCTCGTATGTTTTAAGAAAAGTCACATTAAAATTAAAACATGTAGGTGCACGCTCTTCTTTTACTGTGCAGCCTTTCATTAGTTTTCACTTCAGTCAGTGAATAGTTGTTCACCTGAACATGCAATAATAATAATAATAATAATTCCTATAATAACTTAACTTTAAAAGGAGAAAACGTAGGTAAGAAACAAACAAATCTCCTATTCCTGTTCAGAAAAGGTTTCAGACTTTCAGGATCGGATTGAACTGTTGTGTCCTTTGGCTGCAGGTGGGTGTGATTCAGTACGGCACCACAGTGGTCCATGAGTTCAGTCTGGGTGAGTACCAGACGGTAGAGGAGGTGGTGGAGGCTGCCAGGAGTATCGATCAGCGGGGTGGAGAGGAGACGAGAACAGCGCTGGGCATCAACGTGGCACGGTACGACACAAAACCGTCCCTCTGAAGTAATGAATCACACAATATATCCTCAAACTAAGTTGTGTCTTTGCCGCGCAGGGCAGAGGCGTTCAGGCGTGGCGGCCGGCCCGGGGCTCAGAAGGTGATGATTGTGATCACAGACGGTGAATCTCATGATAGTCCTCAGCTGGTGCAGGCTGTCGGTGACAGTGAGAGGGACAACATCACCATGTATGCCATTGCTGTGAGTCCAACAACAAATGACCTACTGATCCCGTCTGACCTGTCTGATCCTGGTTCAGCTTCCTCCCATTCTAAACATTACAGCCTGACTCCTCAATCCTCTCATGCACATACTGGTAAAATCCTCTGTTAAATCATCTTTATCTCCTGCCCATGTGTTTCCCCTCCTTGTCCTTCAGGTTCTGGGTTATTACAACCGTCGGGGAATCAACCCAGAGGCCTTTCTGAAAGAAATCAAGTTCATTGCCAGCGACCCTGACGAGAAGCACTTCTTCAAAGTGACTGACGAGTCAGCGCTGAAGGACATTGTGGATGCTCTGGGAGAGAGGATATTCACTCTGGAAGGTCCAGATGTTAAAACATGTTAAAAAAGAAACTGGTGGCTGTTACTGAATTATTTCTGTGCAAAATTAAGACCAATATTTAATTATGTACAACATCCTGAGAAACCCATCTTGGCCTTTAGATCTTTTTGTATCTTCTGCAGTTGTTCCACAGTTAGTTCCCGTCTCTTAATTCTGTGTTATTTTGTGTGAAAGCGTCTGATAGTAGTGGATCGAGGTATTAGGCTGGTAACTAGGTGCTGCTAATCATCAGCCCTCGTTTAATTGATCATTAGCAGGTTTGCAGGGATTTCGGTGTCTGTAGCGTTTTGTTTTAATCAATGCCAACACATAAGCAATGGTTTTAGAGAAGCTGTTGTTGCTGCAAATCAATGTGAGCTTCGACAGGCAGATCGAGTACGGTATGTTTGGAAGTGTTGCCAGGAGAAAGACTCATCTGTCTAAAAAGGTTCACAAAACTGCATCTGAACAAAGACTACAAGACTTCTGGAACAATGTCAAATGACACTAGTGGAGCTGTTTGGCATTTAATGAAAACCAAACTCAACCACTGTCAAGTACAGTGGTGGAGCCGATGGTTTGGGTTGTTTTGTGACCACACGACCAGGGATCCTTCCAGTTATTGAGTTGGCCGTAAACTCTTCTCTATACCACAGTATTCTAGAGTCAGAAGAGAGGTTGCTGTCTGACAGCGAAAGCTTGGTTGGAATTGGGTTCTGTGACAGGACAATGATCCGAAGCACAGAAGTAAACGGTTACTAAATTTGAATCATGACTGTGGATTAGTACTAATGATTATTTCATGTTTATTGTAGGTCATTAAATTAAATGCCAATACTAAAATACTATCTCACATTACGTGTTTGAAGGATCATCTGTCTTTGCTCATTCTCTGCTTTCACAGGAACCAGCACTCAGGGCCGAGGGTTCGGTCTGCAGATGGCTCAGGCTGGTTTCTCCTCGCATTTAGTTAAAGTAAGTAGCAGTACAATGCATAGTACTACTGTATAGTATTAGCACTAGTTATTTTAACAGACATCCATCTACACTTTTACAGGTTTACGTTTCTAGCCAGTACCGTCACAGACCATCTCCTCGTTTTCTCCAGCAAACATAATCATCATCAAATCAACAAAAGACAGGAGCCGAGTTCTGTATTTTATTGATCCTCATTCCAACAGAAATGACTGTGTTTCTGCTACAATTCATTTTTTCAGATATTAGTGTCGATATCCTCTGGTGTCGTACTGGTTCTGGTTCTGGTTTGGACAGACGTTTGATGCTGCAGAATAAGAAGCTCCTAGAAATATTTCTATTGTTTTTCATGGATTCCAGTGTCAAGGAGTGAAAATGGTGTCGTGGAAACTTTCTATGTGTAACACAGAGCAGATGGTTTTCCTGAACATAAAGCTGCCAACAAACTCTCAGACACATTAATACATGCAGGAACAGACGGAACAGACTGATGCACACACAGATGCACCTTCCTCACCTTGGTTTCAGGACTGAAAGGTAAACAAGTGAAATCAGGTCACAGTCAGATTGATGTGGAAAACAGATGTCACAGTATCAACTCTGACCGAGTCGTTCTGCAGGAGCCTGTGTTTTGACATTTAACAGTGAATCTGCAGATCAAGAGTCAGTCCACGGCACCTCAGATCCTGCAGGCGGGACGCCTTGTGGCCGCCAACAATTTGGTCATTCGCTGTGGTCCTTGACTCACTGGCACGTTGAGCCTATGACTTAATGCTTTAATAACTTTCATATCTGGACTTTATGACCGGCAGAGTTCATCTTAAAACGGTACTGAAGCTTCTTTTGTTCCAGAACTATCTGCAGGTTTTTCATTATTTCCTTCCTGCCTCCTCCTATTGTCAGAAGTTGTGACAATGGGAGTTTGAGTTGTTAATACTTCGATGGTCAGCTGTGGGTTGTAGTTCCACCTGGTTTTCATGTGTGTCAGGTTTCTCCACTAAGGTGATTTTTAAACGGTCATGTAAATGGGAAACCTGGTTCCCTAACCGATGTAGGGGATTAGAGAAACCCGATTTCCTCAGGTAGACTTCTCCTAGAGAACTCCAGTTACTGTACCATGTGTACGCAGAACCAGGCTGTTGGTTTTTTACAAGAGAACATGTGCAGGGCAAAGGCTGCAGACACTCACCATTATATATGCCCAAACTTTGACCAAAACTAAAAGCAACACTAAGAGGCCATCATCACCAAAGACCTGTGACTTAGCTTACAGTTTAAGCCTGTGTAGTCTGCTTCATTTAAGTTGGTGTGAATGTTGTTGTTTGAGCTCTTGATGAAACTGAGACAAACAGATGATGATCAGAGAAGATGCACGGGGTTCAGTAAAGTGCTGTGTGACTCGACTTTGATTTTCCTCTGTGGCTCCACGTAACGCTGAGTATGTTGTGGTACTGTACCTGTCAGTGTAGCCATGCAGTTACATGACAAAGACATTCACACTGACTGTCAGCACTTCAGACTTCATGTGACTTTCCTCAGGTCAGCTCAGCTTCCACATGGTAAAAACTACCTGGGAACTGTGTAGTTGGGAACGTCAGTTCTTCTGTTCTCTCACTTAAGATGCATGATGGGAAAAACATCTCCCGTCAGCCTGGTAAAATAATATAAGCACCAAAGCATCCCAGTTGGTTTTACATTGCAGAAGTGACTCAACTGGTGAACTCATTCAACAATAAATGTAGAGATGAGATGTCCTGCTCCAGCTGCTTTTCCTCATATAAAGTGTTCTCAGTGATACAGCGATATACTGTAAATCCTTGTCTTCCCTTCAGGACGGTGTTCTGCTCGGGGCGGTGGGCGCCTATGACTGGAACGGTGCTGTGTTAAAAGAAACTAAACACGGGAAAGTCGTTCCACACAAATCCTACTATAAGGAGGAGTTTCCAGAGGAGCTGAAGAACCATGGAGCCTATCTGGGTAACAGAGCGTAGAATTATACATGATCAAAGTTATAAAGCTGATTCCCTTGAAAGCTTGAGTGTAAAGTGAACTTTGGCCTGTTGGTGGCGCTACAGGTGTAGGAGTAACCGAAAGTGTTGGTGTGTTACTGTTTGTGTTTCAGGTTACTCAGTGGGTTCACTCATCTCATCTCACAACTCTCAGCTCTATGTGGCCGGAGCTCCGAGGTTCAACCACACTGGCAAGGTCATCATCTTCACCCTGAAGAACACTGGAATCCTGACCATCCTGCAGGCGCTGCTGGGAGAACAGGTCACACACAGGCACATTGTTAATGTCGAAACTTTTTTAAGCCTCAGTGTGAACGAAAAACATCCCCAAGATAAAGTGAACGAGGCCAATGTTTGTTTATAACAGTTTGTAGTGTGTGAGTTAAATTCAGTTCATTTATACAGACGCCAAATCACAACTAAAGTCATCTCCAGGCACTTCACAGTGCTTAAGGTTTAAGGTTTACACATTCTAGTTTCATAAGCCTTCACAGGAAGTCACTGCAGTAAAACAGGAGATAAAATTGTCTCACTGAACTCCGGCTTAGAGTTCTCCTTTCGTTCTGTTTACTCCTAGATCGGGTCGTACTTTGGCAGCGAGTTGTTATCGATGGACATCGACGGCGATGGTCAAACTGATGTCCTACTGGTGGCTGCACCCATGTTCTACAGCCACGGCTGGGAGAAAGGGAAAGTCTACACCTACACTGTTAGACCACAGGTATATACACACAGACACATCACAGGGGGTTTCATGAGGCTGACTCTCTTAGTATGTGCAGCTGTTCAGAACCTCCAGAATCTCTTATTAATTGGTCTGTAGTGTTAAGATCAAGAATCTTGATGCAGTTTTGTAGGAAGCACAAGCATAGACTGAGAAACCCTTTAGAACAAAAGCTTAACTAAAATAAACTTCCTCTTATCAGAAATCCGTTGTCCTGCAAGGGGAGCTGGAGATTTCTGACCGTTCTCAGAACTCCCGGCTGGGTTCGTCTTTGGCCCAGATACCTGACATGAATGGAGACGGGTTCAGGGAGTTGGTAGTGGGCGCTCCACTGGAAGACGACCACAAGGGGGCAGTGTATGTCTTTTATGGCCAGGGCAAAACCATCCAACACCAGTACAGACAGGTAACATGTGGTAAACCAGTTCAGTCAAACGGGAGTGATTTCAGTAGGAAACATGAATGATCACTGTGTCACTTTTTTCTCGTGTTATCTCTCCAGCGTCTGTCTGCAGCTGGTTTTTCTTCAGGTCTGAAGTATTTTGGACAAAGTCTTCATGGGGTTCTGGATGTAAATGGGGACGGGCTCGTTGACCTTGCAGTGGGAGCACTGGGAGCTGCTGTCATCATCTGGTCAGAAACTTGCTAGAATACTGTGACTTAAACCTAACAAAACCTCAATTTTTAAATTTATTTAAAGATTTATCCCTGTTTTTTTTGCTGCAAATGACTCGCCACACACACGTGAAAGCACTGCCCTATGACGCCTCCTTTCAGGTCTCGTGGTGTCGTGCGGATTCAGGCCAAACTGACCTTTGAGCCGGAGAAGGTCAACATCTTTAACAAAGACTGTTGGCGAGGAGGGAAGGAGGTCACCTGTATGTCTGTAACGGTGTGTCTGAGTCTGAACTTCAGGACCAAGACCAGGACAAAGACCAGGACAAATGTTGGTAGGTGGAAGGCACATGATAACGCACCAGCTTCTCCCTGCGTTTGAGATTTTACTGTAGCTACACGTCTAAATTCATAATTAGGATAAGATCAACAATAAATGTTTTATAGCCCGGGCCAGGTTCAGTTGTTTCTCTATAACTATATAAAGCCAGTACCTAGATTTCCCATCTGGTTCAGAGTCTTGCCTGAGAACGCTTTGACGTGAACAGGAGTTGGTGATGATCCACTTTGAGCTTCTAGTATCAGAGACTGAACATTGAGGTCCAGCAGGATGCCCTGAATCAAACCCTGTATCACACCTGAGTGAAATGGCCAAATGATTTGGATGCACCAGTGTAAACGTGTGATTTAATGCGGGTATGTTTGTTTTAATTCTTAGGAGAGTAATGGAAGAACAGCAGCTGTTTCATCATTACTTGATCATTACATTTGCTCACTTGGATCCACGACCGTACGTCGTTCTTCAATCTGACGACGTTTCGTAGCTTTGATGAGGAAAACATTACACATGCGTATCACATGTCAAATGGCACCAGCAAGGTTTTAAGTGAACTCAGATTTGGACTCAAACCTGAGTTCACAGTGACTTTTGATGTTGACTCATTCTGTGACGTTTTATGATGAGATCATGGTGGAATTCATTTCACTTGGCCAGTCGTAGTGCGACCAGGCTCTAATGCTCCCTCCTCTGAGTCTTTGAGCAAACTTCTCTTCTCAAACTGCTCAGTAGCAGCAGACAGCTTAGATTAGAACATCTGTCTGGTCTTTCAGCTGTGTGGACATCTGTGACGACAGAATCAGAATCTCCCAGATGTGTGGTGTTTTTTCGACCATCTGTATGGGGACAGTCTTGTTGTGGTCTCTTCCTCACGCCACAGTGCTTTTTGGACTTGCTCTGTTGTCGTGTCATTGTGTAACCGGTTGCAGATGTGGTTGGCCAGATGTATGGAAACAGCGCTAACATGCTAACACCAGCCAGCTGCCATTAAACTGTGTCGCTCCTTCTCCTTCCACCACTTCATATGTCCATACCTTTCCCTCTTCATTGTCTCCATTAGTTCCTTGCCGCCCTCCTCGATCATCTGGACTGGATTAGACACACACACATTATCACACACACACACACAGAGGCTGAGATGTGTGTACACACGCTAAGGCATCACGTGGTATCAGACGAACACAGAGGACAGGAACCATGGGGACAAACCTTGTTGCTGCTCTGATCATACTTAAGTGCAGACGTGGCGTTTTGAACACGAACTGTGTTGGAGTAAAGCAGCTTACCTCAGCTCTCTGTGCTCTTATAAATCAAATCCCAGCTTCGGTTGTTAAACAGACGAAAATGAGCACTGCAGCTACACTCGGCAACGGCATCCAACAACTAATAAGGAAGCAGGAACTGCAACACTTTATTAATCAAGAACAAAGAAATGGTTAAAAAAAATACATAACTGATGACATGACTTAGTGGCCCTATGTGTATATTTCATTTGCTAAAAGGTCTTTAAGGGGTCGATCATACTGTTTGTGTTCTGGATGGAAAGAGGGGCTGGAAGATACAGCGGCCTTTTGAGTCTCAAGGCCAGAGGAGCTGTTGCATAAGGAGGCTTTATAACATGTATGCACTGTTTGAACTTAAAAATCTAATCTAATCTGGTCTCAGTGGAGCTTCAGAATAAAATATAAACCCTGAAATAAGTAGAATAACAGCACTGCCACATCTACATGTGGAGGGAGACAGCTGCTCTACACGACAACGACAATTTATGTCAAGCTGAGAGAGAGAGAGGCAGGACAGATGCGTGAAAACAGTTCATTAACAATCCTAAAAGAAGCAGGCGACCGGTGAAACAGGTCCAAACAGTTCGATGACAAACAGGTGGTCTGACACACGCTCACAGCCAAAAGTACAGGCAGGGGACCAGACAACCAGACGGACCCCAAACCAGCAAATAATAAACAGGAACACTGAGGTGATGGAAACACATCAGACTGGCAATCTGGCAAACAACTGAAGGAACTAGGCTGGTGTCTATACACTGAAGAGACCAGTTAGCTAACAAGGATCAGATGCTGAGACTGTGAGTGTGTGTGTGTGTGTGTGTGCAGGGAAAGAGAACAAGGTGTCTGGAGGTGGAGGGAGGAAAACTGATAATTCAAACCGGAAGAGGAGATGAAGAACAGAACCAAAGTACGACTAAACTGGGTCACAAACTATCTCCATTATCACTATTTAATAGCTGCATGAAATGAAAACCAGAAAACCAGATTTATTCCTGTTTCAGTGCAGGAAAAGTTCTGTTTTTCTTTGGGTCTAAATTCAGCAACTTGAAACTGCACAGAACAGCTTTAAACACAGAATCACACCATCGGAGGAGGAGCACACGAAATACCTTTTCCTCCTCAAAGCACATATCATCAATCCGTGTTATGTTGAGATGATTTCTATCAGTCGCCGTTGGTGACATGTCAAACGTGATGTTTGCTTACATCTGAGACCACCAGGTGTTTTACCTTTTTTAACCCCTCGTTCTCCTCCTCCGACTGTCCTCCCTCCTCCCAGGTGTTTGGTACAGTTTAGTGTTGGACGAGAGACGCTTTCCTTCTCGAGCCGTTCTGGATGAATCGGACCGTCAGCAGCCCAGGAGCCTGTTTCTGCAGCCTGAAGGTCAGAGCTGCCAAAGCCTCAGCTTCTCTGTCCAGGTCAGGAAGATCCCACACCTCAAACGTTCAAAGGTTCACGTCACGTCTGTCTCATTGTGTCTGATCGTTCCTCTGGACAGGAAACCACAGATTATGGGCGTCCCATTGCGGTTGTCCTGGAGACGGGGATGCAGAATCCAGACGAGGGGCCGGTGTTGGACCCCGATTGGCCGAGCATCCTGAGGGCCGAGGTGAGATTTAGTCTGGAGGAACCCTCTGCTGCCATGTTTGTCTGTCAGCACTGAGCAGCTTCTCCTTTTTCATTTCACATTAAGCTCTGTAGTCTGGATTCTGGATGTGCTGCCACATTGAAGTAAAGTATTTCTCAGCAAAGAGAAATATAATAAATCCTGTTTTCTGCTGCAGCTTCCCTTCTGGAACGGCTGTGAGCAGGAAGACACGTGTGTTCCTGATCTCATCCTCCACAGTCACACTGACCTCATGGATGTTCAGTGAGTATCAGCTGGTCTTCAGAAACTTCAGAAGTTTTTTATCAAGTACTGAGAGATTTGGATAAAAGTTCCCATGTGTCACCTTAAGGCAGTTCTGCAGCTCGAAGGACCAAGCCAGCTGGTCGCTGTGCAGCCATCGGGGGGTGTTGGACGGCTCTGTGTTTGTCGTGGAGACCGGGAGGAGGAGGTTGGTGGTGTTGGCTCGACTGGAGAATCAGGGAGAAAATGCCTACGGAGCCGCCATCCACATCTCCGCCTCCTCCAACCTGCTCTTCTCCAGCCTCATAGTCAAGGTGAGAACTCAAACTGGCTTTTGTCAGTGTTACCAAGTCAAAGTGTGTCGAGGCTCTGTGACCCAGGTTCTGTCCCTTCACCGCAGGACCAATCAGATATTCAAATTGAGTGCTACGCAGAGGACCAACTGTTCAGTCAGAGATTCTGTAACATCAGCTCTCCGTTCATGAAGTCCTTGGCCCAGGTAGGTGCACTCAACGATTAGCTGGTGTTGTTGGGAAGATTATGTGGAAATTTGGTGGAAACCTTCCTCATTATTTCCTACAGATGCACTGGTGTTTAGCTGTGAATGACAGAGTGAAAGAGTTACACTACAGAAAGCCTCAGAGGTTCAAAGTGTGCAGTTTGTGGTGTTTTAAAGGGCTTTAGCTTATTGACCACTGTCACTGTAGACCTGAATGGTCTGCTCTGCTCTTCACCACTCGTGTTTCAGTCTGGTCCAGTGTCTACAGATCAATGCAGTGAAGCTGCTTCACAGGAAAAACCTGATTTTATTTTGAAAGACCACTGCTCTCTTCCTTCCAGGTATCTTTCCATCTGGAGTTTGAGTTCAGCCGCTCGGTCTTCCTGGATCACATACACATCGTCATGGCAACCACCAGGTGAGACAGCGGAACGTATTTGCTGTTTCTCTTTCATCCACATTGCTGCAGCTGGCGGTGAAACGCTGCATGTTACAACATAGTGACTTGCTGTCAGAATTTAAAGTGGCTTGTTTGAGCTGTTGAACATAGTTTTGCATCTAGAATTAGAAATGGATCTGGAACGATTAAGATCAGAGTCTAAGTGGCTGACCTCCCTCATCCTGGACTGATGACGGGAAGGTGGCTGTGAAGTCGATATTGTTAGGAAATCCTGAAGTGTCTGTCTGTGTGTTACCAGTGAGGGAGAAGAGGGATACCCAGACGACAACGTCAATGACATCTTCCTGCCTCTGAGATACCAAACTGACGTCCTCTTCACCAGGTGAGATTTGATCATCTCTTTATTCATCTTCCTGTGATGAATAGTTCCACATGCTCATCATAAAGAATCTAACTGCTGCTGAATACACAGACAAAAATAAATGTTTGTGACCATTAAACTCTTTAAAGGATCATTTAGTATTTTCTGATGTGCATAAAACTACAACTATAGCATATAACATATAAATATAATAAATAAATATAAATGTACTGGATTTGCTAACAGTTTGTTCTTTTCCTGTCAGGGACCCCAACTCTCCCTGGTTTGAAATCAAAGCAGACTCTTCTTCTTCATCCTGGGAACAAGCAGACAGCAGCTCTGCCACCTTCAACCTCACTTATTACGTGAGTTCTAGAAACGTCAAGTTCACTCCTGTGTCTGCTAAGTACAGGACGGTAACCGGAACTACAGTCTGAGGACCTACACAGGTAGTCCAGATACAGGCTGCTTCCTGTTCACCACAACAATAAAACCAGCAGGTGGTAAGAAAGTTGTGGCTGATCGGTGTAACTGCAGGAGAGAGACACAGTTTTCTAAGTCTGCCTCTTTATTCTGCACAGATCCAGAACCTGGGATTCTTCTCTGTGCAGGACCTCCTGTTCAGGGCTGATATCTGGGCTGTGACCATGCAGGGGAACCAGCTGGTGAACATCACAGACTGCAGCCTCGAACAGGTAACAGACCGTAAAAGTGTGTGTCAGTTTACACACACACACACACACACACACACACTGTGTAAAACTTGTTGTCCTCTCAGCAGGCAGCTGGATCTCACTGCTCGCTGCCTCAGACCAGAACCACCAACCAGGTTACAGCGGAGGACCTGTCCCACCTGCACCAGCTGGTAAGACTGATCAGGATTCACCAGGAGACCTGATGAGACCTGAAACATCCAGCAGATGGTGTCATTTTATTTTCTGTGTGTGTCTAGAACCAGAATAACAGCGCGAACCTGGCAGTCCAGTGCAGACTGAACCTGCTGGCCTCCAGAGAGGTGAAGGTGACCCTCAGAGGACAACTCCATCTCCCCGCTGTGCTCGCTGTGAGTAACTCTGAAAGGAAACAGAACCTCTTAGAACCTCAGGTTCTCTGTTAGAAGTAAAGTGGAACCCTGAGAAATTCTTCTCCTGATAAAAGAAGGTTCAGTCTTACTTTTCCTGTTCTGATGATACTGTTGAACCACATGATAACCAGATGACGACCACCTGTTTCAGGTGAACTTCAGGTCTCTGCAGTTACTGACTGCTGCCTCCATCCAGCTGGAAGCCTCCAGTCCCCTGTTCCTGCAGGAGAACAGACCTGTCCGACAGGTAAGACTCTGCTCAGCTGCCGTACGACTGAGGTTTCTAACATTCTATCTGATAACACCTGCACAGTGCTTACAAAAGAATCCACAACCTTGACTCAGGACTTTGTAAAAGCTCCTTTGGCAGCAGTTACACACCCATCTCTCAGTCGCTCTGTTAGAGTCACCAGCTGGTTCCTGGTCACCTCCCAGACCAGTTATATCCCAGTTACTCAGAGTCCAGTGGCTGCAGACTTTGGTTTCACAGTTATGAAGCTAAACTGTGTCCAACCAGAAGGATTATCCAGTAAAAACCTGAACTAGCCACAGCAAAGGGTCTGAAAACCTTCATAAAAACATCCTCCTGTGACACTGAGTGTAAATTAATGTGGATTAAATCAATGAGAATTTTATCTACTTAACATGAAACAATCACAATGAAGTGGGAACAGAAGGAGTCTGAAAAAAACATGTGGACTGATGTGGAACTGTGCTGCCATCTGCAGTGAAACATCATTATTACAGTATTACAGTGTATTTCATAGAACAGAACATGATTTCTTCAGAAAATATCCACCTGTGTGTCACTTCTTCTTTACTATTATATTTTGTACTCGTTTATAGTTTCAGCTAATCAATAAGTCCATTTTATTACTGATTATTACTGAAATCAAAAGTCAGTGGATGAACTGATTGTGTCGTTTGTTCAACTGCAGATAATCGTGGAGCTGAGGAAGGAGGAGGACTACACCGTCCCTGTCTGGATTATACTGGGAAGCTCACTAGGAGGCCTGCTGCTACTGGCCTTACTGGTCCTGGCCTTGTGGAAGGTAAAAACACACCAGCTGTCTGTCCACACTTAGTTTCATTCCTAAAAGTTGCTTGTTTCCTCATCATCACCTGTTAAGTGTGGTGTTAAAATATGTATAAGTGAAGCTGACGTTTCTCTAACGCTGTGGTTTTGCTCTCAGCTCGGCTTCTTTAACAGGCGGAGGCGACAGGAAGAGGAGGAGCAGCCAGTAGCCAATGGAAAGGCAGCGGAGGAGCTGTAACATGTGGGCGATGACGATGCTGTGTTCAGTCGTTCTCCATCAACTAAAAAGTCATAAAATCATGTTGTTTATGACTCAGTTTAACCTGTCGGAGGCACAAACACAGAGAAGACAGGAGTTAAACAGTGTGTTTTAATGTTGGACTTTACGAGTTGAAGTAGATCACCTGAACACGTCACGAGCCTTCACCTGTCACTCAGGGACCCTCATGCCCCCTCTTCCAGCCAATCGCTCAACCACTTACAGCCACCGTTAACTAATCAGCAAACCAGGAAATCACTCAACCAGTCAGTCAGACAACAAGCAACCTGCAGAATTAATTTAAGGAGCTGCTCCAACAAGCCGAGTCACAGCACGGTGTCTCCACACGCACACCGTACAAGTTGAATGCATCCACTACAGCAGTGTGAAGCATTACATGAACCCACTTTCTCTTTTACACCTTTTTATTGCTGCTGTAGTTTACAGCTCTGGACAGTTAGCACCTCTATGCATAGTCCACTATCTGCCCCTTGATACTCCAGTCAAAAAGTTTGGAGCCAGTGTAGAAAAACTAGAGAATAAATATCCTGTGAATTGTTCTGAAATGAGAGTCTCCTCGCCCTGAAGCTTGCTGCTAATTTAAAAAATGATTAAAGAAACATTAAGAGAAAAACAACAAATGCACCTTTCGGAGACCATTTCCTTAATGTTTGTGCTTTTCTCCTCGGGGGCCACCGTGTGGGACAACACAAAGCTTTTTAATAAGAACGTGTGTATTTCACAGCTTCATTTCCCTGTGGGACTGTAGATACAAACGAGTTGAAGCAAACTCTAATTTAAATGCACTCCCTGCTGCAGAAACAATAAACAAGTGATAATGAAAGGGAGCGCAGCCAAAACCAACATTACACTCCAGTGTTAGATTGTAAAACCGTGTGCACGGTTACAGCCGCGCGGCAAATTAAAAAGAAAAACAAAAACGAGTGGGGAAAGATAATGAAGGCGGAGGCTTCCATCACAGGGGTCACTGCACAGTGTGCTGAGTAATAAAATGCCTTCACACAGCTCCTCTACAGCTTCTCATGCATGAAAGAGATACGAGACCACTGTCATACTGGTGACAAAATATTTTACTCACTTTCCCTCACGATTGTCAGACAACCCAAAGTCTGACAGTGTAAAGAGGCTTTTAGACGGCAATGAAGAAGTTACTGCTCAAAGCTGCTCTTCTACAGCCTGAGAGACTAAATGATCATTTCATAAATGTGTCTTAAGGAGAAGGGACTGAACAATACTACAGCTACTGAGGAGCTAAGTGTGAGTCTATATACACTTTATATGTCTTATTTTTTCTGCAAAGTATCTCCCATCTCTCTCAAGGATGGTTCCTGCCCCAACCTTTAAGGAGAAACTATGAGGCTGAAATAAGCAGCACAGTTTTGTCTCCTGGGCGGTAAAAGAGCAGCTTAACATTTTCCTCTGGGTCTCCACCATCACCATCAAAAGAACAAATGAAAGCCTTGGTAGACTGGACACTGTGGACCAGTCTACAGCAGCAGAAATGTGATCGGATGTGTTGGAAATACAGTTATTGATTTTCTCTCATCTTTTTGATTTGTATAGGTAAATTTTTTCCTAAACTCCATCCAGAAATGATGACTGACCAGCGTAACCTTCTGATCATATGTGAGTTGTAGCAGAAGGCACCAAATGCACATTGTAAGATTCTAGTCTTAAATTTTAGTTTGGATTTACCCACAGGCTGTTTCTGCTCTCACAGCTCCCGGTTGGACACTGACAGCTGTGTCTCACAGTGGTAACATGACTTTACCATATTTCTGTCATAGTGTCTCTGACAGTGTGAAGAGGCCTTTAGAGGGCGCTCCACATCATCGAGTGCTCTGGAATAAAAGTGAAACCAGAGGTGACAAGGAGCGTTGATGCAGATTTGGAGGCTCATAGATGAAACACACTTTAATTTGGCGCCTGTCTGTATACGACATGCAGCAGGCCGACACTGAACCAGGCAAAATCTGCTGGAAATTCTCCAAACAGTCAGGTTCAGTAGCTGAAACACTGGTATGGAAATGATTTAGATAATGTGGCTGAGCTGGAAAAACCTGTCTGACTCATAATGCTGAGCAAAGCTGATGACTTTTGACCCTCTGTTTAGTTCACACTTGTTTAGATGGAGTCTGACAGTATTTAATACAGACGGCATATGAATCAGAGAAAACAACACAAAACTACCTATGATGGCTAATTTTATTTTCCTTTTTTATACTAATGCATCTTACGAACACATCTTTTATATTATTTCCAGATTTACAGCTGATGCACTTTTGTTGTATAAAGTCAAACTTGAACGTTTTGTAAATGAATGTGTTTGAATAAAGGACAGTGGCATTACTGTTTGATACAAAGCTGTTTCTACAGCTTGTCTGTTCTGCCACTGCCTGTGGATTTCACACAAGTTTCATACGTGTAGTATTTGTGTTAATATTGGAATAAAATTTTAAAACGTATCACCGCTTTCAGCTGTGGTTCTTGTGTTTGGATGTCACGTAGGGGTCATATAGTAAAAAATAAAATCTGAAAATTAAAGTACCTCATTCTCTGAGGAAACTGATGCAAAGAACCTAAAAGATTTAGTCATGTTAACATCATGCTACAGTAAACCAGAGGAGTTTAGGATGTGACATTTCACAGCAGTCAAGATACAGACTTTAATAACACTTTGAGCACAAATAGGAAATCTGGCACGGTGGTGGTGCTACAGCAAAACATAGGGGGAATGTGACACAGGTTTTTACAGCAACGTGTTACAGACGTGTGTGTGAAGGGTAAAATAAAATAGCCAATTACAACCAAAAAAATACACTAGAACCAGTCTGAGTCTTACTGTCTCAGGGGAAATCATGAGTCATCTGAAGCTTGAATCTGCCTTCTAGACATGGTTCCTTTTCTTATTACTAGAGACGTTTTTGATATTGGGCTCAGTATCCTGACTTTAATTATTAATTTCCTGCAGACGTGTTCTGTGCCAGTTGATTTAAATAAATTCTGCAGTGCAGCCTGTTCTAAAGAAATCATATCTGCACCCAACAGTTCTTTCAATTTTTAGACCTGTCTTATTATTCTTAATTTAATGGTTCTGGAGATGTTGTTCTTCAGTTGCAGACCTTTGTCAAAGACGATGCTGTTTTCTTAATAAGTTTGTTTCATTTTAAAGCACTGAATTGGCACTTTTGGGGATATTGTTTTGCCTTAAAAAGTGCTGTAGGATTACAGTAGGATTACAATTTTGACTAACAGGAACTTTTCAGCCAGCCTTGGTAGGCTGCCCTCCTCCTGAGCTTCTTTCACGTGTGGTGTACACCAGGGATCCATGTTTGGTCCCATTCTTTTATAGGCTTACTAAATATATCCATCGCTTTGCATAAGACACACAAATCTACACTGACACAAGTTCTTATTAGCCTTCCTGGAGATCACTAAATACCTGCCAACTCCCTTGGCTCTCCTCACCCTGTTAATACCCTACTGTAAACTGTACAAAATAAATCTGGCTGTGATTTGAGGACACTGTGATAAACCAATCAACTCAGCTGTTCACTCCAGTGTCTAGATTTCATCCCATGTTGATTTATCAAACATTACACAGAGGTATCAGCCAGTTTGAACCCTCACAACTGCAGCACGTCTGAAATACTGCTGACTGCCACGGACATCAAAAAGTCTTGGTAATACTTTGACTTTTTTCAGCAGTTCAAGCTATCCTATGAAATATGCTCTATGAATTGGTGCAAATATTACTGCAGGCATTCCTCAGGTTTCTTTTATTCACCAGGTCAGTCTTTAGTTTTTATTTCCCTGAAACCACCAAACTAAAAACTAAATCCAGATTGGCATCATATTATCTGCTTTGGATCACTGTGGATAAAACCTGGTATCACATTTAACAGCATGCAGGGTTCCTAAAGCTGAGTGAATGCCGCTGCTGCTGCTGCACCTTACCGAATTTAAAATATGTGAAGTGTTTGAGTTGTGAAGTGACTTTAAAGTGAAAGTCTTTAAATGTTAGTGAGTTGAATAGTTTGAGAGAGAATAACTGATGTTTCAGCTCATTGAACATCACTGCTGGGTGAAAATCAAATTTGATAAATGTGACACAGTCTGAGCATTTTTCCCCCAGTTAAAATTACAAAGAAACAACCACTGCAGCTGAGACCTGTTCAAAGAGGAAATGAATAAAAGGGCGACTGTAGTGAATGCAGAGAGAAGACTTTTAATTTGACAGCACTCATTCTGCAGGTAGCACAACACAGCTGTAAACTTTTCCAGGAGACTATTTGGCTTCATTTCATCCACAGAAAACTGCTTCTCGTCAGCACTTCAACTCTCCTGCACCGTTCAAATAAAAAACGTGGAGTTAAAAATAAAACGAGCTTTCTGAATGGCACATTGTCATCACCTCAAACTCCTTAACGTGCAGGTAGGAATCTGCTCAGACCACCTTAAATATCCCATCACATGGTTCATGAAAAACACTATTCTCACAAACACTTCTCAAAACAGATCATCAATGATCTTTGCTGCTAGGATGTTTTGACGTTGGACTGTTGGTCAAATAAAATCTGTTAATTGAATTTGTGATATGGATTTTAAGTATTAGACCTGGTGACACACAGGCCTGAACCAGTACTGTTACACACTGGACCTGGACTCTTATAATCTCCTCTTTGTTTAGCTGACATACTGAACAAAGAAGAAATGATGACAAAGCTGCAGCACAGCTGTGGGAAAACGTAAACCACACAACGTCATCCTTGGTATCTTAGACTTAAATGGTTCTTAAAAAAATAATGATTATGATAATAATGAAGATTCCTTCCTTCACAGCTTCTAAGCTCATCCCCACAGATGCATTTCAAAAATAAAAGCCCATATGAGCATCTGCAGACAAACAGTCAAATGTTGGTACCAGGTTCAGGAGAAAACTGGAGATAGTTAACTGTGAGTATGTGGACACTGTGCCATCGTGTCTTTTCAAACTTTTCAAACCAAAAATCTTATAATGCATTTCTCAGATAATCCTGCAGCTTTCTAAATGATTGAATAAGTCTAAGACAGGAGAATTCCTTAAAACTATAAATAACTCATTCTTCATCACAGCGAATATTTTCTTTAGATATCTGATGACGTGTACTGCAGCTCAAAGCTGGAACAGCACCATGCACAACAGGTTCCTAAGTGCTAAATTCATAAATTTGAAGGGTCACAATGATTAATGACCCATTAGAGACTTAAAGAAAAGTATTCTTTGATCACGTCTTTTTTCTTGGTAAATACTAGACAATTTTATCTTTCCTAGACTTAAGAAATGACACAGTTTTCCCCCAATTATAGCCACAGTAAACCTGTGAAGATGGGAGACATGAACATACTGATTCGTTTTAATGAGTCAAAAATCTTAGGAACTGATGTAAAATATCACTTCATCATGTAGCATCAACATTTCCTTTCAGTTTATGGGGGTGTCTGCATAGTTTGAGCCTTATGGTGCAGTTTCAGAGAAACAAGACAAAAAATGATTCCCACCAATAACTGTTAACAGCAAACTCTTTAAAATAACCTCCTTTTAAAATGTCATCAACTAAAAACCTGGTTGTTTGAATAAATTCTTCAGCAGTCAGATCGTGCCCATTTTCTTTGCTCTCTGCTGCATTTTTGTTTTTACAGTAACAAAAACTATTTTTATATTAAATATACTTCACGTGATGGTTGATGGATCAGTGGGGTAACACAGACTGCGGCTGAGGTCGGACGTCTGTTGGCTTCTCTACATTCATTCATTTTCTCGGTGTGTTTCTCTAAACATCTCTCTCTTTCACACTCGCTCGTCCGCTCAGGCTGCAGAGTCACAGTGACACAACGGCTCCCTGCCGCAGAAATAAGGCAAAACAAGAAGCAGCGTGGTGCCGTCGCTGCCGTCCTCTCTCTGCTCTCACAGCACAAACAGCTAAACTAGTCTCAGCAGCGAAGTACAGATGGGTCACCAAATGTGGCTGCTGGTACTTAGCAATTAAAATACTTAAATAGAAAAAAAAAAACAACCTTTCATATATAAAAATGCTGAAAAACTTTTAGCACTGAATCAACATCCTCAGCACCACTTGGATCTGTTAGAAAACTAGAAGAAAATCTCTTTTAAGAACGAGTCTGGCCTTGGTTTGCGTTGAGCCTTCAGCTCTCAGGTCTGTTTCAGTGGAACTCCACAAACTCCTCCAGGGTTTTGGGGATCTGGTTGCGGTAGGTGATCTGGTGCTGCCGGACGGCACGCGCAGCCAGGCACTTGAGGCTCATCTTCATCTGTGTCTTCAGCAGGATCTCGGACACACCTGTGGTGCTCTTGTCCAGCGGCGTCTTCTTCTGCTTGTTGGTCATGTCCGTGTGTGCGCCAGCCTCTACCAGGTTGATGATGATGGCGTGCAGTGTGAGGAAGTCGCTGATTGGGCGGTTGTACTGGACGATGACGTGCAGCGGGGTGTTGCCCTCGTGGTCGACAGCATTGACCTGCGCGCCGCAGTCCAGCAGCAGCTTGGTGACCTGGGCATTGGGGAAGCTACAGACATCGTTTGTGTGGAAGTCATCAACTGGGGTGGTGGAGCTGATGGCCAGGTGGAGCAGGGAGGAGCCATCACGTGACCGTGGGTCCAGCTGGATCAGGTTGTAGATGTGCTTGTTGATGTGTGCGCGCTCCTCGTCGCTGCAGGTGGTTTTGGTGGAGATGCAGGACAGGTACAGAAAGGTAAAGATATTCGACTCATAATTGTCCATGGCCTGCTGCAGCTCGGATTCAGCTGCCGCCTCCACTCGAGCCATGCTGCGCTGAATCTCCAACACGCTGCAGCTCAGCACCTGTTCAACAGCTGAGGCCAGCACCTGCTCCTTCAGGTGCACCATCTGGGAAAACACCTGGGCAAAGCGCAGCAGGTCCTTGTGTGTGTTCCGGTTTCCTTTCTGCCGTAGGTGAAGCGCATGAAGCCACAGTTTGATGCACTGTTCAAACTCCATGTTATCAGCATAGACTGCACCACGATAGATGATGGGATGTGACACGTCAATATTATCCGAGCCCAGGATGCGCTCTCGGATCATCAGCCCCTCCATGTGCAGAGCATCTCGGTCCACCTGTATGGCCTCCAAGTCTTGAAGTGTTCGAGACTCCCTGCGGCCCCCGTAGGCTTCGATGGGCGGCAGCTGCTCCTTGGAGATGATGTTTTCTGCATCACGGTAGCGTTCTGTCATGGCCATGTGCAGGTAGTGGTACGTCTTCTGGATGTCGTAGTTCTCTCGGTCATTAGCGAACGAGGCACCCAACAGTTCCAAGGCCTCAATGCGACTGCGGGGGTCACAGTCTGCGTGCGTCAACAGCAGCTCCACCACCTCAGCTTTACAGCTCTCTGCAGCAACCTTCAGCGGCGTCATCCCATGTCCATTGACCACCATGGCCGCCTGGCAGCGAACCAGCTCTTTGACAATTTCCAGATGCCCAGCCTCAGCTGCAAAGTGCAGGGCAGTGGCCCCACAGTGGGCCTTAGCATTAGGACCTGCTCCCTGCTCCAGCAGGAATTTTACTACATCCGTGTGGCCCTTATAGGCGGCGATCATCAGACAGGTGTTGCTGTACTTGTTGGTGATACTGATGTCAGCGCTGTGTTCCACCAGGTAGCGAACGATGTCCAGACGCCCGTCGAAGCAGGCGGCGCGCAGTGGAGTGGAGTTGGTGATGGTAGTGTGGTTAACGTTCGCATGGTGACTCACCAGCAGACGGACCACCTCAAAGTGTCCAGCTCCAGCTGCACACCACAGCGCTGTGGCCCCATCGATGACGTAGCTGAGGGGTGGAGAGAGACAGCAGGTGAGGACATGGTCACGTGTTCCAGAAAACCCTGATCTAATCGGATTTCTCCATAATTTTCTTGTTGTGTGTCAAAATCAATCAATTACTCTGCCAAGTGATTTGAAAGTAACTCAGAGCTTAGACACACATTAACATTTTAGAAATAAGAATCTGATCGTGTATCATTACAGGAATCATTTTTCTGTAGCACAAACACGCAGGTCGTAATAGAAGATTTGACACTGCTCTATATTTAAAGTACTGGAACACCACTATCTGTTCTCTTGCTCTACTCATGTGGACGATTAAAATAAGTTAAGAACGGTTAACATCGTTGTCATTGGTGAACTAGAAAGTACGTTTTCTGTCAGTTAGATAATTTAATTTATAAAGCTGGTGACATAAAGAAAAAGCTGTGGACACATGAGGATCCTCTGGAGGTTAGTATTTGATGTTTGCCTCCTAATGACCCTTCTTCTTCTTCTTCCTGGCAGTTTCAGGATCATCTCTAAATCATTAAGTGATTGATAAGCTGACGGACAGATGTAACTGTCAGTGACACCAGCTTCTCAGGTGTAAAGATTTGCTGGTCTCCCACATCCAGTGACAGTGAGCTCAGCATATTGGGGTTTTTGACAGAAGCTGCAGTGAAGTGGACCTTTTACACACTGAACAATCAACAGATAATTGACAACATCGGACAACAACAACGGACAACATCTGATGTGTGGCTGATTGCTGATCACTGCCTCAGGATAAATTGACCTATCCCGAGGTTTGGTGTCTGTAAATTAGTTGATCCAGAAACACCTAAACCAGATTTGGACACAGTCCCTCCATAAGACCCGGACAACACTTTGACATGATCTAAATACAGGACTCGGTAATCCAGTCTTACCCGTCAAACCGAACCGTGCCTGTCTGTTCAGTGTCCACTCTGTAGTGGTCCAGGAGCAGCCGGACCACTTTGTCGTGTCCGTTCCGGGCTGCGATGATCAGCGGAGTGGACCTCTGCCCGGCGAGCTGGGTCACGTAGCCCAGCAGGTACTGGGTCTCCGCCTCCGAGTGGTTGAGCAGCAGTGCGGCCAGGGTCAGGACTCGGCCCTCGCTGGCTGCCTTGTACACGTAGCCGGCCAGAGACTCCATCTGAACCCGACAGGTGGCCAGGACCTCCGCTTTCTTCGCAAGTGACGCCCGCAATGTCCACTCCTCCAAAGCAAGCCGCCTCCCATTAAAATGTCGAAACAAGCTCCAGTGCTCACATGAAAAAGCTCTGTTCTCCCGTGAACCCTTAGGAAAAACGTCCCGGATCCCGCACAGCGACGTTTTCAGGCGAACTGTCCGAGCCTGAGCGTCCAGTTTCTGAGTTTCTGTCTCCGGACGCCGAGTATCAGGCGTCAGCTGAGCGAGCTAGCCGGCTAGCTACAGTGCTAACGTTACCGAGCTGTTCCTTTAAAAAGACTCTTTTAAAGCTCCCGGTCTGGTCACATTAAAGTGGTTCCGCATTGTTCGCTCTAAAAGTATATCGCCTGGTGACGTTTCCATCTAAACACACAAAACTGCAACAAAAATTTCAAAAACAAAGACAAGCACTTTCACCTTCGGCTATCGAGTCATTACCGGAAGTAACCGTTCGACTTAAAAACACGTCCGGCTGGAATCTTCGTCCAGCAGATAAATGTTCCACTACCCGGTTTATCAACGCATCCAAAACATGAAGGAACAGACAAACGCAGAAACCTATGCTCAGCCTGTCTGATTCTGTGCTGCTTTTACTCGATGCTTATTATTTGTTGGAATCTATATTAATATTCAGTTTTCCTGTTTGAGAGGAACATTACATGTTTTAATATTATAAGATTTACAGCCACACTCAGTAACAGAACAACTGAACAAAGCATAAAAACGCTGCAGAACCCGTAATGGTTTCTAATGATTTATTAAGCATGCTGTGTTACTTATAATCACATGATGATGGGTGAATAAAGATTTATTCATTCCGTTGCTGAGGTTTGGTGTTTTGATCAAAAACTCCACAGTAAATGTCCCAAATGTCTAAATTATTTTAACATGGTCACATAATCTGTCATAATCTGAGGATTTAACCAGCCGTGTGCCATGAAATAAGTTTAGAAATGTCTCTGGGTGACACCATATTCTACATTCTGCAGTTGTCAGGACAGCCGAGTGGTTTCCAGCTCTGTTAATGGAGCTGCAGCTTTGAATCCTGCTTCAGATGAAACACCTCCCTGTGATCACAGCTTCCTTGTGTGACTCTGCGTTGTTATTACGGTTTTACCAGGCTGCACAGAGCTGCTGTGTGTGACTCACTGAAGAGAAGGTTTCTACCGGCACAGAAAACTGCACCTCTGAACTCAAAGAACCAACTGTGGATGATTTGACCTCTGACCTTCCTCTGAGAAGTCTGAACGAGAGTTTTCATTTATGGTATCTTTGCTCTCTTATCCTGAGTCATTGTTGGAAGCATCTTTCCATATTTAAATGTCTTCAGCAACACAAACAACACAAATGAATTGTGGTGAGGAGTGAGGCAGAAGCCACAGAGGAAACCAGTATTTCCTGATCAGGGTGTTGTCTGATAAATTAACACTAATGCAGGTTAATGATGCCTCTTCTCTGTTTGTCTATTGATATTCGGTGCATTGACAATTGCTTAATTAATCACACTGTGGATTCTAACTAGCATACATGCATAAAAAGGCATCTCTTAAAAATGAGTGAACTAGGAAGTTTGTGCTAACAAAAGCTTATTTAGTGTAGGGCACTGAGATCATTTAATTCAGATGAACGCTCGACTACTCAGACGTTTAGCTGACATATGTGACAGTTTTAGCAACTTCAAATTTCTCAGTTAAATTTACTTTGTTCACTTGTTAAACTACACAAACCGAGCATCGATTCCTTTGTTGCAACTGTACATGTAAATTATTGCTAACCAATAAGTGAATCCCTGAACCTTCAGTTGTCTATGAACCCCAGGGACAGTGGTTTGGTTACCAGTTCCTCCTGGCTACATGTCAATCAGAGAAAGTATGAAAAAGACAAAAGTATATTTTTTGTTAAATGTAAGAGGTGGACAGTGAAATTCTGATCTGATCAGAACCAGTGAGTTGGTGATTGTTCTGTGTCTTGTCGTCCTCCAGGGTCCAGGCTCCTGAGCTAAACGTCAGCCCCTGTTCGTGAGCTCCGTCTGTTCAGGAGACTTCACATTAATTAGAAAGTTAGAAAATACAATAAATGTAGTTTCTGAATAAACCTGAAATGAGGCGTGAAAGTCGAGTTGGGATAGAGAGGAGGAACAGCCTTGTTCTGCTCTTCAGGTCCATCTGTCACATTCTGTGTCACGTCTAGTTTTATTTCTATTAATTCTCTACATTTAAAACCTTTATTGAATTTATTTCTGGTCAACTGAAGACAATATTTTAATATTGTGTGAAACAGATTTACTTCTTGCTGAGAGTTAAGGCACAAGATGCATAAAGATGAGTACATGGTTCAATACATTTGCCAAAGACACCACCTGAGAACTGACCCCCTGGCGTCACCTCTGCCAGAGTCTGGTGCGGGTATTCTATGAATTCTTAGTTCCAGTGTTTCCTGAAACACAGATTGATTCGTGAATGAGACAACTTCACTGACAGATGCAGTCTCCATCTATCAGCATTATTCTGTGACATTACTTTGTTGTTGTTGATGGTTGAAATCATCTCAGACTGTATTATCTTCCTCTGTCCTTTGCTCCAGTTCCCTTTCAGTCAAATTAAAACATGTTGTCCAGGTATTTACTGACTGAAACCCAGCTGGATCCTAACCCTCTGTGTTCTCCTGAAACCAGATTAACGGTGTCTGATAAACATATTGAAGCAGCTTTATACAGATTACAGATTTATCTGAGGGCAGATAAACCTGCACACAGCCTGTGGGTCAGCTCAATGAATAGTTTCACTTTTTAGCAGGTTTTTATTTCAGTCCAAGGACGAATGTGAGGCTACGTGTCCAGCTTCAACGGGAAAAGATAAATCATGAGGAGACTAATCAACATTACTGATGGTTACTGTCGCCTAACTGGCTCTTCATGGTGTCCACTGTGTGAGCTCAGTGCTACGAAAGCAAACTAGAAGAGGAAGATGCATCCACCCATCAGGAAGAGACAGAAGTCCGCTCTGCACGCAGCAGCATTCATCTGCAGGTTTGTTAAATTCATTCTTTAGAATTAGTCTTCAGCTCCGTCATGTTTGATCACCTAGAGACACTGACTCACTAAAACTCACACGTGTGACAGATTTCAGAGACACGAGGAACAGAAAAAGCTGCAGAATAAACACGAGATTAAAGTTGGAATAGTTCAAGAAAAACAAAAAAGGTTTGTCTGAGGCTGCAAAGTGAAACAGGCAAAATCAAACATCTGTCATCACTTGACTTATATAACAAAGTATTTCTTTAAAATTCTGACTTTAATCTCTCAAGACACTTAATGACGAGTACACAGAAAGTTTGTGGTTATCAGGAAAGAGGTGTGGTCCCATCAGACTGAGGCCCAGAAACACAGAAGGCTACAGAGCAACAGGAAGCTTCTCAGACATCCAGAAAATGAGGTGAGGTGGCTGCAGGAGATGGGAGCAGGTGAGTGTAAGTGGGGAAGGCAAAGTGTTCGAGGACACCCAGTGGACGGGAGGAGAAATGCAAGGAGACTGAAGGAAAACTGGAAAAGCGGAGACAAAGATTTTAGTACATCGTTCCTCAGGTCTACAGTCTTTCTGATCTCAGGGCTCCCGTCACTTTACCACTGAAGATCTCCTCTCAGGCAGTCTGGGTCACTGAGTGTCTAATTAACTGCTGCTCCAGTTCCAGCTCCAGAATCCAGTCAGAATCCAGGTCCACTAAAGAGACTTTGTGCTCACGTCTGTTCTCTGCAGCCAATCTGCTGGTTCCGAGGAGGTGGGGGCGGTTCTGTCAAAGTCGCGGTTTCACCTGGACATCTGGGTCAGCTTCACCGTCCAGAACTGGATCCTGGATGTGGGCCGAACTGTTGTCATGGTAACTGCAGGATGTACAGTATGTCATGTTTTACTAATTAGGAGGAGGATGTTGTCATCAGGGATGAAAAGTGAACAGTGATTAAAAGCCATATTTTATTCTTTTGTACAGTCTCCAAATGTCACTTCAGTTCCCTTCTTTTTAATATCAAAGCTGAATCGGTTTTATCCCTCAGGGCTCTAAAAAGTACATTTCTCTCTAAACCTAGTTTTCTGGGTTAAAACATGCTGAAACAAGATGATCCAGCACAGACCCGACGCAGCATTTCTCAAAGTTAATACGACTCTTAACGGAGAAATAAAATCTGCCTAAATCTTTTTGCAGCTTGTCCTCCCTGCAGACTGGTTTCCTCTGAACCGTCCTGGTTTTCCAGAATACATCCACATCCTGTACAACATCACCGCTCCGCTCATCCTGCTCAAAGTAAGTCAAAGACACAACTTGTCGCTTCGCACTGGAAAAAAGACTCAAGTGAGGAAGTTCCAGATCATAGCGTCTTTTCTTCTGTTGCAGATGCTTGAACGCAGCCTCAGGATGCTCCCTCGCTTGGCCGTCCACCTGGGCATCATCACTGTCGTCATGGGAACCAGCCTCCACCTGGTGGCTGACTCCATCATCCGAAGGCTGCTGTTGATTGGCTACCAGCTGCAGCTGTCAGTCAGAGAGAATCCAGCCATGAAGAACCTGGAACCCTCGGTCCTGGTAGATTCTGGATCAGAAATCTCTACTGGTCAGACTAGTCCTGGTCCTGGTCCTGTCAGACTGAACCTGAACGTCTGAACCACACTTCATCACAATCCATCCAGCAGCTTTTGTCACGGCGCTAAGCTGCGGTTTAAAAACAATCCTTTGACTCGTGGTGAAATGTGAATTATCAAACGACAGTTAGCAACATAACCTAAATTTAACACCTTCTCCTGTCCTCTTGTCACCATGTGTCTGAAAGTTACTGTCAGTACAAACATGAGAGAAAAGGAAAAACACTTTTTCCTGCTTCCGTCTCACGTGGTCTCGTCAGAATCACTGGAGTAAACAGAAAAAAAGAATTGGTATCAAAAAATGGCTGTCTGCAGCTTGGACCGGTTCACGTTTACTAGTAGATTTCTGATTGTAGTTATCTCTGTGTTATGTTCAGCAGATTATTACTGTTCAATCCACATTCAGACGTCACATTTAATCATAAAACGTAATCATAGTGAATTTACAGCAGCATTGTTCCCGATCTGACTTCATATGTTTGAGATGCAACATTAACCATGAGGGAAATTACATAGTGGAACTGAATTGTAAAAATAATAACAGTAATAAAATGAAGTGACTTTTCTGTGACGACAGAAATAAAAATAAGAAAAAGAATGTCGATCACTTTATTTCAGGTGTCAGGAGGTCTGGTGGAAGCTCGGGTCTGTGAGACTGATGGGAATCATTTTATTTTGCAGGTGGATGCTGTCGAGCTTCTGTTCCACTTTGACAACACTCTTGGTCGTCTGATGTGGTAAGAAGATCCAGATCACTCGTACTGTTCATCGTCACCACCACATGAAAATCAAATGTCCCGGAGGACTGAATGCGTCTGTTACTGTTACTGTTACTGTTACTGTTACTGAGGCGTAGTGGAGTAGAAGTAGAAAGTGGAAATACTCAGGTACAGTAGACGTGTAGGACAGAGACACTAATCACTCTGTAGAGTCTCAGCAGAAATAGACTTGATGCAGCGGTAGATGGTGAAACTGAGTCTTCAAAGCCTCTAAACACCCACGGTTAACCTACACCTAACATCACACACACACACAGAGACACACAGAGACACACAGAGACACACACACACAGAGACACACAGAGACACACTCACATTCTAACTGCCATTAGATGTGCTGCATCACAACTTTACATAACATCCTGTTTGACTCGAAGTCAGATTTATCTCCTTGGAGCAAAGGTGAGCAGTTGACTCCGTCCCATTTCCACCCACTCTCTGTGCTTTGTGTACATGCAGTTTTGAAACTAAGCCTCCGTCAGACACACAAACACAAACAGCAGCTTCACTGTATCACTCACAGCACATCTGCCTGAGGTTTGCTGTGTCACTGACACACACAGTTAGAAATATGCACAATATCTGTATTTAATACACAGAAGTCTGCTGACTCCTGGAGATCATTTGTTCAAATGACTGATTTAAAGAAGAACAAACAAAAAGTGTCTTTAAGCTACAGACACTGTATGAAGTGTGAGTATGAGCACACGTTTGAGGAGAGTCCCAGATTACCAACATCATATCTGGCACAAAGTGTGAGAATCATATTGTAATGTGTTCTACAAATGCTGCTCTCACTCAGTGTGTTTCACAGTCAAAGGTAAAGAGAAACTTCCAGCTCCCTCAGACCTGTAACCCTCTTCCTCAGCTCTTTGTATTCTGTCCTCTGCAGGTACGTTCCTCTCTTCCTCGTGCTCTTCCTCTTCTTCAGTGGTTGTTTCTGCCAAGGGAAGAAGGTGGAGAAGATGCCGTCAGCAGCGTGGATGCTGCTTGTTCCCAACGCCGCCTACTACTGGTCAGACTGCTTTACTGCTACTCCTGCTCTATGTCTGTTCAGTAAGAGACGATGCACCGTGTCCTGTTCCAACGTCTTTCAGCAAAGAACAGAACGAGGTGCAAAGTAATTTCACTGGGACACTATAATTGATGTGTTGTGTTTGATCCACATGTCACAGACGGGAAACAGTTTGTCTTTGTAATGAAATGCTGAAAGTGAAGAACAGATGGAGTCGCTGAGGGAAACCTGTTTTGCAGTGATTAAGGCCGTCAGCAGGCTGCAGGTGCAGAAATCTACAGGATGTAAACTCGTTCTGCTTCAGCACATTGACATTCTGAGTCGTTCTCATCCAGACGAACTTCTTCTTTATCAGTGGTAACAGTCGACAACAGGCAAACTAACAGCAGCTTTGAGATGTGAAAACAGGAGTTTATGTTCTGTCAGATAGCGGCTCCAAGTGAACCTCTTCTCTACTCCACGGACCGGTGTCTAAAAATGTGTTGTACATATATTTATATAGATTTACAGCTTTATTTTAAGCAGGAGAAACCTGCAAAAGCTAAAACCAGCAGATATTAGAGAGTGGATAAGGGACAGAGCCATGAGGTGACGACCTGCACGTTCTCTAACTCAGATCACCTCAATACAACTTTAACCTGTACTTAACCTGCAGCTCATGAAGCTTCACCTTCATCACCTCCGTCTGTACATTTGTTTCAATTCTGCATAGACATTTTACAGTGAGCAGAATGTCTGATCCCTGTGAACATGTTTAAAGCCCAGCTGTGGTGAAGGTGTGAGTACTGGGAGTACTGGGAGTACTGGGAGTACTAAATGAAAATGTACCTCACTGTTTGAATCTACTGACCATGTGTTGTTTTGTGGTGACTCAGATCACAGCTGATCTGATGCTGTAGCTGATGATGGAGGAACAAAACACCAGCAGCACCTGTGTGTGTGTGTGTGTGTGTGTGTGTGTCTGTGTGTGTGTGTGTCTGTGTGTCTGTGTGTGTGTGTGTGTGTGTGTGTGTGTGTGTGTGTGTGTGTGTGTGTGTGT
>JAUYWH010000024.1:23209051-23220363 GCA_034779795.1 Ctenopoma multispine | reverse complement strand
ACCCCATGCACGAGACTCTGACAGCACTGAGCAGCTCCTTCAGTGGCAGGCTGCTGCACCCACGTTGTGGGAAGGAGGGATTCAGAAGGTCTTTCCTTCCAGCTGCTGTCAGACTCTACAACAAAGACCTTGCAGCTGACCACACACACATGGACTAACAATACACACATCCAATACAATACAATGGCAGTTTATGTGCAATTATTCTGATGCAACATGTGCAATATCTCTGTACATATATACATACACTGACTGTACATACATATTTTTTTATCTAAGTTTATAGACATATTTTTCAACACACTCATACATATTTATATTTTTAGACTGTTTGTATAGTAAACAGTCTAGTGGGGTCAAGTAACCTGGACTGGACAACACAAAATGATAACTGTAAAATTTGTTTATGTACACAAATTTAAGATACATATATTTAATAAATTATGTATTTGCTACACAGTGCGTCACAGTAAATATTCATATCCAAATAATGAAGGCAGGCATAATGTAGCAGAAGATTATTAAAATACTATCCAGCAGCAGAGGAGGTGAAAAGTGTGACTAAGTCATGATAATTGATCAGATGGGTGGACAGAAATGAATGAGAAATTATAGCTTCTTAATGAATGAGCTTAATGTGACTCCTTTTCTGAGACTTTCACACATTAGTTGTCTGACGCAGGTTTGGTGAGTTAATGCATTCACACAGAGACGTCTCCGACAGCACAAATCAGCATTTTCAAATCATCTGATCCAGCTGATTGGCACCAACAGGCTTCGCTGATCTCCTCCTGTTTGAACTTGTTTGAAGAAAAGTGACCCAGGGGGGATTCAGAGTCGACGTACGTGTCAGTATTTAACATCACAGCATGCTACAAGATGTTTTAGAGAGGAAGGTGTGATGGACCTAATTCAGTCCCAGACTGGTATTTAGCAGCCGATGTGATGGAATACAGTACAATAAAGATTTTAAAGAGCTAGAACGACGCAGTGCGTGACCTCAGCTCACTTTTATCAATACAGTTTAAACCACAGCACCACAGGGAGACCAGCAGAAGAAAGTCTGGTATATTTTAACCTGCTGTATTTCCAATAAAAGTGTCTATTTATACAAACTCTGTGGGTCGTGCTAACTTTGCAATCTCCAGATTTGGTCATGCAGCAGTTTCAGACAGTAAACTCAGTCTTTGTTACTTTGTGGATTCTGCTGCCTGGATTCTGCTGAGTTTTAGTATCTGTTAATGATTGGTTTGCATTTTCATTCATTAAATGTCGGTCCTTTCTTATTTTCTGATACAACATACACAGACATCATTTACTGTTGAAATGCACATGTAGAATTAACACACCAAGAAAAGCAAAGTTTGAATTACTGTATATACCTCTATATTAAATTAGGACTATGAAGATTATATTGCCTTGCTTACGTATTTCCACTTGCACGTTTCCGTCTTTGTGCAGTTTGTTTTGTCTGGCGTAAACACCAGTGGCGGCTGGTGAAATTATTTTTTTGTAAAAATACACAGTTGAATGTCCCCTTAAACACAGTAACAGTCTGCAGGTATTGCTGCATCCAGGGATCCAACAAAGTCCACCAGCCTTCAGAATTACGAGCTCAAACACACCACAGTATTGACAAACATTGTAAGACACATAACATTTTTCATGTGGCTCTGAGTCTGTTCACGTTTTCTCACTTTTTGCAGGACCAACCTGCGTACGCTAACCTACATCATGAAATGATCTGTCCCATGTCACAGGAACCGTAGAAACAAGTCAGGGCCTACTTCCTGTATCAGCTCTTTCATCAGCTTGTCCTTTGATGTGGTGTCGATATAGTTGAAATGATCAGTTTATCCTAAAACGTGAAGCCACAGTATCGTCACTTGTTAGTTTTATGTTGTCCACCCCTGGTGAGCATTAAGTCGGTTTCAGAGTGTTTGCACCACAGCTGCATTGGCTCCATAAACCTCCTGAGCTGCCTTCCAGGGCAGCTGGTGCCCTGAGAGTTTGAGAGAGGGGAAGGAGAAGCAGCCACATTCAAGGACAACACTGTCCTCAGACACTTCAGTTGGTTCAAAAATGATTTCAGCCCATAGGACGATTTACACAGAGCACCCAGTGGCTCTTATGGTAGTAAAAAAAAACAAGTGAAGTGGAAATGAATTCCCCCTCGAATCAGTTTGAGCCTCAGATCAGAAATTTGTGCCTGTAGATCTTTAGATTTGTCTTATCTAAAGATGGTATGATTGGTATGATTAGTATGATGGGTCATTATGAAAAATGTTTCTTAGCTTTTCATGGTTTAAAACATTAAAACTAATATAAAGTCAGACATCTAGAACAGATACAACCAGTCCCCACAAAACTTAATGCACATGTTTGATTTGACAATATTTTCTTATCACGAGTCATTAAAACTCTTTTCATGACACATGGTATTATAATTAAATGGATTATATCATGGTATAATGTATTTAATTCTGGGAATAAGTGTAAAAAAAGGAGGTTTAAAATCCCCATCATGGGAACTGCGGACATGTTAATCTGAACCTTCCTCCCAGTCTTTAATATGTCACCTTCACACAGGAGGCGGAGCAAAGCAGAAAGTGGCCGAACAGACGGAACTGACTCTTTAAAAGTGGATCAGGGAGGCTATGAACGGTGCTGCGTGTTTTAAACGAGACCCTGGCACAAGATAATGCAGGCGATCTCTTCTGGAAACGTGCTGGTGCATAACAACAGACATCTCTGATACAACGTAAGATAAAGTCAGAGTTTAATGATGCCTTCAGGGAAACCACGTCATTAATGCAACAAAGGAAGCGGGTGTTGGACATACTGAATATAAATTACAGCATTTTGTCTGGTGTAGTATGAGAAAATATATGACAGTGCACATCCTTCCTCATTAGTCTGCAAACCTCCACCTCCATACCTGTGATGCTGCAGCTGCTGTGGATGTTGGAGGTTTTTTTGTTATCTGAAAAAGACTCCTTCATGTTTCGAGATAAAAGAAAAATGAATGATGAATAAAAACAATTTTTGTTGCTCATCTTTTTCTTTGGAGGATAAAAAAAACGAAACTCACATCACAACAGCAGCTGCAGTAAAGTCTGATTGCACAGATTCTCCACAGGTAACAAGATGTTCTGTAGAGGCCTCAGATATTATGACGTCTGGAAAAAATAAAGAAAACAAAGCTGAGGAGTGAAGGAGTGAGTGAACTACAATGGACAAAAATCCAAAGACTTGTCTCTCTTGGTGCGTGACCTCCGTGTATGTGGGCTCAGTATTAGCTCGTCTGCATTGTTCCACCGACAGCAGTTAATCCGTGTTTTAGCATCAGACAGGTTTGTTCTCTTCACTCTGCCTGGAGGCATCGCTGCACCTCCATCTGTGTCTGGAGCAGCACAAATGACTTCACTCAGAGGGAACTCTCCAGATGCTCTTTTGGACTCCCCCCCTCCCATCCTCTTTTCTGACATGTTGCCCCTGTAAGCAATTTGGATCCAGATGTACACCCCCCCCAAAAAAGAAAACTGATAGAGATGTAGCCAAAGAGACATCACAGATGGTGTGAACACAGGCGCTGCCCTTTTCTTCCCCGGGGCGCTTTAACTGGTGGAGTTATGACCATGTGTCAGATTCTATCACATCACACAAAACCTCAGTCTCTTGTAGTTTAAATGAACAGTTTAACAATAAAGGTGTTGTTAATCCTTCACTGAAAAAACTGTCTATACATTTATCCATTTATCCACTGACAACAAATTATTATTCAGAATAACTGTAATAGTAAAATAAGTGACTAAATCTTCAAGCTTCCTCTGGTCAGTGTCTTTCTCTTATATACACTGAATGAGGAAAGCAGGTAAAAATACTGTGAAGTCATCTGAGCACGAGCACTGTAAACCACCTGGCAACTGAACGAGGTGAACATGACCGACAGAGTGAATGTGTCTGGATCCTTCCTGCCTAAATGTCCAGTGCAAACACTAAAAACATGACCTCAAACTGCACAAAGCAAATGTTAGTGAGTGGGAGTTCGGTGATGCAGCATCAAGATCAGAGGCTTTGCTTATACTGCAGACTACATAATTAATGATGAAATCTTCCTTTAATGAAGCATTCATCATGTTTAAACATGAAATGAGTTTGTCCTCTTGTTTCAGGGTCAGTTATGTTTCTGTGACTTCACTCAGGGTAAACTAAACTGCTGTTTGGCACAGGAGCTTTTATAAGATGCTTCACAGTAATAAAGTGGTGAAACCATAAAGAGGCAGCTTGTGTCAGGTGACTGTATGAAGTATAAAGGTGAGACTGGATCAAGGGTCGCTGAATGTCAACGCTGGTTCATCCTTTTGTCTTAGTTTGTGAAAACTCCCACCACCTCCGACATGAGCACATTGACATGAAGGTCAATCGAGATCTATTAAATCACACAAATAGTATAAAATGACACTTTTCTAAATCTGTTTCACCAAATGCATTAAATTCTAAAATCATTTCTGAGGAGACATTTTTATTCACTTCTGAATGTTGAGTATGGAAAAATGGTTGTTGGCATCGTGTGACGGCCGCTCGCTCTGTTAATTAAGCTCATGATACTCATTTCTATAACCAGAACAGACTCTCTCCAGTCATTCGTGTGTTTTCTTGCCCATGTTTTGGGTTCTGTGTTGTGTTCTATGTGAAGTTCAACAAAGAGCTCTTTAAACTTTTCTTTAAGAAGCCAGCAGCCTTTGGTCAAGTTGTTTTGGTCGGTTTTCTTTTCTAAGGGTAGTTAGAGCCTTATTTTGCTCTCAGCGTGGTGCCGTCAATTTCTCAGCCACTTGTGACGACTGGGTTTTCTCATTACACTAAAGATCCACAGGAACTGTGAAATAACATGTGAACCAGGGGCATCGAAAACATTTCTTACATGTCGTGAAAGCAACACAGGTTGGAACAATACGCCCAGGAACGGATGTTAGGCAAGTCGAGAAGCTGACAGACAGTAAGAACTCTCAGACAGACTTGTACAGTAGGATGCCACATTATTATTATATAAAGGAAGGAAGAACATGTTCCAGTCTGTGGTTTCATATGTATTATTGCTCTGGAGTCATGTGTTTAAGCCTTAATTGTCTCTGAACTTCAGTCTGGATGTTCACACACACACAGAATAAATCTGTTTTATGAGGTCACATCACTATGACTAAGCTCTGGATGTTTTAAAGTGTCCACATCCCTCATGAGTTTAGTTTCTGACCTGTGTGTTCAGGGTTATGACGTTTTAACTGCTGACCTGCAGCATTCTTGTTAGACAAAGGTACAAATATTTAATCCTCAGGCTACATGTGCTGTCAGTTAATAAAATATCTGATCAGTTTAATAAAAAGATTTAACACAATCTACAGACTGCTCTGACTATCTGGATGAAACGTTAGTCTGTCTTCCTCACAATTAAAAAGACTTTTAATCAATTTTACAGTTGGATCATATCCAGGTAGCAGACAGGGGATCGACAAAGTGCTCCGCTCTGTAATAACCAGCAGGAATTAATGTAAGGCGCAGAGCCGCCTGGAGAAAACCATTAACTGTGCTGTGATTGACAGAGACCTCCAGCAGTTATGTGGCTGCAGCGCTAAGTGCTTCACTCTGTGGAATCAGAAGACGGTGACATGACATTTAAGACAATTTATGGACTAATTACTGTTAAACCAATAACAGAAAATCTTGTAGGAGCTTTGTGGGATTCGTATCTGATGATCCCTGTAACTGACAGACCTGTTGGTGAAGCACTGTGCTGACATGTCTCGTTAGCTAAGCATCACCATCCGTTGGTAGATCACACAGGTGCAGTTGTAGATGAATTGTCTCTGCTGGCTGTTAATCACTAAAATTCCTTCTACAGTTGTTAGTAAAGTGAATTACAGTAAATCTTTCCTGATGCTCGCTGATACTTTCAGTTTCACTGAGTTTGTGCACGAGCCAACTTATTGCAGTGGTGGCACCTTTGACATGAAGAGATACTGATTTCAGATCCGTCTCCATGTCACATCAGTTAAGTCAGGTCACTTTCTTCCTTTTATTGTATCAATTCTGGATCATTTCTAACTTTGAGTAAAAGTGCAGATGTCTTTCCTCTTGACATCAGCTTTAGTTTCTCTCCTGGTCTCCTAGACTCAGCTGCACCTCTTACCCTCAGAACCTGACGGTGTAGGAGGTCTACACGTTTGTTTACTGGAGAAACCTGCGCTCAGACCTGCGGGAGTCTGTACTGAGTCATGTGTGGGCTTCAGCGTTGCCAAACTCACTGAAGAAACCCTTGTTTAATGATTTATTTGTCTGGCTGGATCTCTATCTAACCCTTCATCCTGCACCAGCTACAGTGTATAAGGATCTTTAGCCAGTCTTGGGACCCACCATGCTGAACATAATTAATTTACCACTGGCTTTAAAACCGCTGTGGTTCACTAATCAATAAATCACTAAATACACTAATTACTGATCAGCCTCTAATGTCGGTTGGTCTCTGAGTTTTTGGAAAGACTTGTAGCTAAACAACTTTCAGCTCACATTTCCAACAGTGATCTTTTTGAACCTTTCTAGTTGGCTTTCAGGTGCTAAAGTGTTAAATGATATCCTGCTAAATGTGTATTTAAATTCCACCTCTGAACTCCAAGGAGACTCCTCTCTCTCCTAGACCACATTGGTTCTTGGCTAGAATCCTGCTTATCAGTTTAAAAGCAGTCAGCTGGCAGCAGTGCCGGGGTCACACAGTCTCAGAGGGCTTTAAATCCACAGTTAGTGGCAGCGTCTGTATGTGTTAGCAGTCCTCGGTCAGGTTAGTCTCTGAGTTTCTCTCTCTTTCCATCTCTCCGTGCTGTCTGTCCTTTCTTATCCAGGTCGTCATCATGGGAGAACCCAGTCAAAGGGCTCCACTGTTGCTTAGTGCTGCTCAGGGGGATTGTTGGGTTTCTCACTGTGCAGCTCTCTGAGGTCTTCACTTTAATGTGTGAAGAGCTTGGAGATTCGGTGCTGTATAAATGAACTGAACCAAACATAATTTCTGTGAGACAGGGCTGAACATTTGTCCTGCTGAAGCTGCTTGAATGAAACAGTTTTTTTCTTTTACCTTTTTCAATATTGTCTTCAGTACAGTGACGTTTCCAAACGACCAGCGGCACACTGACGAAACCAAATGTCAGCTCCGTTGAGGAAGGTGTTGTTGAACATGTTTAGTTTTTTTTTAAAAGTGGTTCGGTTCTCTTCAGGACACGCTGAGGACAAACCAGGACACAACTTGGTTCAGTTCAAAGTTTTCCAAGGAGTAAAAGGAAGAAGAAATAATTCTTAACAACAAATTTCATTTGTGATTTTTTGATCACACTTTTGTCATTATCACTCCCATGTTACTGTAATACAACCGCAGCCTGTGAACAGGTGGAGTAGAGACGTGTTGGCCCATTTCCATGGTGCTGATAACAGCCAGTGAATGACGTGATAACGTCTGAAGCAGGTGATAAGACACAAACAACAGTTAAAATATGACTTAGCGTGAGTTTTTACTGCAGTAAAGAGTAAAGTGTTCTTCTTCGGTGTGATTCTACACACCACAGTCTCCCTCTTCACTCTAATTCAGATAACCCCCGACTGTCTGACTTTGTCTGCATCCTATTTGCTGATAAGTGATGAGAGATTTAAGCTGAGAGACCTGAGAGAGGTTTTTCAGGGATTTGGGGACATTTTCTGCATCAGAAGTTGGAGAATGAAGCATGTTCAGGGTTCATTCTGTTGTGCACAAATCTTTCCCCTGCGGTGCAGCTCTAGATTTTCGCTGTTAGTTGCTGCTCACAGCTTGCAGATATTGACTTGAACTGTCTTCTTACTCTAATTTGATATTCTCGGAGGATGCCTGGCATCAGAAATGGCAGAGACGTTCTTCAGTATCTCTGGACTGCTGAGGTCGGCAGGGTTGAAGGAATTAATAAGCCAAATATTTTCCTGCAGTTGGAAGATATGTGGATTCTTAAAGACACAATCCCAGAGGGACGCTGATACAAGAGCAGCCAGCTCTGTACCAAGATTCATGCCTTTAATAAGACTCCTGGGAGACGTTTTAAATACCCACAGGATGAAAACAAGGAGCAAGAGGGGAATGACAGAAATGATTTGAAGGAAACTGCAGACACACAGAAAAGGCTTTGATGATAGCGAGGGCCTCGTGTTCACCTCCTGTTCTTCTCAACTGAAACCTGAAGCCGTGCTGTGAGCACAGTCAAAACAAATAGAGACACAGCACAAACGCTTCAGAGTCTAGTTCATCAGGTGTTTGCTCTTTTTCCTCTGTGACCCTGAGTTTATTTCCTGTGCTGAGATCGTGAAGCATGTGAACACTGTAATGAGACACACTGGATGAGTGTGGAAATGAATGTCTTGTGGTCAGTGAGTGATTTAAAACACACTCTGATCAACAACCACGTCACCGAGCTCGCATGCTCTCGATTGGCCAACACGCTGGAAGATGTCACATCGCTCAACATGATTAAAACCCAAATAAGTTTTTTTGTTCTCGTGGATGAAAAAATATTCCAGTGAATAATGTGGAGAATGCAGACGAGCGTAACGTCAGATGTCAGTAACACAGCGAATTAAGACCAAAGAATAATATGACAAACTTATTTTCTAACTGACCATTCATCCTAAAAAGCTGATCACCGTCCAGCATCAGAAGTCAGGGAGCACTTGATATTTCTGTGATACGTCTCCATGCTTTCCCCCGGGTTGCTGCCATAGGCCACTGATTCCAATCACTGCTGAATGAGCTGAAAGACTTTCTGAACAATTAATATGCGACAATCACTTTCATTCATTTTGATTGTGAGTCTCTGCCTGCTGCTTCACAATAAAAGACCACACACAATATGAGGGCTTAAATAATGCATTAGGGTTTGTGGATGTGCCAGGATGCGAATGGTTCAGGGAGACAGGAGGTTTTGTCTCTGCAGCTCCTTTTCCTCTGGTGCAGTCCAGGTCAAAATGTTTCCTTTTTGCCTCATCGATTATTAGATAGGAAACTTAATTATCTGTTCAAAGACACTTCATTATGAGACAATGGGTCCCTTCCATGTAGAGTCGTGTTCAGAAGTTTGGGCACATTTTACATTTCCATCAAAAGATAAGTCGTGAAAAAGCAAACAGCGTGGCTGCACCCGTTTGGCCAAATGCTGTCTCCTCATTTTCTTCCTCTTTGTCTGGTTGCAGCTTCTCCGGCCTGTTCCATATTGCCTCTTGAGGCTGTGTCTTTTCTCCTTCATGTCACTTTTCTGGGAAAATTGAAGGAGGTGATGCCGCAGATGGTAATGGTTTGAAAAGAAAGATGAGCAGAGACCATAATGTTCCCTGATGAACAGACAGGCACTGGAGTGATGCAGAATCACTAGAAACCTGAAAGTAGTGTGAAAGCAGAGCTGCTGCTCATAATGTAACTAACATGCACGTTTGACTCGTTTGCGTTGAACTAGTGTCTGTAACACGGGTCCTTGACGTGTGATGAAGCCAGAGAGTTGATGTGGACACAGGGACAAACTGCAGCTCACAGATTTCTACTTCTGTCTGTACCTGTGTCCGTGAGCAATATGCTTCCAAGAGTTTCATTATCTGGGTGTTTGTCAAAGATGGATCACAAAGTGGAAAACAGCAGATGTCCTCAGACACCCTTTCTTCCAAACCTTTGGCCTGGGGGCTGAGTGGTGCAGACTTCTACAGGCTTCTACAACAACAGACTTAAAAACTCCACAGCACTAATGAGCAGCATAAACTGTGTAACTGTCACAAGTGTTCTGCTTAGTATAGTTGGTCCCAGTATGATTTAAACATCTAACATTGCTGCACTAAGACGTTCTTTACATTCTGCAAAACTGTATGCGGTCTAAGGATTGGATTGATGTCCTCCCCTCGAGGCTGCTCTGATTTACTGACTGACAACTCATTTAAGTTCAGTAACAAAAGTCAAGACGTCCTGATGTGACTCTGCCAGGAACATGTTGTCTGTAGTTTCTTTTTATTTGAGATTAGCAGTTATCATTTCTTTTTAGCGTTTTCTACAGCACCTGATCCAGAACAAGCTTCCAGACTGTATGACAGGTTTAAGGAACCTTTAGAGTAGTTTACTTACCAACCTTTGACTTCATGGGTTAAACATGCCTCAGTTTCAGAATGTATTTTTATGTTCTGGAAACTGAAATGTTTCAGTTCAAATTGATTTGGAACCACATATAAAACATTATACATGTTATTATATATATATATATATATATATATTATATTATTATACATTTTGTGGCAGCCCATTTTCTGTACGAAAAAATAAAGTTCTAACATGTTTGTTTATCAGTGAGGTTTGTGGCCAAGTCCTCATCCTACAAGGATTAGACCCTGATGGATGGGTTCAGTATGTATGTGTGTGTGTATCAGCTGCAGCTCTACAGAAGAACACAGTGAGGAGCTGAGAAAGAGCCATGACTTGAATAATGAATGTGGATCTGTGGTGGATACATCTGTGCAGAGTTCTGCCCGAGGCTGAAACTGGCAGTGAATCGCCTCAGGGAAACAATTCATCCAGAAATGTGAGGCTTTGTATTTATTGTTATTTAATTATTATGGACACACTCATTTGACTGATATACGCATTCGTATCTACTCCTCCTGTCAGTCTCTGAATTCTTCTGACATGTATTAAAGCTGCTTTACAAATGAGGTTTGTTCCATCTTATTGATTCCCTGTGTTGTAAAGCTTCATTTAAAGCTTAATAGTGTCAGATTGAGGTTGTTGTAAATGGTGGACCCAAACGCAACAACCCAACAGAGGCCCGTGGTAGGCAGCCGCGGACCCTGGAGAGCGTCGAGCGGACGGCCCGTGGGAGGCAGACGTGGTTCCTGCAGAGCGTCGGGCAGGCGGCCAGAGGGAGGAAGCCGCTGACCCTGGACGGTGCCCCGCCGCGGAACAGGAACTGGAGAGGCGTCAGCGGTGACCTTGACGTGGACCCTCCTGGGAGCAGGAACCAGAGAGGCAGCGATCTTGAGGAGGGCCCGTCGCGGAGCAGGAGCTGGAGAGGCGGTGACTGCGTCGACGCAGCTCCGCCTTGGAACAGGAACTGGAGCAGGGGCAGAAAACACATTGCCCCACTGACAAACTGGAAGTGGGACTGGAGAGGCGGCGTCGACGTCCTCGACGTGGACCCGCCTTGGAAGTGGGACTGGAGAGGCGGCGTCGACGTCCTCGACGTGGACCCGCCTTGGAAGTGGGACTGGAGAGGCGGCGT
>JAUYWH010000024.1:23181894-23208951 GCA_034779795.1 Ctenopoma multispine | reverse complement strand
TGTGTGTGTGTGTGTGTGTGTGTGTGTGTCTGTCTGTGTGTGTGTGTGTGTGTGTGTGTGTGTGTGTGTGTGTGTGTAATAAGTGACAGAATCATCCTGCCAGAGACTCTGACTCTGTCTCAGCGGCTGCATCCACTGAAGGACGCAGAATCGGAGGACATCCTTGGCTGCGAAACATCCGCCTGGTGGGTCCTTGGTTGCCCTGAGAAAGAAGGCTGCAAAATACAACAGGCTCACTACGACACAATCGGCAGATGAATGCAGCTGTGAAGGAAACAGCCCCTGAACTGAGACACAAGCTGCCACATCCACAAACACCAGAGAACTCACACCTGTACAATTACGACAAAGGATAAATATGCAGCACATTTAAAGGTTAGATTTGGTCAGTGTTACATCTGCACCAACTCTGCTGTGTCATTGTCACACACATTCTGCTTCACTGCACAAATTACATCTACAGCTGCAACCAAAGTATTTCATTATGGACGCTGCAGATAAAAAGAGCACAGCAGCAGAAGTGGAACTAATAACGTTAATGATGGCTCAGTTGCATTGTCGTCTCAGAGTCAAAGCAGCACGTTTGTGCACCTGACACGGCTCAACACGCAGCAGTCTGCAGCAAATGCTGTTAGTTCCACCAGTGCAGAGAAATCCTCAACACACCAACAGTAGTAGTAATAGTTTGACACCTTCCTGCAGCTGTTTCAGCACCAGTAACATTTTATTGTGCAGCTGCTCAGTTTCCTTTTTCCATGTAGCTGAAAGAACCACCAAGTCAAATAGGTCTCATTAGTTTGTCCACTGGTTAGTCACTTTCTTCTGCTGTTATCGACGAGTCAGAGCTCTGTGGGAGAGTTTAAGAACTGGGACATCATCTGTCTGCACAGCCTGTTAGCTACAGCATGAATGAGCTCAATGCAACCTGTGAATTCTAAGTTCAAACCTTTGGATATTAGCTCATGTTCGTAGGTAAACAGGAGGCTACAGCCTGGTTAGCTTAGCTTGATGGCCACAATTATCCAGTTATTACGTAGTGTAGCAACAGTTGAGTCTGCGTAGTTTCTAAATATCTTTCACTTTGACTGAACAGCACACACAGCACAGGCCTGGTGTGGAGCTACAGGTGGTGTTTGCATCCTGCCTCCGCCCACAGCCTCTTCCATCAGCGGAGGGAAGTATCGCCTGAAGCAGTTTCTCCACCCACATCAGTATCAGCCCAAGACTGTTGCATCGCCCAGAGAAGAGTCAGGTGTGTGTGTGTGTGTGTGCTGGTGGTTGTATTCCTCTCATTAGCATCCTGAATGCAGCTGCTGTCAGGGATCCAGAGAAGAAGAAATGTAAACTGTAGTTGGTCTGAGGAGCCTCGAGGAAGCTCCAACTGTGACGGAGGATAGCAGACCGTATCTTCTCAGGTTTTAACCCCAGATCATCCACATTTACTCTGTGAAACTCTGGGATTTTCCTAATGAGATTCACGTCCTGTCCTGCTGGTTGTACACATCTGTAAGAGTTTAGTTTGTAATGCAAAGGATTCAGTTTTGGAATAACACCTGAAAAATCTGGTTTTGTCTGGCAGATAGATTGTGAGTTAGTTTTAGGTGGTTTTAGTTCTGTTTGATCTGTGTCTCTTCCCAGAGAGCGGGCAGAGTGATGGGAAATGTGTGGGGTCCAGGACATGATGAGAACAGCAACAAAACATACAGAGAGACAAAAGGGAGGAAAGAAAGAAAGATGCTGACAAATCTCAGCGAATCAGATCCTCTTGTGTTTCGAGCTCTGGGTGTCAGAGAGTGTCAGGGTGGTGGTTTATCACAGTCCCTCAGGAAATTACTCCTCCATCCGGATAGCTGACTAAAATAGCCAGCACTCGGGAGGGAAAACATGTTGCTGAGCTCCCCTGGAAATACTAACACCATCCAGGAGAGGGATTACGCTCCTTCCTCTCTGTACTGAGAGTCACTGTGAGCAGCGTCACAGAAAAACTTCATAACATCTAAATGTAATTTCAGGTGGAGTCACTGAGTCTTCATAAAGATTTTATAGTTTCTACATCATGTTTGTACAAATGGCCTGTGATTGGTGGATATCAGTGTCAGTGAGATGAATGAGGACAGTGAAGGTGTCACAGCCCCCCCGGCAGTAAACACTACGATTCAATCCACACGGACTTGTTATCAGTTCATATTTCAACACGTCTCATTCCGAAGAAAATCTTTCATATTTTGATCATTGTCACTAAGTCAGTCTCCACTGAGAGAAGCAAAGGCTGCTGGGAAACGGGCTTCAGATAGATAAGTTACCTTCCAGAGAAACCAAAGGGAGATGTGAGCATAAGCACCACTGACACGCTCGGTCCATTTATTTTCTGACCTCAGAGCGTTTGGCGGATCTTCACCAGCAGACCGACAGCAGAACAGCAGCGCCCACAGTTTTCTGAGGAGCAGAGAATGAAGCACAGAGAGCGATCTCACACTCTCGTCTCAGATTTGGTGTGAATTCAAATGCACGATAGGAAGAGAACTGTTCAAACTTTTGTTCTCATATCAGACTTTTAGTCCCGTGTACATTGTATTTGATGATACTGGGATAAAACTGGAAGTCAGAATGTTCCTGGTTTCCATGACCTACACTTTTAGATCCATAGAGGATTTATGATGGAGGAGACATAAGCTCAGAGCTTTCAGACGTCACTTTGCTGTTTCTTTTTTTAATTTGTCACATTTGTCTGATCTGTCAAACCCCCCCAGCCCTAACATCTCACTCTCCTGTGTTCTCCTGTGTTCTCCTGTGTTCTCCTGCTGGGTGCGAGCCGGCTGTACTTCATTAAAACAAGTTGTTTTGTAATCTGTGTTGTGTGGCTGAGAAATCAGGAGCAAACATTTTGAGATGGGGGCTGTGAGCTTTAACAGGGGACTCTCTCTGGATTAATTACTTTTAATGTGTCTGCATCTTAATCTCTTTTCTAATTCCTCTGTTGATATTTCAGTTTCAACAGGTTCTCAGAGCCAGAAGAGAAAATAAGTGTGGTCCAAAAAGACAGACTGATCTGTCACGTGTCTGGTTCACTTTAAGAAACTAAAAGTGTTTGGTTGAGATTAGTTAAAGATCCCAGTGGTTAAACAAAGGCAGCGGAACAGACGCAAACTGTGAGGTCACAGTCAGACGCTGTGGCATCCACAGTGTCCTGGTGCCTGAGAAAGAACAGTCATTATACACAGAGGAAACAAACTATTTAAACAAATGACCAGCGCCGTGTTTAGCTGCTGAGGACCGTTATTTTTAGAACTTTATTGCCAGTTCTGACACAAGCCAGTTAATGTTTTCATCCACCCTCAGCATCTGCAGGGTCCTTTCAGCCAGCTGACGGTAAACTGGCCACATCATGCTTCATTTCGGGTTTTTTCCTGCTCTGCACCAGCATATCGCTCAGACTGAAACCTGGACATTTTATTACAAGCCAGCGGACAAACACACGTTAACGTCAAGCTGTGAGCCTCTGACTGTTCGGAACATGGACATTCACAAAAAGATAAATGGAACATCAGAAGAAGTCTTTTCATCACACTGAGATTCCTACGTTTGATACCATGCAACACCAAAATCATCTAAAACTAGATATACTACACACAGGTACCGCGTATGTGGAGCTGTGCTAACCATGGAAATGTTAACCATTAACGCTAATAACGTTTTGTGGGCTGAAAAAAAAGAGCAGTCACACCACACTCAACATCATTACTATACAAAGCTGATATTTTTCTAACCCTAATCAGTATTTTCAGTGTAGTTGCACAGTTTCTCTGTTTTCCATCCTTCACATATGAAAACGGGGTCTTTTGTCCAGTGCATTATGAGTCGTCCTCAGCTAACCCCGAGCCTGAGCCAGAAAAACAGTGACCAGGCTTTTTTCAGGTCAAAGTAGGCATTGTGGAAAGTGAAGGCAGACATTGGTGCTTTTAGGTCAGACTGTGTGAAGCTCATTCAGGCAGAGTATAGAGGATAGTCTTCCTCCGGGTTGCTGCAGGCCAGCCATTGTCAGTGTGAGGACACAGTGAGGTAAATGACGAGTCTGGAGCCTCGGTGGAATTCAGTGTCTGTGAATACAGTTCTGTTCATTTAATAGGATCGACTTTATTGATCCCAATGGGGGAATTCAGGACACGCTACAGAAGTGTAGACGCTGTGTCAACATGGCTTTCAATGTCTGGCCTAAGGACACAGGAGGAGGCTGGGGACTGAAATGTCGAGCTTGCAGTTAGTTGGTGGATGGCCGGCTCCTGTCCTTCGTAGCTCTATACCTACTAACTGTTTGTCTGATTTCTCTGACGGTCCGTGTCGTGTCCTGGTCCAGTTCAGTCACTCATCAGGTCAGTGTCGGCTTAAAAAAAATCAGAGAAATCAAAACCAATTTAAAAATCACAGACGAATCCAGCAGCTGATTAATGTGCTGCCTCTGAAGCCTGAAGCGCTGCCCCAGGGTCAAACTGAAGACATTTGTGTTTGGCTCAATCAGTCAGCAGCACATACATTAATGTCTGACCTCCACGGTGATAACTACTGAAACCCACGACGATTACTGCATTAAAATCAGAAGACAGACATTTAATAAGAAGACTACGAGTCTGCAGCCACATTAGGGTCCACAATGCTTTTTGTAAAACGGCTAGACGGCTGTAAAGCAATTACTGAAAATATGTAGGATTTTCAGGAGGATGCAGACAGTGACGCTCAGCTGAGGGCTCGGAGGCTGTTACTGCTCTTCCTGCTCACAAAATCACTCCCATTAAGCTCTGGCGGAGCTTTAATTGATGTTGGAAACACTCCACTGCTCTGTTGATATTTATCTCGGAGCAAAGCTGTTTGCTGACTCAAGTATTTATTAAAATGAATGGAAATGAAAAGTTATCCTTGTGAATGTTAATTGGTTTTCATACAGACAGAAAACAGGCACATTTAAAACTGTGAGGAACAATTTAGTGCAGACAACGATGTCTTAGTTTGAGTGTGATTTAGTTAATACTATGTTAATAATGTAGATGGAAATTAGCTGGAACATAACAGTGGTTTTGATCTAATGACTGAAAAAGCCTCAGACTTCTGAGGGATGTTTCTTTGCTGATTGTTTAGTGCTGACATGTGAGAGTTGGAGGCAAATTCTGCACAATATTTTAAGGAATTTAGTTTTAAATTTGATGCAGCAAAACCGTGCTGTCAAGGATGAAACATTATTAATAATGCCAGAGACCCATGAAACTGCATTAAACAGGACATGGTTCTGCAGAGGCTCAGGAACAGCTCAAAAAGCCATTATCAGTGAACAGCAGTCATCGTTGTATCCACAAAGAGAAATCCAGAAAATGTTGCTGGCTAATCAGCGCGGCAGCTCATTTAAGATGGACCGAGGAGAAGGGGAAACTGTCCTGTGGCCCCATGAGTTAACATGTTGTCATGCGCGCTAAAGAGGAGAAGAACCATCTGGCTTGTTTGTCTCAGTGCACAGCATTAGTAACTAACACATCTAAGACCTGAACTGTATGTACATAAGATTATTTCAGGGAAGGCCTCACCTCATTTCACCAACATCATGCCAAAACACATATCGGTTCATTGTGAAATTCAAAAAAGACAAACAGTGTGGACAGAGCTCTAAAGGTTACATGGAACAAGAAGGGGAAGAACTTTGGTTTGGTAAAGCTGTAGGTTTGCTCTTCTGCTTTTTGAACATGGGTTTGTATCATCCTGAATCTGAGTGCAGGACCCAGACCTGGGTACAAGGTGTAAACTGTCCTGAGGACATGATCACTACTGAGGAGCTGCTCAGTGACACTAGAGGGCGATGTCACTGGAGAGTATGGATCAGACTCGCTGATGAGCTAGATTTAGAGACAGTGAGATATTTTATGCAAAAGCCAGTTTGAAATCTTCTTTTCTTAATGTGATAAAGATCAGTGTCAGTGTCACAGCCTTCAGGAGAAAGAGCGAGTTTCTCTTTCTGTATACAACCATCCAAACCCTGCAGCAGTCCTGACCTCAACATCCTCCCTCTTCATTAACAGACAGTCTGTAGTAAAAATAACTTTTTGACCTCTGGAGACAACACAATTACACTTGAAACGAAGTCTCCGTTCCCTCCCTCCCTCTGCAGCCCAGAGGACACCACTAATGGTCCTCACTTTAAACCAAAGAGGAGAAAGAGAATAATTTATACGTGACATTCACATGCACTATGTTATTCTTCAAGAACGTACGTTAACTTTCTGACTGGAGGAAAATAAGGTTTCAAAATGTTTTCCCTGCAGTAAACAATCAAATGTACCGACCTAACTAGAAAGAAGTCCAGCTGTTTTCCTGTTGATCCTCTTGCCCCATTTAAGTGGAAACCTTTCAGTGCTAGCATCTGTGTGATTATGGCACATTACATTAATGGATGATGATTGGAATGAAGAACGACCGGTTGGTTGAGTGAACTGTGGAGAGAGGAAAACACATTGGACAGGTAGGTATGGTCAGCAACTAAGATAGCACAACAGATGGTTCAGAGTCACCTGAGGAACGTTTTAAGTCGAGTCTTAAATGCAGAGAGGGTGTCTGGGAGCCGGTTACACATCAGAGAAGCAAATGTAGGAGAAATGAGAGCTCTCTTGTTAATTCCTGTCAGAACTTTAGCTGCAGGATTCTGGATTAACTGGAGGCTTTTAAAGGAGTTTTTGAGATATTCTGTTAGCACATTAGTGTAAAGCTGCTGAAGACTGATGGGAGCATCAGATCCAGCTGATGATTCTTTGTAGATTCATCACTACAGCAGACAGCTTTTCTATCAACCCAACAGCTGTTGGTTTATTTAAACCTTTTTAAATTACCAACCAAAGAAACGATCAGTAGAGAAACTGAACACTCTGAATATGTTTAATAATCTGCAGCTGGCTGAGCCGGTGAATCAGACACAGTGAACTTCAGAATAAGACCTTATTTTAATAATCTAGTGGATGTGGTTGTGTTTGCTTGATGTGTATCACCCAGTTGTGTCTTTGTTGTTCCCAGGTGGAGCTTGCTGATAACATGTCATTCACCTGTGCCAGCAGATACTGCAACACAGCAGCAATCAGTGATATCATTCACACCTGGGTTTTGAAAAGTCCAACTGTGAACAAACCTGTGCACGAGAAAAACTGCTTTACAGTGTTTTCTATTGACATAATGAGGAAAGAAGAAAATGTTGATAATACATTTAGTACAAATTCTACTTGTTAGCATTATTAATTATTTTCTGTTTTTTTCTCGATAAATTAAAAATATGTTTAATATTTTAACAGATTGTGAAATGACAATATGGAAACAGTTTCACATACTTGATGCCTTTAAACGGTGTATTTCTATTTCTGGTCTCATGCAACATCCTCCAACACTGAAACAACCATCTCTGCTTTACTTCCTCTTGTGTATTTAGTTTTACTAAAGTAGTACTGCATTGACTTTACGATGTGTCACACAGTTGGTTTCTCAGGAAGATGTCTTCATAACGCCTCAATGGATTTAATTAAACTGGGGAGAATGTTCATCTTTATCTCAATCCAGACTCAGAACCGGGAAAAACACATTTGTTCCAGGATAAACCTGCTATGTTCTACATTTACGTACTCTTCATAAATCCCACGTGTAGATCAAACCAACACTGAATATCTCCCGCATATAACAAAAATATGCAATAGGATTTTCCACTTCTTTCCTCCAGAACTACTGCACATCTTCAGTTTAAAATAAAATCACACATTTAATTCCTGCAGACTTGTACTGAGCAGAAAGCACAAGAGAATGAAAGAATAAAACGTCCTCTGCTGCTGTGTGAGCTTTGTTGTTGAAGAGTCACTTCAAGAACAAAGTGTGAAAAAGCTTAAACCACATTTGGAGCATCATGGGACTAAAAATCTGCACTGATGCCTGTTAGCTGCTGCGTCGAGGGACACAGTAATTAGGAAAGACTGAGTTTTCTGAATAACAGTGGTGGAGTCCACAGCCCCCCCCTCACATGTTCTACTACGGACATTTGTGACTGGGTGACATCATGAACCTGATTCTCGAAGGACACATCTTTCAATCCTGTAGCAGCTTTAATGTTGAGAACGATCTGCTGCTCAGACTGCTGAGACCAGGAAATATTCTGTCACATTTTACTTCCACTAGAAAAGTAAAAACCTCTGAGAAATGAATAAGTGTTGGAGGCCGTGGTCTGTGCTGGTTTGAGTTCTCCTGCTGAGGTTGATCCTCTTACGTGCAGGAGCCCACAACGGATGACCAGTGGTGGACTTCATACAGTCTGACGTCACATTGTAAAGCACTGACCCGACTGAAACATGGATGTTTCATCATCAGCCAACATGCAAAAACACATTCAACGCTCTGACTGAAGCACTCAGCTTCACAATAATATATCTGTAGCATCAAACCACAAAATGCATAATATGACCCCTTTAAAAAATAAAACAGTTAATAAAATTGTCAAATGACCACTTGTATTAGAAATGTGTAAGCATGCTGTATAATTGCAGCCTTGGTGCAGCAGAGAACATGAATTATTGAACGTTTGTTCTCAGTACAGCGTCGTGACGAGTGGATCAGGCTGTCTGACGGACACAGGTGTCTGGTGTTGGCCTTGGCCTTTAGTTGATTCCTGACTAAGACTGATTCTCAAATTGCAGCCAAGAATAGAAACGGAGATCTGACTTAAATAATAAACTGTTCAGCATGTTAAGAGAGTTTTGTATTTTGTCTGTCAAACGTTGGTGCCATTTTAAAATAAATGTGTGTAGATGTTCCCTTATCTTCAATCAATAATCTGTCTAATGTAGAATCAGTGTTATGTACTACATATAATAGATCCCCACATGGGTGCAGCACCCAGAACGCAGCAGAACACAACATGTCTGAAGGTCAGACTCCGGCTTAATTAATGAATGATTACATGACTGCTCCGTACTACTCATTAGTTTGTATATAACAATTTGACATTAGTAATTCCTTTAAAGTGAGCCAGTCAATGTTGCTGAGAGAAAAAGAAAAACTCGTGGGTACAAACGTAGAGTTTGCTGAAAACTGTGCAAAGACACCTGCAAGACAAAAACAGTTGAGTGACTGTGTGTGTGTATTACTGATGAGCAACAGGTGGTGCCCTGTGATTGGCACATTTGAATTAATTAGTGCCACCTGATTGGACAAGCTGGGACATCAGTCTTTTTAAACCCCAGGTCACAGCACAGCACTTGTACATTAGTTACTGTGGACAGAACAGATGCAACCTGGTAGAGTGTTAATGTGAAGTGGTTCATGATCAGCAAGTCAAAGCACTGAAACATCACATATCTGACACCACGTTTCATTCAGTTCATGAGATCCTGTTCACAACCGGTGGAGTTAGCAGAGAAAAGAGGGAGAGAGAGATTATCTTCATGTGGGAATCAGCATTTTGGCTCAAAGTGCACAGACATGCAAAAAAGGCAAATACTGACATGAAGCTTTTTAAAACTGAGGAACATAATACTTCAGGAGTGGCAGCAGTGGTTCGGTCCACCACGTTCCAAAGATGGGATAAGGTTCTAAGGCAGGATGCAGAGTCTGGTCGTCACCAAACATTTCTTCTCCTGCATTAACAGAAGGTTCTTCCAGGAGCTTCTGGTTTATCCACGTGCACCTGAGCAAGCTGTCGATGGGCAGTAATGTTTTATTTCGACTGTTACACAAATGCTCTTTGTGCAATGTTTGGTGGTCGGGAGGATTCAAACTTGGATAGTGAAGACCTGGATTTCTTTTAAACAATGCAGGGCCTCACAGACTCACACATCGTCATTTGTTCCACTCTATGCTCACATTCAGGCAGCACAGCTATCGATATGTTGTGTTTTATCATGTCAGAGAGATGGAAGAAGACAATTACCGTCTGACCAGAGTCAGTGAAACAGATGTGGGTTTAAGGTGTTTACTTCATCATTGTTGTAGAGATGACAAATGGAAAACAACATTTTCATGTGGAACTAATGTGCTGTTGGTGTCTGAATGACTTGTTGAAGTGACGCTGCTCTAACAGGAATAGAAAACCCTGGAGCACCAAGATGAGAGTTGAGACTTCAAACTGTCGGGAGCTGAGTGTGCTTTGCAGAGAACAATGAAAAAGAGCGCTGACACGACACCGAGACGAGTGTTTACAGGCAGTGTCTGAGGAAGTGTGCTTCCTCTCAAAGCCACGCTGCTGTTTCCAGACATATTTTAGCATCTGAAGGGGATGGATTTATGCTAAATGATGTCTCCCCACTCTGGGCCTGGTCCACTCCCCCAGGTGTTTTCACTTATTGTGCCTGGTTAGTCTCAGTGTGGGTCGGTGCATGTTCAGTGCCATTTGTCAAGGGAAATGTTGACACATTGCTGACAATAAATAAAAAGTAGAGCAGAAAATGTCTTCAGAATCTGGAGCTGGACACCAGACCTGCACCAAGTACTTGCTAAAATCCGTACACATTCCATTCTCCTGTGCACCACTCAGAGCTGCTTTTGTTAATGTGAAGCAAAGAGCAGGGAGCAGAGCATATCCTCCCTGTGTTTGATTGTACAAACCCTTGAGCCAAATTTGTGATTTAGAGCCATAGAAGTAGAATTTGATTTGATCCATTAGTTGAAAACCAAGCACACAATCAGCATTTCCTGAACCCGACCATGCAGCCCTGCATCTAGGACTCTTTACGTTGCAGCTCGTGCCGCCACTGCAGCAGCTTCAATTTATTAACACAGCAGCATCTGAGCATCTACCGCTGCTCGCTGTGACTCTACTTCAGTCACTTTGATGTGAAGCAACAGGTCACGCTGACTGGAGGAGGAAAGTGAGCAGAGCCTGCGTGACTGTCAGACAGGATCATTTTCTCTCCTCTGTTCATTTCGGGATGACACATAATGTGCAGCACTGATTATTAGTTTGATTGCCTGCATCAGTGGTCCATCAGCTGGCAGAGACCCTGCTGAGCCACAAACATCCTGTTGAACACACACTGACTGCAGAGAGAGGCTGCTTCTGCTTCTCTCACACACATTTCAGAGGGAGAGAAAAATTAGTGCAGAGATGTAGGAAGCAGAGATGTCACGTCCCGGTCTGAGAGTGATATAAAGATGAATGTTTAAGTGGACTTAAAGTCTTCATAGTTTAATTTGATCTGTGTCTGTCACTGTGCAGCAGGTCGGTGATGCAGTTAATACGCACAAACCACTTTTCATTAGAATCACTAAGATCTGAGCAGCAGCAGCTCACTTTATCGATTTCTCATCCCAGCTCCCCATCAGAGACTTGATGCACTCAATCTATTGTCCTCAACCTCCACCCGAATGCCACAGTTATCACCCTGTGGACATTTAGTATTCTGGGAGTCAGTGCTGCGCTGATCAAGCTCAGAGCAGATAATCAGAAGAAGGGCAGGGAGCTGCACGAGTCAATACTGATCCAGTCTGAGAGAAGAAGAGAGCTCAGTGCTGCAAGATTTAAATTATTAGCAAAAGTTAGATCAGTTCTGGATGATTTTTTTTTTTTTTTAGTGATGGGGGAAGTTATTCGTTTTCCTCTGCTGCTGACTGATGCAACTCTCTGTTCTGCTGCCAAAAAGTGGAAGAACTCTGTAAATGGGCAGAATTAAGTTGCTTCGGGCTTTTAAGTGGAGTTCAGAGAAGAGATCAGATGGGTCCAACTGTATGCCAGGATTTATTCAGGATTTATCTTTCAGTCTGCTCATGTCCAAATGTGTCACACCCAGGTGCACACAGCAGGATCTTTCTTCAGCTGATGCCGTTTTATCATGTGATCTGTGCCTGGGTCTGCTGCACACACAAAGCAGGATGCCATCATACCCGTGTTGCCTCTGTATATCTGGAAAAGTCAGCATTCATGTTTTTAACTAGTGGATGTTGTGCACATTTCAGACTGTAGAGTGCAGGACGCTCTAACACGACACTAACTGAATCTACTGTGTATCTCATTGTATTTATATTTCTGGTAATTATTAGCAGACAGGCTGCAGTTGAGCACGTTGACATGGTGTCAGGGTCACAGTCTGTGTCAGCAGCAGCTGAGCTGGTCCCAGCAGTGAGGACATGGCACTGCAGTAAGACCACTCCTGCACAGAGCCCTCAGAGAAGGTGTCAGCTTTGTTGGACAGTCTTTGGTCAGTCAAACAGCTGTTTCCATGAGTCAGTGTGAACCTGATCATTATATCATTAATAATAAAACATGTTCAGAAACACATCACACGTTAGCACTCGCTCAGTACCTTCCTGGTTCTTACCTGCTGTTTTTATTCATGTCATTTAGCCACAACAAGGTGCACAACAGGACGGAGGCATCCATCCGTTTCCTGAGGTTTTGATTAGATTACATGGAAAACATTACCTACGTCGTTATGCGAGCATTCGTAATGACAGGACAGGATATTCCATTAGTGCCTGTGTGGAGAAAGCTGTGCTGGGTTTCATCAGTGCACCATCATCTCTACTCAGACTCACTTCTCATGTTTTAACATCATCCATGGCAGTCTGAGGGAATAATTGTGATGGTCATACCCCCCCCAAAGATGAATATCCTGGGGGACATCCACTCCACTATTAATAGTGCTGCCATCATTGCTGGTTACCTTCATTTTAGTTATTCCTGCAGCGTTGTTTCAGATCAGGTTCTAGACAGAATACTTTCTGTTGCCTCCTAAAAATACTGTTTCCACACAGTTCCCGTCGGGAGCCGGCGTTACAAACAGCCGGCCGACAAACCACAAGACAAACAGGTGGAAATAGAGGCTCATTACTCACGGTACCGGAGGAGCAGATGGAAGGTGACGATCTGGGAAGAGAGTAAACACAAGTGAAAAGCACGAGAGCTCGGGACATGAGAGAAAACACGATGTCTGAGCGAGGAGCAAGTGAGTGGACTTCCTGTTTATACCTTGTCCTAACCAATCCTACCTAGAGCCATTTGACTTTCAGATTTTCAAAGGTCACTGGGACGCCTGACTGGGAGCTAAGACCTTGTGTAGCCTTTCTCAGTGATGCTACAAACTAGTTTGACAGATGTGTTCACATTCTGACAACATACAGGAGACATTTGACGGGGGGAGGAAGCACTCAGGGTTCTGCATGAGTGTGAAAACACTGTGGCACAGACAGACAGACACACACACACAGACACACACAGAGACACACACACAGAAACACACACACAGACACACACAGACACACACACAGACACACACAGACACACACAGACACACACAGACACACACAGACACACACAGGAAAAAAAAATGACTGCATGTAAATCTCAGACTCACTGAAAAATCTCCATCTCTCTTCAGACTGAGACAGTTTCTGTGTGAATCTACGGGGAGTTTAGCATCTGACACGATGAGCGAACATACCAATGTAAACATAACCCAGTTGCTGGAGGCGGAGCTGAAGAAGAAAAGAGGCCTGACGCATGAAGCTTGAAGCTTTGTTAGAAGATTCTGTGTGAAGGATCTGACGGAGCATAAAGAGAGTCTAATAAACTCTTCAGACGGCAGATGGTTCCAGTGACAGTCAGGAGATTGACACATGACACATGACACTGCACCAACGGCTTCCTCAGCCTTATGGATGTGCTGACTTCATCCCTCTATCACTTTGACATGTCCTTATGTTTCTGGATTTGTTATCAGCACTTTTAAACCCTCGGTGGGTCAGACAAAGTTCAGCAGTGTCCGTTATTCATTGTTATTTTTGGCTGTAAGGACGCTTGTATGAGACACTTCATGACATAAGGGTGAAAATATAAACTTCTCTGCCGTCGCATCAGAAACGTCGGAACATTTTACTGTATTGTGGGGGAAATATATTTTTTGCTCATTTACACAGTGAAAACCATAAAGCCAAAGTGAAAGTATAGACTGAAGCTGGAATCTTTCACTGACAAAAGGATTCAGACTCTGTGTTGGAGTTATCTGAACTGGGCTCAGGTGCATCCTCTGCTCTAACGTTCAATGAGATGAAACCAGAATCTGGAGTCCACATGTAAAAACTGGAGTGAAATGCTTTATATTTGTGTGCAGTACATGTAAAGTGTTCTGTGAAATGCATGTTTTTCCATGTTGGAGAGAGTCATGCGGATCAGTCACCTGAATGCGGGATGTGTTTTCTGTTGAGATAATTTAAATGTGCCTGCAGCTGCTGGCGGAGTGTGCAGGCCTGACCCAGAACCTGCAGAACCTGTCTATACGTGTGCTGTGCCTGTGATGATGGGATGATTTTTGATGATCATCATTAACCGTTTTCAGAGATAAAAAAAAAAAATATATAACCACGTGCAAAGTCACTTAGCTTAGCCACCGTTAGCGGTCCTCCAGCAGTTTCCTTGCAGCAGCGAAACCAGGCCGGCTGCGTGACTGTCCAGAGAGGGCATAGCCAGAAACCAAGGTTCACCACTAACCTGTTCGCGTTTCAAATCAATCGATCAAGTTTAAAATATGTGATATATTTAAAAGATAAAAATAAGTTAAATGATGTGAATGTGTGTCACAACTTGTTAAATAGTGAAACTGAAGGTGATGCTGCTTATGGACCTCTTTGAGGCAGGCTGTTTTTTAAAAAATATATTTTTATATAGTTTCTCCAAGCTTTTGACTTGGGCCAAATTGTCTGCAGTGTGATTTTTTTATTTATTTTTTTGTGGAAAGTGTTGCACACCCAACACAGATGTACACAACTGCATATTGTCCGTAATGTTGTGACAGGTAAGAGCCAGGTAAGCCTCCATGTTCAGAGGCCGACTTGTCAGCTGTTAAACTCCCTGCCACTGTTTTCTCTACTTCCATTTTCACTCGTTCGCATTGCTCCTCATATTTCTGGGTTATCATTTCTTTGACAGTCTGAAAATGAAACAGTTGAATCAAAGGCAAATCAATAGATCTAAATTATATATTTAATAAATACATCAACTACTTCTCTAGACATTTTCTATACAAACCTTTCTGGTAGGCAAAATATATGATGGTTCATACTAACGGGTTCATACTAACAGTGGAAGTGGTCGTCAAAGTGATGTATGAATCTCTAATAGGACCAGGTTCTATACAGAACTTCTGCTCGGTGGAAAACCAAGAGAGATGAGTTGAGCTGTTATGATGTGATGGGGGAAAAAAACGAGGCTAAAAAAGATTTGATTAATCAGATGTGTGTAAAGTGCTGATGTCAGGTTGTGTTTATGCATGTTTCACACTTCTGGGAATATAGGGAGTTATGGAACTGAGAGAGCAGAGACTCATTTGACTAGATTAACAGATAAAATATATTTAATAAAACCACCTTGACCTTCAGTCACAGAGCAGATGTGAAACATTAAACATGTCTGGAAAACAAGCAGGATGCAGCTCCAGAAACTGGTAAACTGTGGAAAGCAACAGATTGTTTTGTGTGTTAAAGCAACTTGGTGATCTGTAATTCATTCATGTTTCTCACTCACTGTGTCTGAGGAAACACTGCAGCACATCTTTCACCTGCTTCTCCGAGATGACCTTCACTATTAGAAATCTACAGCAAGACAATGTCTGAGTGTGGCTGAGAGCGATGTCTCATTAAACACCATTAAATTTCACTTTTGTGTTTGACTTAAGCACATCTTCTCTGTCGTGTGCACTGAAGCAGAGCAACAAGCTCCAAATAAAGAAACGCATGCAATGACTACACAGTAAATTGTGTGGAGACAGTTCTGCCTAACAGTGTTTTGGCTAAAATCTATTTTAGGAAGAGCAGCGCCCTGAGTTGTTCTGTGTGCGAAGTGAAGAACAAACAGCCGTTATCTTCAAACTGATAATTAAATTGTTCCCATGTTATCAGGCTCAGTGTTTAGATGTGGATGGTTTATTCTATTTATCAGTGTGTTAGTAACAAATCGGTTAAATTATTCTGCTTGAAGCTTTGTGTGGAGGCTCCAGCAAAGATCTTGACATTTGCACTGAGCTGGAGGATAAATAATTTTCCCTTAAGTCACAGTTCTTCCAGAACCTCTGCTCAGTGTGTGTGTGTGTCTGTGTGTGAGAGAACTTATCTGTAGGTTACAAACCCGTCTGCCTGAGCCCTCCAGCACAAAGGTCACTTAGATGACCTTTTCCACCTCCATCACTCATGACTGACAATCAACTGCGGTTAAGATTTGCAGCTTCACCTTGAGCTGATATTGTATATTCAGCTGAATGTCCGTTAGCTTTCTCCTCCCCTCTGTCCTTTGTTTTCTAACTGTTAGTGCTGTGCGATACTGCAAGCTTTGGTGTCGATCCAATACAAAAAGTAAATACAGGGCCAGTATCGGCGATGCTATACTGATCTGATACTATTACCTATAGGGGAGCCTGCCAGAAAATGCACTCTTGTCACGTAAAATTGAAGTAAAAATGTTTAAATTGCTTTAAAAAACATTAAAATCACTGTAAAAAGATTTAAGATTCAAAAAACTTTATTAATCCCAGAGGGAAAGTGTTTTGCCTTGTTACAGTTGCTCTCAAGAACCACAACCAAAAACAAAGATAAACACCAACAGAATACTAATACATAAATACACGATGCGGGCAGCAGGCAGGATGGGCTCGGGGTCCGGGGCGGACGAGGCGACCTGCAGAGACAGGGCGTCCGCCTTGGTATTCTTGTACCCCAGACGGTAGGCAAGGTGGAAATTGAAAGTCTCGAAGAACAGGGCCCATCTTTCCTGCCGCGGGTTGAGCTGTTTGGCAGAACGGATGTAGATGAGGTTCTGGTGGTCGATCCAGATGAGGAATGGTTCAACAGTGCCCTGGAGCCAGTGCCGCCACTCCTCCAAAGCCCATTTGATGGCCAGCTGTTCACGGTCCCCAACCCCGTAACGCTGGGGGAGAACTTCCTGGAGAAGAAGCAGCACAGATGGAGTTTCCAATCTGGACCTAGTTGCGAGAGGAAGGCGCACGTTCTTTGGATGTGTCCACCTCAACAACAAAGGGCTTGGCTGGATCAGGATGACAGAGGATAGGAGCCGACATGAAAAGCCTGATGAGGTGCTGGAAGGCGTGGAGGGCCCCTGGAGGAAGATGAAACAGCCGGGGTTGATTGTCAGGTTCGGTGAGAGCTACAACCGAACTGAAACCCCTGATAAAACACCGGTAGAAGTTGGTGAACCCCAGAAAGCTCTGGAGTTGCTTGAGGCTCGTGGGTTGGGGCCATCGAGTCACCGCCTCCACCTTCTGGGGTTTCATGGCCACACCCTGGGTAGAGATGAAATAGCCCAGAAATGTGGTGGAGCGCTGGTGGAAGGCGCACTTCTCCAATTTGCAGAACAGCTGTGGGCTAGCAGCCTGCGCAGCACAACTCTCACATGCAGAATGTGGTCCTCTTCCGTCTGGGAAGACTAGGATCTCGTCAAGGTAAACGAACACCCACCGGCCCAGCATATCCGTATCCGTAGTGGTTGATGAGGTGCTGGAACACGGCGGGTGCGTTGCACAACCGGAACAGCATCACTAGGTACTCACAGTGTCCAGTTGGTTTGATGAAGGCGGTCTTCCATTCATCCCCCACGTACCAGGTTGTATGCGCTGCGTAAGTCCAGTTTGGTGAAGATGGTGGCCTGGAAAAGGGAATCCAGAGCCGTAGACAGGAGAGGAAGAGGATGATGGTTCTTCACTGTGACCTTGTTCAGCCCCCGATAATCAATGCAGGGACAGAGGCCCCCATACTTCTTCTTCACGAAGAAGAACCCTGCCGCAGTTGGGGACGTGGATGGGCCTCCGTGATGTACTCCTCCATGGCCCTGTTCTCTGCGGACAGGTAGAACAGTCGACCGGGCAGCAGGTCGATGGCCGTGTCGTAGGGCCGATGAGGAGGCAAGGTGGAGACACGCTGTTTTCTGAATGCCTCTGCGAGGTCCCGATAAGGTGGTGGGATCTGCTTGAGGTCGATGGGCCCGGGGGCTGAGGACTCCCTGGAGCTGAGGACTCCCTGGAGCATGTGCCAGTTCTGGTGGTGGTTCCAGGCAGCAGACAACCTTGGTGGCATCTGGGCCCCCATTCCAGGATGCAGCCCTTGGACCACAGGACATGGGGGTCATGCTGCTGCATTCACGGGAAACCGAGGATGAGAGGCGAGGATGGCGCTGAAGTGACCAGAAACTGGAGCTGCTCGATGTGGCAGCCGACGGACATCTGGAGTGGGCTGGACTAGAAACGGACCGGAAATGGCTGAAGAGGATGTCCGTCGACTGAAGGGATGGGAATGAACCGGGTGACTGTCTTCAGGGATACTCCAAGCCGGGATGCTAAATCTTGGTCGAGGAAATTGTCAGCAGCTCCTGAGTCCAGGAGTGCATCCAATTTGACCCACTTGTGTCCCAGCTGGAAGGTTACCCTGAGTGAGAAACGAGATGATTCCTCCACAAACTTACTGTTGAAAAGCACTGCCACCCGCTCCTGGACACGCCTGGACAAGAGGGATGTTAACAATGCCACCTTGGAACGGGCCGTGGCGTAGTGGGTGGGATGGCACTCGCAGATCATGTCCAAAGTGGCAAGCAGCCCGTACGGGCGGCCATCCACCCCGTTCCATTTGTCCGGCAGAGAGATGCGGGGTCCCTCAGTGGAACTGGAAGTCTGGCACTGAAGAACGTTTACTGAAGTGGAGAGCTGCAAAATGGTGAGTCTTTGAGTGAGTTAATGGTGGTCTGTTGTTTGTCTACTGTCCCCCGGAGATAGACGACTTCCGCCTTCAAACGCTCGAACTCCGCTGGCTATACTACAGGCTCAGACATCCTGCCAGGCGTGTAGAGACATAGACAGTGTGTGCGTGCTCACCTCGGAGCCGGAGTTACAATCAACCGGCCAACAAACAACAAGTGAACTGATGGAATAGAGGCTCTTTACTCACGGTACCGGAGGAGCAGATGGATAACACGGATCTGAAACAGAACAAAGCAAGGCGAGTAGCACAATGCTGTAGCTCTAAGCGAAATAAATACTAAGCGAGGAGCAGGTGAGTGGACTTCCTGTTTATACCTTGTCCTACCCAATCCTACCTCTTCCTCGCGGTCACCTGACTTGCTCACCTGACAGACAGGAGTTTCAAATAAGATTCTATGTCGCCCGCTCTGGCTCCCGGAATACACTTGACTATGGCCGCTGGCGTCTCTAGCTTTACGTTTCTGACTATGGTGCTGCCAATAATCAGAGTAGGTTTCTCAGCAGGTGTGTCACTGAGTGAAGAAAACTAATTAGAAACATGAACAGGCTGGTTGTGAATCTTTGACAAGGGTTTCTGGTTCTGCTTCCTCCTGACGGCCACCCAGCCTGCCTGGTTTCCCTGCTGCAAGGGAACTGGTGAGGCACCGCTAACTGATAGATAAGCTTGCTGGTTTTGCACTGATTACTGGGACCTGACTATCTGGTTTAATTTCCATAATGCGAAATCAGGCTTCCAATACGGCCAACCTTGCCTTGAACGCTACAAATAAGCTACACTTAGTACAGATACCATTATCATTAAATCATCAATATCATTATCATTGAGGCAGAAGAGTAGCTAAACATATGGCAAACTGAGCAGGACAGAGAAGGAGAGACAAAGGGAGACAGAGAAACCCTTCATGATGTGTGAGGTCAGAGCCACTGGTCTGTAGTAACTGAGGACAGTGGGACGTGGGTTTTTATTAATGGGAAGTAGGCACGATTTTTTCCACCCAAGAGGAACTTTCTCCAAACGCAGGCTGAGGTTAAAGACGTGTAGGAGGACCCCACTGAGCTGGGGGGCACAGGCTTTTAGCACCCTGGGGCTAACTCCATCTGGCCCTGCAGCCTTTGTGGGGTAAACCTGTTCAGCTCTCTCCGCACCTGATCTGCTGTGAAGGTCCTCTGGGTAGTGGCTTAGCCATTTTTACAGACAGTACCCTATGGACCTGTCAGTGTCATGTCTTCCCCTGTCCTTGTGTGTCTGTTTTTCCATGTCTTTCTGGTCCTCCCTCACCTTAGCCACGCCCTTCACTTCACTCTCACTTCCTGATTGCCCACAGCTGCACTCCATTACCCATCAGCCACTCAGTATTTAAGCCCCTGCACTTCCTCCCTTCCTCTGTCAGTTCATTCAGCCATGCCACCTGTTTTCCTGCCTATTGTTAACTTCATGTTAGTGTTGTAGTTTTGCCGTAGTTTAGTTTCACTTCTTTGTTTGTATATATGTTCACCTTATATTAAAGTATTCTTTTATTTGAACCCTCTCTTGTCCTGGTCTGCATTTGGGTCCAGCACTTATAACAACCACACAATCTGACAGGACCCTCTTCACTACTCCCTGTGACCAGACCTGAACGCCTTTTTCTTCTCATTCAGGATAGATTTGGTATCCTTCGTGGCCCAGGGCTTGTTGTTGGAGAAGCAGACCTCCTCCTTACCAGTGTTAAATTAACATCCAGATGCAGGATATCTCTCTTGAACAAAGACCTATTAAGACAACAAATGAAACCGCTTTCACATTAAATCGTTTTAAAAACATCAAAGGCACTAAACAGAAAAACATCAGTGTTACATTATGTAAATTTAGATCCAGGATACTTCTTTTGAAACTAAAGACAATCAGCTACTAATGAATTATTTCTGTAGGAGAACACATTTCATGGTAAATTGGCCTGCTACAAAATGCACCCCCCTAAAAATACCGTTTCTGTTCGTCCTAGAATCGAATAACTGACAGTGAATTTGTAGAACTGATGCTGGTTAGTGGTGTAGGTTTCAGTCCTCATGTCATAGCTGGGAAACAACTTAAAGAGCAGATGAAAGGTACCTGGTGGTAAAAAGAATGATGGTGAGTATAACCAAGCAAAACATGGGTCTTAAAAGGATCTGAGAGTTTCCAGTTTGACAAACCTGGGGACAGAAGTAGATCTTGATAGAAATTATCATAAGCTCATCTTCTGAGTTGCTATGAGGCTGAAAGTTTGACTTTTAAAAATACTCAAATCTTCATATGCGAAAGTAAAACTACTCTGAATGACACTGTGCCGCTCGTACTATTACTCGAGCTCCCAGCTCCACGCTCTCACTGACCTGTGTCTCCCTGACATTTAACAGACTTTTAAGATCAGATAAAGTTTATCTAACAGATTTTATTAAATCTAGGAGTGATTTCTCTTTCATCATTAACAGTTTGATAAATTTGGGCCGTGTGTTTTGTTTCTCTAGATACCTGAAGACATTTTGCGGTTTTCAGCAGGAGCCAGACTGAATGTTTTCTATAAACATTTGTTTTTCATTTTTGATTTAATTTTCTGCCTCTGTCTCGGATAAACAGTTCATCAGCTTGGACCCAAGGGTGAACTGATTAGAAAGTGAGTGGACAGACTATTGACTACGGAGTTGATTTTCTGGTGGCAGCAGCTCAGTGGGTTTGAGCAGTCATTTACGAACCCCAGGGTCAGTGGTTCAATTCCTGGTTCCTCCTTGCTACCAGATTGTCTTTGGACAAGACACCGAAACTGCTTTCTGTTTTGTATCTAGTCAGGAAAGAAATACTGGAGATAAACACCGACCAGTTTCTCTTCTTCAGCCACAGGAGCAGGAAATGAAGCAGAGTGGGATCCAGGGATGAGACCAGCTGCAGTGAGGAAATGACTCATTATTCGTGTGTACTAACAACGGCCGTGTGGATGTGTACAGAGGCTGCAGTTATAGGCTCCATAATGACATAGGTGACACTTACTTAGCAGGCCCGTAGTTTCATAATCATTTCTTAGACAGGAACTGTGGATTGTTACGAGAGTTTGTGGAAAGAAACACACAATAAATTGCATCCGAGAGTGTTTTAATTAGCAGGACGGGTTCAGCTGAACAAGCTAAACCAGAAAAATATACAGCTCAACAAACATGATGAGATATATCAGAATAAAGTTTCCAATGATAAATGCACATTTACTCAGGTAAAGTTTAGGAGAAGTACTGGACATGCTAAAAGTTTATAGAATAATTACAAAAGTTATAATCGTTAGAGGTTAACTGCCTTAAAACTAACCAAACCGTAAGAAAACCATGTCATATTCTTTAACCACAGAAAGTGAATGTCTTTATCATGTTGTTTGGTTATTTTAAGCCACACTTTTAAGGATGTTTAGCCTTTAAATGTTAAAACCTTTATATCACTGTATATAATTTAAATTATCAAATGCACCTTCTGTGGGTAAATTTATGGCAGAGATCTAGTATCATGATAAAAACACTGCTACAGAGCCAAAACATCTGTTCTACAGATTAAAGAAGCTGCAGAGTCACACTGGACACTTTAACCCTTACATGACTTGTCAGAACTACTGAACCAACCACAGTAGAGCTTTTTCTTTAAGGGGCTTTAAAGCACACAAAGAACAAACTGTCAGACGAGGAGCGTGGTTGTCTGAGGTCAGTGCATGTCTGCAGCTCAGACTTGATGAGTTTCCTTCTTCACTGGCTTCGCTCATTGTCTCCTTCAGATGGACTCACCTCTCGGTGTTGGACTTTTGCTCTGCTCATGAGCTCCACAGTGAAAAGTGATTGCAGGTATACTTTATATAATGAGGCAGATGAGACTTTCAGGTTTTCAGGAGTGGGAGCAGCACCTGAAAAGTCTCTGCAGAGTTGATCGAGGATGAATTATGTGAATTTAGGTATTTGACAAAATCTTTAAAACCATCCATTGAATGGGTCCAGACCGCCGAGATATCATCCAAATATCTGAAATAATGGAGTGGCCTTATGGGGTGTTGGGAAAGGGCCGCTGATTCCTATTCCGCCATGAAAATGTTCATGGAAATGGTCCTTTGTATTGATATTTGATATTTGTGTAAATGCTATCTATGTCCAGCGTGTTTTTACAACAAATTATGTGTCTTTGACGTAACTGGGAAGGATGGCTGGTAAGGAGTTTAAAAAATCAATCTTGTGCTGTGAAATAGGTCTCACTGCCACAATCTGAGACAGTTGGTCTCCCTTGGGGAATTTCATTATATTTTGCATATAAAATGCTTTGGCTCTGAGTTTTAATTAGTTGACTTTTTGTTTTGCATTGATAAATGTTTTTCTCATAAGGTTTGGGTTATTCTTATACCTTTGCCACGGCTTTGCCTAAAAGTAGTTTAGTTTGCGATAGTAGTTTGTGTCAGTCAGTGTCTCTCATTCCCATAGATACTAGACCATAACTGCTACGCATGAACCTTTATCTGCCCGCTTGATTACAATTTGTGTATTTCTTTTCAACTCTTCCAGAGCTTTGAGCTCCTCCTGGGTTAGATTAGGGGTTTCAGGCCTTGATCTGAATTCTTTTTTGAAAGTTTTTTTTTTAAGTCTTTATCAATTTATCCTTTCCTCGTATGGGAACCAATTTGAAGCCGGAGTGAATGGTGGTGGTTTCAGTCTGGTTTGTAAAAGCCTCCTGTGATAATTCTGTAGGTGAGCTGACATTTTCTGTTTTTAATTAGTTTTACAAGATGGAACAAAATTTTATTCTTTTTTCAGAAGGGAAAGTTGTGCTGAGGTAAGTCTGATTTTATTAGCTGGAATCATAACTTCGCTGGACGGGGGACATTTATTTTAAACGTGTCAGCCACATTCTATCGTCAGCTGTATCGTTGCTCCAGTGGATGTCTGACTCCGTTTTAAAATCATGAGGTAGTGGGGGAATGGAACTTAGATTTGTGGTAACGCAGGAATTCAAAATGTAACCTGGTCCAGCTGTGGAATGTTTTTGGAGTAATTCACCACTGGAACCCAGATTTTTGCAGTTGGGAATATCTGTTTAGCTGCTCTGATTGCTGCTTGCATTTGCTTAATCTCTGTGTCTTTGGCACTGACCGAACGACCTTTTATCCCACAGAATAAGATAAGGATTTCTCTGCAGACGTTACCGCACTTCTTTATGTTCGCTGTGGACACAAATCTTAAGACTCTGACAAGAGTCTGGTTTAGCACAGGAGTTCTGTGTAGTACACACAGCATCAACAGTGCATTATGAAGTGGTCGAGGTACAGTAAACAGGATTTGCTGATTCAGGAAACAAACCTGTGACCTTGTGTGGTGCAGGTGTTTTGACAGATGCTGCCTTCAGGACACTGGAGAAACTTGCTACTCAGCTTTGACTTTGACACCAAGGACGTGACTTTTTTTAAATGATGAAATGATCATCCCCTGAGGCCTAGAGGATGTCGTGTGCATATCATTTTGTAGCTGTACAGGACTCTACAGGACTCTCCAGACATTCTTCAGATAGATCATTCTATTTTCATTAGTTTATTGAAGGCTTACCTGTGCGATGCCACTGCAGCATTTATTGATGGTGGTGTCCTGGTCCTCCTAAGGACAGAAACATAAAGAAAGTTGTGCCATTGACTCACAGTATACTGCTGCTCACATCTAATGCAGCTTATAGCAGCCTCAGTGTGTGATGTCTGCACCCTGAGAGTCCTGAATTATGAGGGATCAAAACAAATCCCTGAACAGTTTGAGCACATCAATACCTTGACCTCATTTGCAGTTTCTCTCAGATATGAGAACCACATATTAGATTACTAATAACTGAATGGACCAACTGGACAACGCTGTGTGGGACAGAGGGGTCAGGGTGTCCCTGGTGTTCAGCTGCAAAGTATCCCATAAGCAATATGAACCAAAATAAGACACGACACAACCATTAAAAGATGCTAAATGTAATGTAAGTGAACCTCTGAACGCTCACTGCTTTACTGGAGCTTCAACATTTGACCTGCAGAAGAATCTGGCAGCAGTAGTCTGAGTCACTTTTTCTACTGGTGCTGAGAGCAGCTGCTATTCTCTGAAGCAGGAAACCATCAGCTGCCTCACAGCATCACTAACTAAGAGATGGCACGGCTACAGCTACCGCAGAGTTCATTCTAATGTCCCCCCCTCTTTCATTCTCCTCATTCTGTCAAAGTGTGAGGAACAGAACTCAGACGTCTCATTTCACTTCCTATTATCTAACGGGACAGTGGAATATTTTTATTTCCCAGTGTTGTGAAAGTGTAAGAAGGTTTCATGTTAAGTCAGGATGTGGTAAGAAGAGGAGGGAAACAACACTTTTTAGGAGCAGTTGCATCATGGGAACATTTCATACTGAACAGCCGGTGATGAAACTGTGTGCACATTTCTGAAGTCACACTGAGGTTGGCAGATTTGGAGCCTGCACAGAAAACAAAACTAGAGCTTAGGGGGAGACTCTGCCTGCAAGGTGATAGTCATGTGACTGACGAGCAGCATTTTGCACCATGTCGCAGATGTTTGCTGAGAAATCGTTGCATTGTTGGTACAGGAAGACTTAAAGTGAGCGCAGAGATCAAGAAGGGTTTCTGACGTCTTCCACCTCTGGCAGCCAGGCTGCTCCTGAGGGAGGGAGGAAGGAATCAGATCCTCTAAGCCTTGAAATGGATCAATAATAAAAATGTGACGTCCACAGACTGATAGTGACGGTAACAAAGGGGCTCCATTAAAATGAAACACCAGTGTCGTTGCTGCTTTAAGATGAGTGCCAGCTGCAGATGTTGTCTGCTGGGAACGTGCATTACCCAGTATGACACAGTATGTCCTCCTCACTCCAGCTCTCTGCCTTTTTATTTCATCGCCACAGGCTTTTCTCAAAACCTTTAAGGACTTTCACTATTAAAGAAAAAACTCTCCTAGTGAAGCATCAGTCAGAAACACACACAGTATTCCTGGCAGCTCTGATTCATGAGATGCTGCTGGCACTTACAGAGAAACACACATTAAGATCTTACCAGGTTTACTCGAGATACATCTGAAAGTGCAAATTAAACGGAGAGAAAACAGATGGCATAAAAATAGAAGATATAAAAGGAGAGATCGGGCACATCACCAAGAAAAACATCAAGGCAATCAGAAGATGCACTTTAGAGAGACTCTGGCACTGACAACCAGGTCAAGCAAAGCTACCAAACTTAATCATCGAGGAGGAATGTTCCAAAAATAAAAAGCAAACATCGAACTCCGAGAGCAATTAGGATTTCTTAGACTTCACTTTGATTCTCCAGAGAACTGAGGGAAGTCAAATACAAAAATAAAATCCGTCCTCTTCATTTTCAGCTCTTTCAGTTTGAGCCTGATCACTGTCCTTTAATACAGATACTGAGACAAAGTCAACATCTGTATTCACAAAACGGTGAATCACTGCTGTCATTTCACATAAGAATAGAATCTTTTTTATACCGTCTGAAGCGCTGCAGACTAATAAAACACTAATGTAGGGATGTAAAGTATGCAGGAATAAAGTTCAATTAAAAGTGGCCAAGAGTAGGATTTTAAATCCACCGACGTATTAAATGTTAATGGGAGACGTCTGAACGATGTGGCAGAGAGTGGACACGTGTTCATGTGGTGTCGCTCTGCAGCATCCACACATCAGCACAACCATCCGTGCACCAAAAAGCCACGGCTTTGCACATTGTTGTAAGTGTGAGATGAAAGTCGTCCTTTTACCTGTACATTACCTTTGATTCACAGAGGTGCTGAACATCACACAGAATCACCCGATTCAAACGGATGGATATAAAAATACAGAGGTTTTCGCTGCTCTGAGAAACGGACACAGACATGGTTGTACTACACGAACTTCACCACTAATCATGCTTTTTATTTCTCCTGTACTATGTTTTCAGCGTGTCCGTCCAGCTGGACATTTAACAGCCAATCCTGTTAAATGTTATCTAAGAAACACTAAGCTGGTGAAACCGTCCACTTGGACTCTGAGATGAGATGATTTCATATGAATTGTTTTTATGGGTAATGATTTACCATGTCTCATATTTCTAATCTGGACATATCATTTGGCTTTGTGCACAGGTTTTACCTTCAGAAAGACATCTTGTAGTGTTACACCGTGGTGCTTCTGTAAAATCATTTGTGCAGCAGATTATCATGTATTATAACAACCTTACGTGCTTGCTCAAGTGGGACTGTTGGGTTTTCTACATTTATTTGTATATATTATATAATTTGTAAGGTCTTA
>JAUYWH010000024.1:23159631-23172545 GCA_034779795.1 Ctenopoma multispine | reverse complement strand
TAAACCTTACACTGTAAAGTGCCCTGAGATGACTTATGTTGTGAATTGGCGCTATATAAATAAAGTTGAATTGAAAATTGAATTGAATGACATTTTGTTTTGCCAGTCATTGTGCACAGCCCTGTGAGACTGAGTGTTGTATCAATAATTTCTCCCTGGGGGGGAAATTGTGACAGAAGTCGCCTGAAGGAATTAGGAGTCTTACTGTGACACGTTATCTACTCAGAGAAACTCACCCTGTCACGAGTTGTTGATGAGGCGTCAATGCTCTGTGCCTGCAGCCTCCCGGGTCAACTCATCGATCAGTCTTCGTTTTGTGTAACAGGCACAGCACAGCCTGCCACAACAAATCAGGTGCTGAGAGAAATATGAGCTCCTGAGATTATTTATGACCTCACACATGCTCACACACCTGCACAGAGTCCTGCAGCCTTTCTGCGGATGGTTCCTCACACACAGCGCCGGTTTTTGTTTCTGTCTTTTGGCACCGGAGTTATAAACAGCTGCAACTCCAGATGTTCGGCCCGTTAAACCCCTGAGTTGAGTTCAGAGTCCTGCAGAAGTCAGGATCGCACAGGCTCTGAAGCAGTCTTATAACAGCACAGAGTAGTGCTTTTTTCTTTTGACATTTCTGGCACTGACTGCAGAGGCCAAGAGAGCTGATTTAAAAAATAGCATAAAATTACATCCAGGAAGAAACATAATACACTAATATTACAAACCGTTTGTCTTTAGCTGCAAACCTCAAACTAAACGCTTAGTTATTGATTTATTATTTAACCATTAAAATGTTTCATATGTTAAGAAATTATGGAAGTTGATCCAATAACAAAACATTATGTCACTGAGATAATGTTAAAAATTATTTTATATACCATAAGCACTAACTGTTTAGTATAGATAATTGATTTATTGATCTGCTTGTTTTGCTGTGTTTCTGAGGACCACTTGTACTACAGCATAGTGGAGACACCTCTCTGTACTGTGATAGATCCTGTCTAATTAAGTAATTTCATCCTATAAAACTCTCTGCTCCCTGGTAGCTACTCCAGGTGCCATAAGGTGCTGTGTATGGAGGCAGATGGGGGTCGTATGTTCTGTCAGTCTGAAAAACTAAATTGTGAACTGATCTGGAAACCTGAAAAAATAAAAACATAACCAAAAGTTCAAATTAAATTGTCCCGATGGATCAGACTTTACACCACTTTAACACCACTCCAACACTATCTGTGTCCACCAACGCAGTGTGCACAACCAATGCTGCCTTCACGAGCAAGTGGGGAGGTGGGAACTATTGATCTGTACTGTGTGACATTACTGACTGGTCTTGTGATTGGTGTCAAAGAAAAATGTAACCCCTTTCACAGCGTCTAGCTTTTCTTTTGTCCTCTTCAGTATTTAATTATGTTGTGTAGGCATAAAGTTCCCACAGGGCAGCGCGGTCTGAAGCTGCAGTTTGTCACGAGAATGTCAAAATCTGACAGTGAAAAATCAGATTTAAAAAAAGAGAGAGATGAAACAGCAGAAAAGAAGTCAAACTGAAAAATAAACATTTTTTTAAATAAAATTTTAAATTCTAAAATTCCTAAAGTGAATCAAACTCATATTTGCGTTGGAAAAAATCTTTTTTTTTTAACTTTTGTTGTGTTGCGACCTTTTTCAAGCTTTCAGTTTCAAATTTTAACTTTTCCTTCACAATGTTGTCTTTGAAATTCACAAAACATATGTCCCCCGTCAGGCTCCACAGTCATATGCATAAAAACATTTTGCCTGAGCAAAGCACAGAAATCATTTGATCTGTTGTGACAACCCCTAACGGGGGCAACCGAAAGAGGAGGATGCAATAAAAGCAAGCGTGTTGCATTCACATGCACCACAGTGTATTAAAATGCATTAATTGGACAAGATTTCAGAAGCTGCGTTATTTCTAAATGGTGAAAATGATTAATGTAGAATGATGTGGAAACACGCTGGACTTCAGAACAGAGCAGCACGAGCACTGTGACTGTGATTCAGTTGGACAGGTTTTATCTTATCTACTGTATGTGTTAGACAGAAATATTAGTCAGGAAGGGTGTGAGTGTGTTTATGTGTGTGTCTGTGTCTGTGATGTAATCTTGCCTGTTACAGTGGAAATAAAATCATGAGATGATTGTAACAGCTGGTTTAGGTTTGAGTTCAAAATACATTTTGTCAGTGCTGCTGAATTATTTTTTGTCCCAGTATCTGTGCCAGTCTCTCAAGGTGCTGAAGCATTTGCAGAGAGTGATTCCAGTTAAAGTTAAAAAATCTCTTATGTGTGTGTGCGTGTGTGTGTGTGTGTTCTGAAGCCAGTTCACCAGGGCCTGATTCCAAGTTACTGTCTCCTCCTGCTGGGTTGCCAGGTTGGAGCTGAGCCCAGGGCTGCTGCACTAGATAGATGGCCGGTGGCTGCTGTCAGGGTGCCGTGTTGGAGCGGAGCCCAGCCTGCTGTACCTGTGAAGGTTTCAGGGATTTTCCCTCTAGGGCCTGTTTGCATTTCATCACATCACCACAGCTCAGGGTGACGTCCTGTGAAGGTCTGTTCTCCATCACTGCATCACTTTGCAGGAGAGATGAATTGAACATTTCTCACTGATTCATTCAAATTTTCAGTTTTGAAATGTGACAAATTCTGCTTCTCTAGAACCAAACTGTAAATACTAGACACACACAATTAGGGAATTTACTGACACCTTAGCACCAATAAATTCTACCTGTTACACGTGTGAGACCTGCTGAGGACGTTTCTGCTTTCATGGGGCAATTCTCACTTAACCATTGACAGAATTTATAGGGAGTGACCCATATCCACAGACATGAAAAGACAGAAAAAGAAGAGTGAAGATTAAAATGACAGATAAGATGGACTGAAGACAATAAAGATCTCTTAGACTGCAAAGAGTCCAACAAGTCCTCTAACTTTAACACACTTATAGGTTGTTTGTCCCAACCCTCTGACCAAAGTCATCGTTTGTTGTAACAGCTCCCCCACGGACGGAGCAAGGCACAACCCTCTCAATCAAACGCTGCAGCATCTCAACAAAATAGTATAAAGAAGGAGCAGAAAAACATCTGCAAAGGGTTAAATGAGGCTAAGTAACAGAAACACGGCCTCTACAGCACTGCAAGGCGTTTTCCTCTTCTTTAACACAGTTTAACGTCACTACGACCAAATAACATGAATTCAAATCTTTTAAATGCATCAATCAGGATGCATCAATCCATCCTTCAGTTTCTCGTGACCTTTCCTCAATGACTGATGTTCTCTGCTGCTCAGTAGATGAATAAAACCTACAGCCTTTGGTCCACATCAGTCACCAGAATAAACCATATTTAGATTTTCAGAAGCTGGTGAAATCTTTCCCCTGACATTTCCTCTGCTGTGGCACTGCCGGAGGGCCAAACCCTGCAGGGCTTTATAGCTCTTTATTGTGCTTCAGTTGAAGGGGTTAATTGCTCTTGATCCCGACCCTGATGACTGAGTTTTATGGACCAGTCTGTGTTACCTCTAATCTCTGATACGCTCTCCTCGCCACTGAGGCTATCTGCGACTCACCCAAACACAGAGCTGATAGCAGCATTTTCCAGTGGCAGGTGTTAACTTGCCTGCTCCTTTCTTTATCAGTGTCTGTTAATTAACCCGGTGAGCGATGCTCAGCACCGCTGACTGAATATGCAGGGGGGCGCTCCGACGCTCTGAGGGCACTGCAGGAGTTCTATGAATTGCTTCGCTTATCGTCACCACCTGTTTGTGTTCTGCTCATCTCGCTGTTATAACTGACTCTGGAACTAATGTTGTACAGGAAGTTATCAGCTCTGATTGCACCACGTTATTGTTTCCTACCTCTCATCCAACTGCATTCCTCCTGCCTCACAGGATATTAATTACAACACAGTCAAGTCCACTTTATCCTCCGTGGCCAGCTTTCAGATTAATTATGTCGATTTCAGACAACCTCAGTTCACAGCCTGGTGCTGAAGCTTCTCACATTCCCACTCATTTAATTAGAGATGTTTTCATTCCAGTTTATAGTCCTCATATTAAAACAAGTTCATCATCTCCGTCCGCGTGTTTACATCCACTTCTGTTACCAGGTTACAGCGGGCTTCCTGAGTGAACTGATTTCTCCTGTTACATAAAGGACAAACCTGGTTTCATGGGTAGAGACTTAGAAAAACCTCCAGGAGAACGATGGCCGTGTGTACGGCGGACCAGGTGTGCACATGTCTGCACACAGGGAAATACTGGAGTAGAGTGGCTGGATGAAAGAGAGATCTTTACATGGAGAGGTGCAAAAAAACTACCACAGAGGTCCGAACAGTTCATGTTGTGAAAAGGAGAAATCAGATTCCTGATCCACAGCTAAATTCTATTCACTGTACAGGACTGACCTGCCGGAGGCCTGAGTTCAAGACCAAAGTCATTCACCATTTTTAATGCAGATGTTGTGTATGAAATGACATTTTTATCCAATGACCAGTAGTGCAGTGCGATACCGCAAGCTTCCGTATTGATGCGATACCAAGTAAATATCGGCAAGTATCGCCGATACCGATCTGATACGATTACCTTATAAGGGCAGCCTGCTGGAAAATTCATCCTCATCACATAAAAGTAAAGTAAAAGTGTTTATTTGCTTTAAAAACGTTAAAATCGCTGTAAAAACACAACCAAACTCACAAAACATGAACAAACCACATCCAGATCCAGATACCTCTCCTGAACCAAGACGCAATAAGACAACAAATGAAACCCTGTCACATTACACAAAAATATGATTGTTACGTTAACAGAAAACGTCAGGAGACAGGGCTGCTCAGGTTGTATTTGTCTAGATCTGCAAATCTATTTTTTCATTTTAATGTAAACCCAGACTCAACTTTTTTTGTCATGTAACTTATTTAACAACTGGATAAATGATGAGCCAAACATAACTGAAAGAGTCCTCTGTTAATGACTGAACGTCAACGTCCTGCTTTAAAGCGCTCACTGTTCAGATTTTATGTCGCTGTGCACAAGCGACTGACATCAACTGACGTCCCTGAATGTTGTCCAGAGGTTTGCATCATTGCCTGGTGCAGTCTAACAGTCGACAGGACTTGTGACACATCATTAGGCGTCTCTGAAGCTGCCTTCTCAGCTTTCTCCTCATCAACAAAAAACAACTTGATTGTTGTGTCTGTCTTTTGCAACACAGCAACCAGACTGCACTCTTCATCAGGAAACCTCCTGATGTACCCTTTGCACATAATCAAGAACTGGTGACAAGTGCTGCTAGATGCTGGTGGGTCCTTTTTTGTTTTGAGACACTGTGCAGAAGAACATTGGACAGGGAGATGCATGCACATAAAGCACACCTGTGTGCCACGCTGCCTGCTGGTGTGGGATCAGAAATGGACCGTCTGTTTTTCTGAGCTGCACTGGGACAGATCATTTTCAGAAAGGTCAACGTGAAATATGCATTCATGTGCTTTCAGGCCTGGTCTTAGTTCCCTGTAGTGGGTAAACTGAGACTTGAAGTTGAAACCTACACAGCATAAGGTTAAACTGATTGGAACTATTTTAATACTGTGACATTAGATGTTTTGCCATTGGGGTCATTCTAATGCTCCTTATCAAACCAATGGCAACTGGAGATAAAACACTTGTTCTCTGCATTGTACTGGGAGAGACTGGGCAGGAGATCATTGCACACAGAACATTCTCCATACATGCATTTTATATTTTCTGTGGCTTCGGTAGTCGGAGTCGGATGGACAACCCGAAAAAGGTCGGAGGTAACGTAAGAGTGAGCGAGAAATGGAGCTTTCATCTTCAGCCTAAAACTTCAAGTGCACATTTTTAATGGTATCCAACAGAGAGAGAGTCTTCACAGCTCTGGTGCGTGTTACATCATCCCTTGTGTAGAGAAAACTCACTTTGCTTTTTAAACCGTCGCCAATCCTCTTGTTCCGCTTCTGCTGGTATGGTTGGTGTAGTTCACTTCCCATTCAGTCATTCTTCCATCTTTTCTGTGAGAAGCCAAAAGCATTTTCGAGCAAAGAGCTGGAGTCTGTACTGTTTTGGTACTTTTCCTCTTATTACTTTGAAATGATGAAATAATTACACATATTCCACCTGTTTCCCTCTTGTACATCTCTGACCACATTTCATAAACTGGACCAGCTTGACTGTAGATCTACAGCTTCCACTGATGGCAGCTCAGGACTGGGTGGTGGGGTGTTGTAGAGCTTCTTCTTCTGCCTTTAATCCTGTGGTAAGTCTCCCTCCACTTTCTCTGCAGCCTCTGAGCTCTTCTCTTCCACTTCCCTCTCTGGGTCAGCATCGCGTCCAGCTGCTTTTCTGCAGCACATAGTGGTGAACTGGCTTCCTGTGAGTGAGGTGTAAAACTGATTCTAAATGGCAACAACTTCACTGGATCAGAAATATTGTATTGACTAAAATCAATAAAGGATGCTGCCGTTACTCTTACAGAATAGTATATACAGAATCATGTGGAAACCCAACAGTCTAAACTTTGCTAGACTTTGGATTCTCCTGAGCTTAGCCTAAACACTTTCACATGAGTAGTTCAGGACTGGGGCTGCTCCTGCGTCTCACGTTTAGCTGCTGTACTATCAACACAGTGAGAGGAGGCTTTGGCCTTCTCTACATTCATTTTCCAAAGAACTCCTGCTGCTCACAAGAAAAACAAGACGCCTGAGGAAATGAGACATCTTCACTGCAAAACTGATTCTGTTTGATGCAGAGCGTCAATACACTTTTTAATGAGATTAGTTTCTAATAATATTTAGCTTCAGGTGGAGTATGAAGAATAGGTAGTAGGTAAAAACAGGCTGTGATGTGATTTGGAAATGAACACAACACCTTTTATTTTAGTGCATCAAAAGAGATAAATGCATATAGGAAGTAAGTAAAACAAATTAGATTTTCTCTGTGACACAGTTTAATGTGAGACTGATCTGAGCAAAGAGAAACACATTTACTACAAAGATCCAACAAGGTAGTAAGAGCTCATTTTGGTGCAGGAACAGGAATCGTCTATAGGAGGAGAGAAAAAAGGATCAAACTTAAAGACTCCTTTAAACTGATTTCATAATGGGCATACATACAGCCCAGTCTGAGCATCATCATGTCCTCAGTCTGTGTCCTCTGGTGCCAGGTTTTATGTCTTGCACCTGTAATGAAAAGATTCCACAGAGAAAGTCTCAGCCTCTGAGGAAAAGGTTTGTTGCTGATGGTGCCAATATTTTCTGTATCTGACAGATTTACCATCACTGCTCTTCTATCATTCTACAGTAAACACTCACCAGCAGTTCGTTTCCTCTATGTGGGGATACTGCCACATAACCCCGAGGGCGGCACTATGAAATAAACCATATATTTGTACACTTTACCTTGAAGGGTCCAGATTTTAAAAGACAACTGTGGATACTGAGGATTAAGGTCCTTAAAGACAGTTTTCAGTCAAACTACACATCTGAATCCAAGCAGCACTTGGGTTTGAGTGCAAAGCTTGTAGCCCAAGGAGAAAGAAAGCTGCCCAAATCTTTTTAAGGCCTCCAGAAAACAAAGCTGTTCCAGGAGAAAGCAGCCGGAGGAGGCTTCTTTCTCACTAGTTCTCCAATTCTCCCAGTTTGGTGACTGGGTACTCTCTAAATTCACAGCCCTTAAGGGATCATTATAACGACTGAATGAAGCGTCTTTCTTTGTCTTTTAAACAACCAGTGACACAGTGGATAGAAAACCTTCACCTCCTGTGTTAAAGGGGAGGATGGTAGTATTGATACTCCTAACAGAGTATTACTCCATTAATGGCCACAGAATTATAAACATCTGATTTGATCATATGTGGAAGGTCACGGATTCAGTTCATTTCCGTCTCTAACGAGCTGCTGTCATTGGTTTTGGTTTCTCCTGTGAGTTGCCTGTTGCTCGTTAGTTAAACACTTCCAGCTGTGGATTTGGGTCGTTGTTTGCACCTGTTCACTCAGGTGACATGTGCACCCTGTTGGAGGTGAGTCCAGCTCCAGACCATGTGAAGAGTGTTCTCTGGAAACACAGAGGCTTTCTGAGGTTTAGGCTGATGCTCCAACTCTTATTGTCGTGTCTCTCACCACATCAACACACCTACAGACTTATTATCTCACAAGTCTCCATAGATCAATGGTTTAAATCAATGATTGTGATGAAACAGTTTGTAGGTGACCAGTTGTCATTTACTGCTGGAACATTCTGGTGTCAAAAGAGAACGGAGGCCAAAACCCACGCACAGCTGTACTGTTTCTCACAGACCAGCTGTGGGGTTTTTCTCTCAGCCTTCAAGCTTGATTCTTTGCAGAAGAGTCCAAACATGTTGACTCCTTGAGTATGTGATCACTTAAAGCTTCAGTGATAGTGATTCAGTGACAGGTTGCTGGCTTATTTTTCATCCAATAAATGATGGACAGATTACAGGACGTCATCCGCCCTGTCATTAATGTGTACACAAACAGGTCTCTCTTGAAATGAGACTACGTGTCTCAATAGGATTACCTTTATAAATAAGTTTAAATAAAAAAAAAACGTTTGACTCGTTGTCTACACTCACATTTGGGAAACCGTGTCTTTCCATATGGAGCTCCTCACATTTTATTAGTGTGTTTTCCTGATCGTAACCCAGTTTAGTTGTATTTGAACATATTTGTTACACAGTAATCTGAATGTGCTTTTTTTGTTAGTTGATTCCTGTTAAAATATGAGACAAAGATGAAACATTTTCCCATTTTGTCATTTTTATTCTAAATGTCTTTCTAAAAAATTACTTTCTTCGTGCTGCTCTCTAATTTCCCTCAGTATTTATTTCATACATGTAATAATTGGTTTCTCAAACCTCCTTCTTCGTTGCTCTTTCAGCCGTCTCCATCGGGCAGTTTTCGCCCACCAGTGATTATAGTGACGCTGTCCTCAGCATGGGCTCATATGATTAAAAAAATCAGGGTGTGGTGGAAGCTCTTGGTTATATCAGAAGCTTGTGTGTCCTGTGTGGCCAACTGGGGACCAGGTTGCTCCTGAGATGGTTCAGTAAATCTCTGATAGAAAGTTTCTCAGGTAATTTTGTCCTCTTCAGTCTTTGGCTCATTTGTATGTGGTTAACATGTTTCCAACCTTTTTTAAAAATTTTATTTAGTCTCCTGAAATTGTTTTGACGCCTTCTTTAAGTTTTAATCGAGATGCTGATGTTCTCTCGAGACTTCAGGAAGCATCAGTGTGGAACCGTGTAAAGAACAAAAGAACTGTTACAGGACAGGATTTTTTTTAATCCTTGCATTACAAACTGCCACTGTACCTGTCTGTGGTTTAGATGGACATGAAGGATCCAGTTCCTGTGGTGAGATGTGTTCTGTGAAACAGGTTTGCCAGTGGTGGAAAGTTTATCCTCGGGAATGGGAATTAGGGTGATGGACACTGGTCTCTTAACAGTTGAGAAGTGGAGAAAACCTGGGTAAGTTGTGGATTCACTGCACATTATACCAAAGATCAAAAATGTTTTTGCCATAATAAAGTGTTTCGTGATTCTGTCCTGCAGCTCTGACTTACTCCAGCGTGTGTGTTGCATACTTATCTGGATTTGAGTTAATGTTAATTTCTGTCCAAGTTAACAATGGTATTAAAAGTATTAACTTGGCATTTAACTCACCAGTTTTCAGCCTTTTCTGTCGTTCAAACATACTGGGACTTGTTCCTTTTTGTTCCTGGTTCAATCCCTGTCTAATCACTGACATTAGAATCCGATAACTGGAAGTAATCAGTGATACTTCAGAAATGTGAGAATCAGAAAATCCTGGTTTACGTGTTTTCAGTCCATTACGTAGTGACGTATGGTTCAAACTTTATTTTCTTATTATAACATCTGGTCTTGTGGAACATGGAGACACCTACGGTCTAATGTGGAGCTAACAAGCTGCAAAATAGTCTACACGCTGCTGCTGTCCTACATTTATACTACATGAGGAGCATACAGCAAACATCTGCTCTGCTTGTTGTCTTTTGTCATTTTGATATATGCGCAGATGTAAAAAAACAAAATAAATCAGATTAACGGGTATACATGCAGGAAGACAATGGCAGTGTCAGCATCAGATTATGCTGTTTACAGAATCACTTAATAATCTGATAACTCCAAAAAATATCTGCATGTTAATGAGCCCATTACCAGTTTTGATTTGCCTGATGATGGAATTTAGAAATAATTTCTTTGTTGATGAAAGCACATGGTTACAAAGATAAACCCCAAAAAAGAGTAGTATAAGAATACTCCCTATAATACTTAACAACACAGGTCATCTCAGGGCACTTTACAGTGTTTAAGGTTTAAGACCTTACACATTATATAATTATATACAGAACAATGTAGAAAACCCAACAGTCCCACTTGAGCAAGCACGTAAGGCAAAGGTGGAGAGGAAAAACTCCCTTTAACGGAAGAAACCTCCAGCAGAACCAGGCTCATGGTGGGCGGCCATCTGCCACCACTAACCAGCATCAGTCCTACAACTTCACTCTCAAAGTATACCATTCTGGGACTCTGGGTACGTTTTGTGACAGATCAGTTTGTCATGAAATGCACTCTCCTACAGAAAACAATCAGTAGTAGCACCACTTGGGATTGTCTCTAGTTTCAAGAGAAGTTTCCTGGACCTAGATTCACTGAATGTAACACTGGTGTTTTTCTATGTTTTGTGCGTTTGGTCATGTTTTTAAAGCGATTTAATGCGACGGGGGTTTCATTTGTTGGTTCAAGGTCTCCTGGATCTTGATGTTATTGTAGTTATTAGTTTATATAGTTATTGATTCAAATTTCAAGAATCGATTCGATTCCGATTCTCAAGATTTAGAATCGATTATCACGATTAGCAGGTGCTAGGCTAAAATTACCGCTAGTGTCAGACGCCATGTTGTTTTAATATCTTCACACCTATCGCGTTAATTCAATGATGCGACAGTGGCTGGGGTTAAAGTTCACCGGGGGAAACTGTATCAACCCTTTAACACCTAAGCCTCATAACGCCCATCTGAATTTTTCACCCTATTTTAGCTGTAAAGGGTAAAATCGATCTTTGGACGTACAAATCGATCTTTAGGAATTATTATGAGAATCGATTTTTTTCAACACTACTAAAACAGACTATATTATACAAAAAGATAAACTTAAATAAACTACAAATCATGTTTCATATACTCTTTAAATGCGTTCATTTAGTACTCCTGCCATTGCTGTATAATATATCGATGATGCAATGACCCATGTGTACTGAGAATTATGTACTGAGAATTCTATTTGTTAATCTGCATAATGACATTTTATTCCTACATGACAATGTAAACTACACATTTTATTTCAAATTAATCCTGTGATGAATAAAACAGTGAAATTAACCTCTGCGGCCCTCTATTATCATGCAGATATTAACATAATTGTGCCTGACATAACCTTACCCTAACCACAACCCTCTGTATGAGGCAAGAGGTCTAAGTGCTTCTCATACACAGCTGAAGAGCTTCACACTTGTTGCAGATAATTTGACTATAAGCCTCTTATATATTTAATTTTTACCTTACCAAAGAATAGCTTGAGCAGTCCTAATAAAGGCATTAGGGCAGCAGAAAATGACTTGTGTGAGGAATTGTATAGCAAAAAGAGAAAGTTGGTGCCAATTGTTACATCACTATGTCCTCTACAAGAAGCACAAAGATGCTGCTGCAGCAAAAGTAATTAAGAAACTGCATTTTACTGTCACTTGAAATGAAGGAAACTGGTCGTTTTGAGGTTGTTAAAGTAAAAGCAAGTGACTAGCTGCACTGTATAAATTAGGGGTTTTTAAGAACACATTGTGGAACACCGTATCCAGGTGGAGGCTTTCATAAAAATGCAGCATGCTGTGCCATAGAAAAGCGTTTTCAGGCTTAGAGAACATTTGTCTGACAGACATGGACCCGACATAAGTAATTCTGCAGTCATTGAAACAAAAAGAGAATTACAGGAACACCCATGTACCTTCCAGCCTCTGTTTGGGGGTAGAAGGCGTAAAGGATGTGACAGCCTTCGAAGGAAAAACATAAAACTGCCTCCCTGTCTCTGACACTGGGGTCACAGTCTGAAGAAGATCGCAGATATTCTTTACTGTTACATGTGTATCTGAAGAGAAGCTGTGGAAAAGCCAGATATGTGTAAAACAAACAATCAGGGTGACATGGAAACACTCTTCAGCTCTTTCCATTTACAGGGGGTGAATGTGAGGGGGGAGGGGGGTTGAGGGGTGGACAAAGCAAGCTTAGGAGTAATCAAAGTAAGAACCTGTCCTTCACTGGCCAGTGTGATGTGTCAAAGATGCTGATTCATCCTCCTCATTCCCGTGAAGTGTTTCTCAGGGGGAAACATTAAGGAGTCCATTTATGTTTGGCATTAGGACTTTTAGATTTGCAGCATATTCAGCACAGTGAAATAATCCCATCATTCTAATGCCAAACATGCTGTTAGTAGTTTGCATATCAGCAAGTGTATTGTGTGTCTAATGCTTTTTGCTGAAGCAGAGACTCAGATAAGGGGATCAGATACCATCAGATAGACGCAGCAAGGAATTGTGGAGCCAAGTATCCTAAATTCTGTCCTCAGTCAAATTATACCAATGAGTCTTAAACAGGGAGATAAGGAAATGGACACGCTGGACAATGTTCAGGTTGTAGGTAGAACTACAGGCTATCGCTTGTATTCATAAGGTTCCTCCATGTAAATGTCTAATAGTGTAATAGTGTGTGTGGGGAACTGCAGCCCAACTCCCTAGGCCCCAAAGCAGACATGCAGGAGACCCGGGTACAGGAATCCCAGGTGGATCCATGCAGGGATAACTGT
>JAUYWH010000024.1:23143120-23154684 GCA_034779795.1 Ctenopoma multispine | reverse complement strand
AAATGAAGTGCAGCTGAGGGCAATCAGGGAGTGAGAGTGAAGTGAAGGGCGTGGCTAAGGTGAGGGAGGACCAGAAAAACAGAAACAGAAACATGACACTGACAACGAGAACCGAGCGTGTCATACTGATTTCCTGAATTAGTCTCAAACACGCAGCCTCGCGTGGCCTCCCTCTTTGACTTTGAACTAAATGACTTTATCTCCACTTCCCGAGCCGACAGATCGACACCTTGTCTCTGTGCTGGGACTCGCCGGTTTACAAATTCAGTACATGATCTGCACTGAGAGGAAGATAAGAGAGAAGGGACAAAGTGTCAGTGACCTCTATAACAAATACATGTGGAAATGTACTGGAGCAGACAAAGACCCCCTTCCAGTGTACTCCAGGTCTAGATGATGGTAGAGGAGCTTTTAAGTGTTTTGCGAGGACATGAAAACCAAAGCTGATCCTATTATTTCTTTTCAGCATCACACTGATGGAACCACAGGAACACTTTTAAGAGGATGAACAAATACAGAAACGTTTCTTATTGCAGTGAAAATACCAAAGTGTCCTGTAGTTAAGCTAACATGAACATTTAACAGTCTAAACCCCCAAACTCATTTCTAGTCAAAGAAAAGCAAATATTTACCAGGACCTTTAGATTCTACAAATGATTTGATGTTGGACTAATCAATGAAGAAACCAGTTCAGCTCTAATCTGAACTGAACCCTGTAAAGTGAAGTCCTGTCAGCAACTACAGCTACGTTCACAACCACAGACTCAAAGGCGAATAGAGACGCGAGGAGGTGTGAGGTTTGTTGGACGTTGGGGTGAAAAAAATATTGTAACCTTGTAGTTGTGATACTCATGTGTGGCTCACATTTTAGTCAGAGCCAGCATCAGGGTTCTTATTTGTGGACTAAATTTTATTTTTTTCCCATATATATCTATGAAATGATGTTCTCTTAAAGCGGCTTGATTCAGAGGTTGGGGCCTTAAGATTCGCCCTTGGTCATTCTGGCCATGCATGATAGATAAAGTGCAGCTGGATAAATGAAGACTTTTAAAAACAGGAAAAGGAATCAGTCCAAGTCTCAAGTTCTGCTGTGTTGAACGATTCACTCGAACAGCAGAGCACTCAACATGCTTTAATCCCGACCATCTCAGAGATGTCTTCATCCCAAACACACCTAACTTTCAAAGTAAGAGTACGCTACACCACGACCTTCTGGAAGAAACAAATATTGGAAAGTCAAACACAGATGCATTTAAACAAATGTACTTCTCCGAGGTGTCAGTGAAGTCTGGCTCATTTAAATAACGTGCAGCACCATCTGCACGATGAACTCAGACTTCCAGTAAGTAAAGAAATTTATTAAAGTAACTTATCTGCTCTAACTTTTAATACAAAGCTTCAAGCGGCAGCAAACTCACTGGTCAACATGTAGAATTATCCACACATCCTGTCAGGTAACGTGTGCATGACGACCTCATGAATAACTAATGTTCTGACTGCAAAATCATTACTGTCAAAGCACCTGTTTCACCTGAAGGTAAGACTGAGCGTTCTCAGCATTTTGAATAGAAAAAAGGAATCAATTAGACTAAGATGTGTGGGATGAGGTTTAGCATCCTGTATAATCACTGCAAAGACACATTTACAAATGTTTATTTAGTTAGTTACATTAGTAATACATAGATTTTATCAGCAGTCATAAAGTCGGTTGGCCTGGGACTCGGGTCTCCTGCATCTCCGTCCTGCACAGTAAACAGCATCACTAATAACAGTAGATCATCATTTTCAGTACAACAGAACAGTTACGTCCTGTTCATAAACGTGGTCGGGATTAGTTGTATGCAAATGTAATCTGCAGGAGACAGGGTTGGAAAAACATGAACAAGAGAACAGCAGCTACAAAATAAAAGGAGAGAAGAGGAGGGAAATTCCTCAGAGAGACCCCCACTTTACAGAGACAGAGAACCCCTGCTGGAAAATGCCCCCTGTCCCATCTCCCACTAGGAGAATATCACCTCCATGAAACCTACACCACTAAACACCATCAGTTGAGGCTGTGCTGCAGTGCGTCATAGACACCTCCACGTACACACACAAACACCAGCAGCACCACAGCAGGAGAAAAGTCAGGCTGGAAAAAAACGCTGCTTTGTGGAGAGTCTTTGCTGAAGACTGCAGCCATGGTAAAAATCCGACATTTGAGCAGGAATTTTCTCACAGTGATGTGGTGAAGGATCAAAGGAGACAGTCCAGAGTCTGTTCCAGCAGATTTGTCTGGAGAGGGGCCCTCGTCACCGTGACTCATCACCACTTTACAGTTATTTTACAGAAGACTTTAAAAAGTAGAGTCATCACGCTCACAGAGGTCGACCATTAAGAGGATACAACAAGAGGAAAGTCCAGGTTTGGAGACGACTGCTCTAACCAGAGACTTAAGTTTTGTCATCATCCATATACTGAACAGTCTGTGCCTTTAATAAAACCATGATATGGTTTGATGCTAGCTGAACACTGGACACTGGACAATAAAAATATGACAATAAGATATATAAGAATATAAGATGACAGCAGGTGGAATGTTTCACTCCAGCTTCTGTTCATCACATAAAACATCATGAGGATTTCGTCTGTACCTGCTGTGGCGCCATCCTCTGATCCTCAGCTACTGACACATCTCTCTGACATTTAACGCATCCCACCACTCGGTGTTCGACATGTGTAGTGTACGTTTTTGTTGAACATGCTTCATCTCATTGTGTTGTCTGTCACCTCTGGAGAAGTGTAGGCGGAGACAGCGAACAAATAATTCTGGATTTAATTCTTCCTGGTGTAGGAGTAAAGGTGCTTTACAAGTTCCTTTTCACTTGTTAGAAAGTTTCAAGGTAATGGAAACGTTAGATCAACTATAAACCAGCAGCGTCATGTTGGCACATTCAGTCAGTGAACCGGCAGCAAGGTGGAAATGGGCCAAAGTGACCAAACTCAAAATGTCACATTTCCAACCTGACTATATGTACGTTTAAATTTAAAACACACAGAATTTAAGAGCATGAGTTATTTCTGAAGTTTGGATTCACAATACAGATAACATGACGTGATCACAGCACAGTGCTTACGCCACACGTCAACTGTTGCTGTAAAGTGTTGTTGGTGGAGGATGCAGAGCGGTGATTGGTCTCATTTGCCCTGTGAGGGAGGAAGACAGAGCTCTGAAAATCATCATCTTTATAACCCTTCACCCAGAACACGACGCAGCTCTTCACCCTCAACGCTTCATTTCACCTTTTATTTCGCTTCCTTTCGTTAGTTTAAGTATTTAAACTTTAATTAGTTAATTTCCTCTCAGTTCATCACGTTGATCCAATGTACAGAACAGCTGTTTAACCTAGACCTCACCCTAACCCTAGACCTCATTAAGCTGAAAATTTATTTTTACTTCTATTTTCATTACTAATCGTGTAGAACTGGCTACGTAGGTTACTTCCTGCATTTAATCTATTCTGAAATCTTTTCATCTGTGGCCGACATTATATGTTAGGGGTAGGGTCTATAGTTATAAACTGGTCATGAAACGTGATCTGAACAAGCACAATATTTCACAGCTGATGAAAAACCTTCTTTCACATCTTTGCTGAACACACACATTAAACACATAGAGTGCTGGTGGAAACCGTGTTTTCCTTGTAGGGTGGATTTAAGGAAATTTGAATCAAGGATGAAAACTGGACTGACGGCTGTATCAGAGAAAATCATATTAATCCTGTCTGCTGAACAGGAAGCAGCAGGAGATGTACCCAAGAAAGAGAAAGACAAGAGTGGCTACATGGGACATTTCTTTCCTTTCTAAATAAAATCAATACAGTGGACAATTCCCATGGAAGTATTTATATGAGCCGTAAATGAGATGAAGAGGTAATGTGTCCTGTTTACATGCTGCCCAGTCACTAATTGGGAAGAATCACTGTGACCAAGTGCAGCTCTGCAACACGTCAGACCTTTGAAACAGATCGATGAAGCTGCACCGAGCTCCTGGCAGCTCCGCATCAGTCTGACCGTCGTTATAATGGAGGAGGGAGATGATCCAGAATTATTTAAGAAGATTAAATTTACTTTTTGTAATAATAGCTGCAGAATGAACACGAGTAGTGAAGGAATATAACACAAAGACTCCTGCATTTATACATGGTATTATACAAAAATAAATTTAAAGGTGAATACTGATGGATGAAAACATTATCTGCCGATATTCAAATGAGGCTAAAGTGTGGGTAAATGCAGTTATTCACACATCTGTGTCCAGTTAGTGTGGAACTGGGGAACAGCTTGAGAACCAAAGATCCGAGACACATCACTCCACTAGTGGAAGAGACACGAGAACGTCTTTAATTTAATGAGTGTGGAAGTTATGGAAAGAGATGAATTTTCTTCTGGAGAGCTGATTATTAAAGGTTTCTTACACATTTTTTTCAAAGCATGAACTTAATTGAACCTGAACTATTTCAATTCTGCATTTCAATATGTCTGAACTGTTACTGTATTATTAGTCCAACAAAGTGTTTCATCTGATAAATGCAGCGAGGGAAGGAGAAAGGAAATTACTTCTCCTCAGTCGACCATGAACGCTCCTGCTCCTGACGACTTTTTTAATGATGTAAAAACCCAGGAGTGGAATTTGTTGGAGAGACAAAATAAAGGTTCCATATAAAACATCATGTGAATGTTTTGATCAGTGATCAAAAGTTGACTTGAGAGGTGGGTCCTGCTCGGGGTTACAGCTGACTCAGCACCACGAGTCTCATTACTGCAGCAGCTTTGCCTAAATATTCCCTGTGTCTCTGACTCCCTGGACCTGCAGGTGGAGTCGCACTCACCGATGCAGAGATGCCATCCTTCTATTTTACACAACACTAAACTCAGAGTGATGACATATTTATGATGAAGCGGGTCTATTAATACTTCACCGCTTCTCTCTGTGGAAACTTTCATTTGATTCGTGAGACATTTTCTTTTCCACTGAAGACTATTAATGTCTCCTCAGAGTCTAAACTGCAGTGCAGAGTTTTCTACTATGAAAAGAAGAAATGTTCAGTTTACTACAGGTTAAGATTGAGTCTGAGAAAAATGCTGCTGTTTGTCGTCATTCTCACTTGTCGACAAAGAGAAAGTTAATCCTCTTCATGGTGATGATAGGTTGATTTACAGCTGTTATTTCTGTGACTGTACAGTTTGTGGAGACAACAGCCTTAAAAGAGCCAGATCTGACCTGGAGACACTAAAAACACGTTCTCAGTTACATGTATATGTACTTATTGAATACACTCAGTATGCAAAGCTGTCGTTTTTGTCCTGAAGGAGGATCTATTATAAATGTTCGACCTGTGCTCAGTGAGTTTAGTGGCTGTCTGCTAAAATACACGCTGATGACTGTGTGGAACAATTGGACATAGTTCAGATCCAGCACCAGCGTTGGCAGAAACATATCCACCTTCTGTCAGATAGAAAATATTATGAGTGAAATAACATCATCAACATGCATCACTCGCTGCAGGTAATCACTTTTTCTGTAGAGGAAATGATCACGTTCAGTCTGTGAACCAGCAGAACTCATCACACAGAAAAATCCAAACCTTATTTTAACCTCCTGCTTTCACAGACTCCTCCTCAGTAATCACATGTAAATGGGCAGATAAGAGCTGACGGGAGGATGCAGGAAATGTGCTGAGCTCCACCTCTGCCGCCTCCACCCCCATCAGCCCGCTCTCCGCCTCTTCACCCTCATCTCACTGCACTGATTTATTTCCTACGCACTCACACTGGGTCTGGCTGTCATCTCGTCTAAATCTGATTAGCACAAGCGTCCTTTTTGGTATTGTTACACGATGACTCCACGTCAGCCAGTGCAGCTCTGGAACAGAAACACATACAACATGTACTGAATACGACGCTGACAGACTGATTCAGAATCACCAACTCATATGCAAACACACACCTCTGTGAGTAAAGATAGTATTTTAATGCTTTACTGGATGTGTTATCTGAAAGAACTAAAAACATGACTGCACTTCGTTACTTTGCACCACCAGTGAACTCTGAGTGACAACTTCAGAGCAAAATGCATGGAAGAGATGAGCTTTCAAGGCTTTACCTGTCTGGATTTGAGACCCTCTTATGTCGGTATCAGCCAATAAGATCGAAGAAACCTGCAACAATCTCCAAGCTGTCAGAAGACATGAAGCTCAACAGTCACTTTCACCTCACCTGCGGATTATCTGTGCCCCCGTACCTCCTCTTATCTCACAAGGTCAGCCGCATTACATCCCAGAATAGTTTCACAGGAAATCTGCCCTGCAGCTGCCTAATTGACAGATGCAATTTAGGCATTAATTTTTTGGGTTCACAAACACACACACACACACACACACTCGCATTAGCTCGTTAATTGTGAGTCACTGAGATTTACTGGTGATTCACTGCAGCTCAGAACAACATGGCTTCAGTCCGTTACTGCTGAAAATCATAAGAAAGAACCAAAACCGCAGCTTTAAGTTAAATCACAAATGCAGTTTGATCAGCTGATGACCACAGACGGAGGGGCAGTTCTCTGTAGGGTTTGGTGAAACCACTGTTCTACAGAGTTCACGAGTCTCTGTGTGAGTCTTTCCCTATGTGATCCAAGGGTCTAAGGACAGGGGGAGTAATACGCTGTACGACTGGTAAAATAAAAACAGTAACACGTACAAACTGATCTGAAAGAGGCTGTAGATTTGTGTAGATTCGTCTTCTTCTTTTTTATTGTATGAAGCTTCAGAATTTGTGATCACACCAATTAACTGTACATGTGACACTGAGATCTGAGAGCAGCTTCTCTGGGTTGACCCCTGCTTTTCTGTGAAATTCTAAATGTGTTGGATTTCCGGCAGGATGCTGTTCCACTCAGCAGGTCACTACCTAAATGCTCGGACTCGATGCATTTTCACCTCAGATTAGTTCTAACAGTGCTGGTACTGGATGTTAAGACCTGCACCCAGGTTCACTGTGTGCTGACACACTTTTCGTGATCTGATTAATGTCAGGTTTCTGGAGGAAACTGCACAGTTTGAAGAAGTACATCAGTAGAATGTGTTTGTAGAGAGTCAAAGCTAAAGTGAAGGTTTTGGTGGTAAAGGCTAAAACAGGTGCTTGGGTTGTTCAAGGCCCAGGTCTCAGAATATACTTGGGAAAGCTGGATGACTAGAAGAAAGTGATACATGTGCAACCTTGACCTGAAAAAATGATCAAAATATTAGTGTGAACCTGGAAGAAAATGTCTCTATGTCCAACTTCATCTTTGAATCTTTCTACTTTTGCCTCCTTGGTCTGATCCCGTCCTGCTGAGGTTCTGCTCTTCTTGATTCCCTCATTATGACAATTTTAAGACACTGAGTTAATTTAAGAACTCAGCCAGCTACTCCGAAGATTAAAGTGAGTCTTTTTATGTGGTATCAAGCCTCTATCTTGTTAGTAGACTGAGGCTGTGAGACGCCGTCCTGACGTCTGGACTCACAAACAGGACTCTTCTCTTATGCTTGTCCTTTTTTTGTCCTTTATAATCAAGCAGGAAGTAAATGCTCTACAATGTGATGTCGTTATTTTTATATTTGAATTTGTGGACTTTTTAGAAAGAAGTTTTTTGTTAGCAGCTTCAGGCTAATGAGTCTCCTGCCACAGGGACATCAAACACTAACAAGACAGAGTGACGTAGACTGAGAGAGAAGGATAGAAGAAGACAGTTAAGGAAAGGAGGGCAAGAGCGGGACAAGGAAGAGACAGAGGAAGGCAGAGAGTAAAGGAGGAACACGAACAAGAAAAAAGGAAAAGAGGGGAACAAAGATTAATGAGACAGGAACAAAGAGGTAGAGAAAAGAAGTAAATAACCAAAGGATGAGGGAGAAATGAGAAGATCATACAGTTAAGGAAAGAATAAAGAATGAGGAAGATGAGGAAATGAAGTCAAATAGGACTGGAAGGATGCAGTAAGAGGAAATGAGAGAGCAGAGAATAAGAAATGAGCAAATAAGGTTGAGAAAGAAGAGGAAATGGTGAGGTAAAAGGGGAAAGGAAATGAATGAATAAGAGTAACAACTGGAAAAGAAGTAGTAGAGAAATGAAACAGAGGAAAGTGATGGAAAGGAAACAGACAAAGAGAGACAAGAGAAACAGGAGGAAATGAGAAGGAAGGAAAGGAATTAGAGGAAAGGATGTGCAAGATAAAAGTAGGAGGCAGAGGAGGAAGCACAGGAAAAGCAAGGGTGATAGAATGAAGTAGTGAGGGAAAACATGGAGCCACAAAGGAGAAAGGTATGATGTGCTGTCAGAGACGTCCGGTAACAGAAAAGTGAGAGAAGAAAGAGGAAGTTTAGAAAATCAGAAAACTAGTAGCTGCTAGAAAACAACAAACTGACAATAAAAGAAGTGAAGACAGTGGGTGAGGAAGGAAAGGAAGGGAGGAAAACAATCACAGGCTAACGGGGAGTTTACAGCCTGATGTGCGTCGCTGTGTCACTGCTGAGTCACCAGCTTCCACTGCGAGGATTCGAACAGACGCCTGACGGAGGAACGTGGACCAGCAGCAGAACTGTGCAGAACACTTTGATGGAACCGTGCAGGGAGCAGTGGGAGGATGAAAAGCCTCTCCACGTCAGAGATGATCCGCCTCGCTTTGATTCGCTCTCCAGCCCCCGAAGCTAAATGTTGGACCCCACATAGCTGGGAGAGCAGCATCCAGCTTTGGGCACCTCGGGGTGGGGGATGGGGGTCAGCAAGGGACACTGGCAACCCCGCTGCCATCTAATGTAACTTTCCTTCAGTGACTAAATGTGACAGCAATGGATGAAAGAAAGACACGAGTAGATTCCCTGAGAGAATCACTTCCAGCACCGCTCTGTTCGGGTGGATCTCAGAGTTACTTACTTACTCAATACACTTTCAGCAGCTCCAAGAAACATGCCAGACGTACGTCTGACCACAGGCTTGTGGTCAAACAAAAGCACTGTGGATCCAAAGGTTCAATATTTACCTCATTATCTGCGTTTTCCAGTTGTTCGTGCCAACATTTCCCACAGTGTCAGAGTTTTATAGTGGAGAGAAAATCAGGCAAATATAGATTTTATGGGTTTATATTTACAGATACTGTTTTTTTCAGTGTATTCAAACATCACGTTATGTCACTGCGTCAATCTTTTCTATTTAAAACAACATTTCAGTTCAACATACCCTGTTCCTGTCAAACAGTTAACACTTTTACCAGAAACTGTGAACCGTCATGTCCTGTTTCTTCACTAGATGCCCTGAAAATTCCCTCTGTAAATCTCCAGAATCCCCCCGTGCGTCTGTGTGTGTGTCTGTGTGTGTGTGTGTGTGTGTGTGTTAGAGAGTGTAAAAGACGTATACCTTAGAGAATCATTAAACATGTTCAACTGTTCCTGTGTGTTTAAAGCAGATGGTGTGGAAACAAGTTGAGTTGATCTGTGCTGTTTTGTTGCTTGAGATGCTGCGTTACGACTAATTAGCACCAACTAACTTAATTACAGGTTTGACAGCATAAACAAAAGCAGTGTGGATTTCAGAGACTACGCTGCTTTGCACCTGGGAAATCACCGTTTAAAGTAGGCTGCCACATTCTTCTTCAGTCTGCCTCCACCCAGCGAGGTTCACTACAAGAGAAACAGGAAGTTAAGTATGTTCATTTGCTGAGACATGCTCACCACTTTAAGAATGTAGGAACATCATCTCCATGACGGAAACATTTTACCAGTTGTGCAAGAACCAAACTTTGATCAGTTATTATCAATCAATAATTATCATTATGTGAAAGAGGCAGACGCTCTGCAGACAGGGCAGTGGTACAGGCGAGGTACACGGAGCGACGACTCTGTGCTCAGTTTTTCAGTTAAAGGTTTGAATGTTAAACTCTGTTTCTAGCCTTAAATAAAAACACAGAATAAAAATTGCTAACCAACACACAAACCGTTCATAGTCGCTAAAATAGGCTAAAATATAAGGTTCCAAGCTAAATGAAGAGTTGTAGGAGCCGAGCCGAGTCAGAAGAGCCAGAGCTTTGCAAAGAGTCGGACTCCCCATCACTAGAAACATTTAACGAGTGTTAAATTGTCGTATATACCTCAGGCGTGTGGGAAAATGTAGTTTCTTTCATTGCCTATGCTCCACAGATAATGTGATTTTGTCCACGCTTCATCTTGTCCTTTGTAGATGTGTCTCCTAAAAAGACAAGAGTCATCAGATCATGAGTAACAGACCAGCTAGTAAACTAACCTGCCAGTAGCCATGTTGGTTTAAAAAAAGGACTAGTTACCTAACGTCAGACCTCCTTTTCACTTAGCAGTCAGGATAAATCAACCTAAATCCATCCATACAACCCTGACCAAAGACATTTCTCTGTCTGGGGTTTTGAGGAGCAGCATCATTGTCAGCGTCTTTTTCCTCTTGAGTCTAAACTTTATAGTTTAAACTTTGGCAGACAACACATCCGTGTGGCCGCAGGCTTTCAGGGCACAGACCTTCAGGTTGGATTTTATTCCAACCCAGCAGCAGCCCGGACTGTGCTGCTGATTAATGTCTCCTCATAAGTTGAAGAATGAAATCAGCTGAATAAAAAAAGTCTCTGTAGACTCTCTCTCGCCCCGTCCCTTCCACACTGTTCTCCAATCAGGTGATTGGACGAGATGAGAAGTGGGAGTCCATCACTCTCGCTCTTGGAGAATGGAGCTAATTTTGAGTCATGTCTCACACTGACTGTTATTAAAAATGAAAACCTTTTTTTAACAACCACTGGAACTTTCTGAATTTGACTTTAGCAGCTAGATTCTGGCAAAAACAGATTAACAGAAATTCTGTTGTGTGGTTTCAACACATCAAACAACTGCAAGACTTCTGAGTTCTAACAAGCACCAGGGGAACACTGGTGTTCTTTACTTTGGCTTTTACTCATTAGAAAACAGGTAGACGTTGAAATTCTACTGCTAGTCAATACAAGATGATGTTATAATCTCAGTAGATCTCCAGGAAGCCTTCAGCCTGGATACTGAACAGAATAATTCCAAGATACCAGCTGGTTTATTTAAACTAAGTAAAAAAAAAACATGTTCTTTGGCCCAGAACGTGTACCCACGACTTTTAATGGCTGAGCTAACTTCCTGCTAACTTCTCTGCACAAGCACATCAAAATAATTTAAATGTGTCTGGCTTCCAGCTCTCTAATGCACTTTGATTTCCTTTCATTGAAAGTTGGGTGATTTATATTTGCATTATAAGATCTCTACAGTCGAACTACAGCTGTTATTCCACATCTATCGTGAACTAATATCTCTATCTCGTCTGAGGCTGATATTCTACTACATGAAAAGTAATGACAACGGTTTTCTTTCTGCAGACAGTTAGGACTCCACGATTCTGTCATTTTGACTGGTGCAAATCAGATGTAATTGTCGTGCGTGTAGAGACACAGACACAGTGTGTGAACGAAACGCCCTTGTTGCGTGTGGGATTGACCCAACTGCGGAGTGAGC
>JAUYWH010000024.1:23130982-23142443 GCA_034779795.1 Ctenopoma multispine | reverse complement strand
GTGCGTGGACTTCCTGTTTATACCTTGTCCTAACCAATCCTACCTCTTCCTCGCGGTCACCTGACTCGCTCACCTGATAGTAATTAAAAAAAGACATTTAGAAGTAGCATCAAAACACTGCAGTGATGAAACATTTTTAATCTTTGGCTCATAGTTGAGAGTCGGGGATAAATGAGAAGCCGTCTGTGCTGCTCTGAAACTGCAGCACATACAGTAAATCAACAGGCACAAACACATTAACTCTGGGCTAATTTCTCTTCAGCTCCCGATCAGTCGGCTGCACAGCAACAGGGACATTTTCAAGAGGCAGCAGGACCAAAAATAAACTCAGGAGGCTAAAGAGATGCTGGTTATCTGTGATGAGGTGAGTGCAGAGAGTAGTGCAGCGAGTTGGCTTTTATACTGTGAAGAGGTAATGTACCATCCTGGTTCTGAGCAGGAAGAATCCCCCCACCCCCCGGTTTCTTCTCTTTTCACGTCCATCTCATACTAAACCGCTCTTCCAAATAAATCTAACATAGAACAAAGGCAAACTGAGCAAACACTTAATGAGTGTTTTAAATGCTAATTAAATGTTTTAAAGGAAAAAGATCCTGAACATAAATCACCAGAGTTAAACTGAATGGGTTAGTTCAGGTGGAGGCTTTAGAACTTTAATGTTTTTCCTTTTGAGTCATTCAGAAGTCGACTTCCTCTGATACTCAGGATCTTTGTCTCACTGCAGAACTTGGAAGAGAAAGACGACGTTAACGACCCGATGTGACTCACGTTTAGTCATTTGTCAGGCGGTTTTATCAAAGGTGACTTATAGGAGAGGAACAAAGCAGGAACCCCCCCCCACACACACACACAGAGATCTGCCTTACATTAACAGGTCTGTTTGTGTCTATCGTGTCTTCGTAGCTGGAAGCCTCCTCCTGCTTTGTTGTCTCGAGTTTTTGAACTCTACATTTTCCTGTGGTTGACATCTGAACTGTGACACACGTCTGTGTTTTCAAGCATCTAAAATCCTTTGTGGTTGAACTGATCACAGCTAAAATCCATGCTATCGAAAAGATGTTTCCTCCTTTTTTAGAGTTCAAAGGTCAACCTGAGAATTACTACCTCAGACAGTCTGGGGATGACACTGACACTTTGTACGCTGAGCAGAGGATTTAGGATCAAACTCCAGTTCAACACCGTGCGTCACTGAGCTTCACAGGTGCTGTTCTCTAACTGACCTCTGACCTCTGTGTAGATCATAGTCGGTGGAAATGGCTCTAGTTTGTGGACAGAGCACAGACACCATGCAGGCATCATTCAGGCAGAAGACAACGTTGTGCAATAATGGTGGAGGAGACGAGAGCAGCATCTTAAACAGCAGAATAAATCCACTCGTCCATCTGACCACAACACCAGAACAAAAGCAGTGAGGTAGGAAGAGACAAGTGCAAAGCTCCGTGTGGCTGAAGATGATCAAAACAACCAGAACCACCCAACAATGATTACTGCACAGGCACATTTTTACACTGTTGAAATGAAAACATACGTTCTGCCAAGCCACATGTCAATGTGCTGCACTTAAAACACATGACAGGTGGTGGAAGGCTGTGGGGGGCTCAGGAGGAAGAGCAGGGTCATCCACTCACCCCCAGGTTGGAAGTTCAGTCCCAAAGTCCATCTGTCCACGTATCTCAGTGTCCTTACCCCAATCACGGACTCTGTGCTGTTGGTGTGTGTGACCAGATGAAGAGAGCCAGGCTGTGAAGTGCTCCTGGTAAAAGTGTTATGTAAATGCTTTGTGTTGTCTGAGTTACAACTCATTAAATCTGACTCTACAAATGTGACATTTTACAAGGATGCAGTGCAGATAATTTGTGGATAAACCATTGTGAATAAATATTCATTCTCTTCATAACTGCAGAACCTGCCTGAGAATCATCAGTTCAGACATTAGCTCCTTATCCATCCCATAAAGGGAGTTTTAATAAACAGTTTGAATCTGAACTAAGAATGAACGAAAGCGACTGTAAACTGTGACGTGTCTGCTCAGCCTGCCGCTGTCACTGTAACATCAAGTGTAGAACAACAGATGACAAAACCTGGGTTCACCACATGATTTATTTCAGATGTTTTTTCCATCACCTCGACAATATTTCAGGTTTGGAAACAGTCAAATAAAAATGCTGTGAGCCAGCAAGGTCCAAATTAAACTGTCAACTCAAATCACATTCTTTGTGTTGATGTGAAAATGTGTCTTTGTATTGCTGTGTTTCACACGTCTGACACTTTCATTTTACTCTCAAATGAAACCTGAATGGCTCCAGTCTGCAGAAAAAAAAGGCAGAAAACATTTTCCAGTCAGTTAACGAACCACAGGTGATGTGTGAGAGGAAAAAAGAAGCGAGCTAATTGATTAATCCATTTTACTGTTGGTCTCATTTCAGGCAGAGTTTGACATTATATTTCAGTAATAACAAGCTAATAGGGAGGTAATAATGTGTAATAAGGTAACGGGGTAATATTTGGTAATAGCAAAACCAAGATGAGATGCAGTACGTTATACGGTTATTCTTTCTGTGGAGCAACAACAGGAGGTGACCAGCATCTCTCTATGAAGACCAGTCGCTGCTGTGCAGCAGTGTTTTTGGTCCATGTGAGGTATCAACTCCCAGGAGCTCGATGCTACACTCTCGCCTTTCATGAGGACAGGAGTGTGTTCTGTGACATGAGACTTATTGAAGTCAGTGATGAGTTCTTTGGCCTCTGCCACGTTCAGCGACAGGTTGTTCATCGAACTCTGTATGTGGGGACACAGTCATGGGTAAAGGGGGAGTACAGTACTGTGGTAGTGCTCAGAGTGATGCTCGAGGACGTGCGGGGGCCCAGTCTCATATGTTATATCATTATAGGGGTGAGAAATTAGGTGAAAATGAGATGAAATATGATTCGCCTCCAGCGGAGGATTAGGTGAAGGGAACATAACTAGAAACTGGAAGCAGTCGGGGTTTGGTTTTGGAAGTGGGACGGATATCAAACGAAGCAGGGAATAGTCATTATCGGATATTCGCAGCTGTTAGAGTTGTATCTTTCCCTAAATAAAGGTCTTTTAAACAGGATCATCTGCTGAAATGCAGATGGTAAAGCAACATTTACATAACAATCTGAGATCGTGTTCTGGGATTTATGTGGCTGGCACAGATATAAAAGACTCTGGGACCCCTGCTGCTCTGTATCTGCAAAGAAAAGCTCAAAGGATGAGACCATTCACATGATGCAGGAAACTAGGTTGGCATCTTCAGAGAGTCAGCATGGGAGGGAAGAGGAGGCAGAAGGGGGTCCGTGCAGGCTGATCTCATCTTGCTCCTCTGCAGTAAAGTGCTTTGACTGTGAGCGTGCCGTTAACGGAGCACTTCCTGTCAGCAGATCACAAAACAGCTTCGCGTGAGACTGAGGCAGAAACTTCAGTTCTCATCAACACTGAGTCTGGATTTGATAATTGTTGGCAGTGAGTGGAGGAAGGGGATAAAAATCAATTCCAGTTAAGACTAGTCTAGTCTTGTTTTTGGGTTCCACAGCACGGTGATCTGAGGCCATGCGTCGTCAACGGCCACGTTCCTCTGGTGCTTCCTCATTTTTGTATTTTTTGTCCTAGTCAAAGTCTGGACTAAAATCTGATTGGGATGAGATTGACATGCTGTAGCATGACCATAAAAACACACGCTCATGCTCAGAAACCCTCCAGAGACTAAACAACTCTGCAAAGAAGAACTGAATTCCTCCACAGTGAGGTGGAAGACTCGTTGGCAGTTATTGCAGTTTGCTAAGGGTGGAACAACCCGTTATTAGATTTAGGGGACTGATTGCTTCCTGGTCACTTCATTTACAAACCTGCATTTTGTATTTACTCAGCACATCTTTGTGTAATATTAACCTGTTTCATCATCTGCCACATTTAAGTGTCAAATGTGGAAGAAACTTTTAAACCAGAAAGACGGCAAATCATTCTTCAGAGCACTGTGCATTAAATGTGGTGACAGTTTTGTGGTGCTACATCATTGTGACAACCTTTTTATTGTTCTGTGATCTCTGTAAATATCATTAAAGCTGATCACACAGCACAGCTGCTGTCATTAACCTGCATCATATTTATTTGGTCATGATCATAAAAATAATCATTTGCTCTGCAGCAGGGGTGAACACAGACCACAATCACATTTCATGTTACATCATTTAAAAGCAGACACTAAAACCTGTGTGAATAAGACTCATACTTGATATGACTTTAGTCAGATGCAGTAAAACGGTCTCACAGTCTTATATAGACAAATAAATATACATTTCTTCTTTGTCAGTAAAGGTGTTCATACAGTGACAGTGGTTCATGTTCAATAACCAAAGTTAAAGAAAGTTTCCATCTCTTTTCTCCACTGATGCTGTCGTTTAAGCTCAAACAAACGTTTGATCAAACGTCTTTTGATTAATCCTGCCTGTCATAATGAAAGGAGCACATCATGGCTACGTGTTGAATTCATGTTAGGAGATCATCAGTCTCTGTCCTGCTTCTCTGGAGCAGGAAAATCATTTTACACATGTTGGATTCAGGTAAATATTCTACAGGTCTGTTTTGGATTCTTTCAAACTACCTTTGTGGTGATAAGTTCTAAAGCTGAGACAACAACCAAAACACTAACTGACTTTTCATGACTCCAGGATATTTTTACCTGGGCTTTGCTGTTGCTTGGCAACACAAGAAGAGGTGGGTTAAGTGAGTTTGGGTGGAATTTAATTTAACACAAGTAGTTACAGTGATCTTCACAAACGGCAGCAAAAACACTAGAGAGGCAGGTCACACTAATTACACATGCCAAAAACACAAGGTCAGCAAGATGAGCGATCAAAATACAAAGTGGTTCAGGGCATCAATTATCACAGGAGTCCCAGTCATAAGCAGAAACAGGCAGCAGAGGTCCAGGCTGGAGTCAGGAGTGAGTGTTGTGGAGCAGAGGCTCATGAAGATGCTGGAACCAGATAAGTCATGACAGATATGGGAAGTGTGGCTGGGGAGGATTAGCACCTAGCGGGTAATACTGGAACAACACGACATTTCAAAATAAAGACACGCCCAGAAACAAGTCATCAGTTGTCTCCTGGTAGGCAAAGTCTGTGTTAGTGCTAGAAGCGATTTAAAATCAGCTCTCACTTCCATGCTATCTCCCATTGATCCACATGTTGACTGGTTCAGTTATCTTATTTTTGCTCCATACTACACCTTAACACAGCCAGACAGTACTCATCTGCTGACCGAGCATTTCATCCGTTTAGTTCATACACTGTTGTAATTGAAACAGCATCTTCTTTAGCATTGACCTCAGAGCCGGGTCATCACAGAGATTTAGTAAGTGGTCTGGAGCTGGACCAGCTCTTACAGGTCTGGAGCTGGACCAGCTCTTACAGTTCTTCTTCTGACAGTTTGCAGTGGAGCTGCAGAGAACGGCAGTTCCTGCGTCATCCACTGACACTTTTTTAAGACCCTGTCAGCTCTTTGCAGTTTGTCTTCAGCCTCTCTGTTCTGTTTCTATTTGTATCTCGTTTTAGCTGATGCTCGTCCCCGTGGGCCTGTTCCCACAGTCTACCTCTCTGTCTCAGCTGGATAACTCTGGAGGATGAGAGTCAGGGGAGACCTCACGCACCATGCAGACAGGGTTGTGATTTGTATTTTCTGTCAGGGCAGTATCGTCTTGTTGGCGGTGCCACGGAGCGTTTCCCGTAGACACAGCAGAAATGGGAGTTTTCCTCAGAGAGGTCGGCTCTGGTTCCATGGACCTTACATTTCTTAATATAAGCAGCTGTAGTCACAGGAATAATCTTTACCACAACCTTCTTCCTCATCTCCTCAGAACATTCTCAACTTTTGTCTGTCTTGTCCACGTTCAGTGTGTTGCTCACAATCGTACCAAACACGACCAATTATTACACGACACCTGTGATACTGAAGATAATGCTTGAAATACCACTACAGTCCTCTTATCACCATTTCTAAAGGGATCCAATAATTCTGTTTGTCTCGCTTTAGAAGATCTTTGTGCAGTAACCAAGAATTCACTTCTCTTCACACTTTGTTTTAAATTGATGGCAAACCAAACACATAGAAGCACGCATCACAAAGAGCTTTTCATTTCCACAGAGCAAAGCGCTCTTCACACAGAATCTCTAACACTGAAACCACTAACTTAGAATTGAACTTTGTTGTTAGTCGGCCTGATTGGAGCTGTAACAGCAAACGTCAGGCTTCTTTTGGGCACTTTCACCATTGAAGAGACTCAGAGTTTGACGTGTCGGACAGAAAGGTGAAGCAGGTAAAGCTGAGACACAAGACCTCATCTGGTCTGCAGGGACTGTTGAATCCCCCTGAGATGCTTGCACCAGTGAACAGACAGATGAAGACGAGGATCTAGCTGAACCTGACAAAAATAGGAGAGGTGAGCTGGTAGACAAACGTCAGGAATGGATGTGGTCTTAAAGGAAAGCACCGCAGAGAATCTAGCTTTCCAGTCAAACACGGTCTCCGTCTGTGGGTTTGAAAGTTTGCTGCCTGCTCATTTACATAACAATGCAGCTACAGTCAGCTTGGATTTACAGTTACAACTGTGACCTAGTTTCATGTAAAACACAAACTTCTTCAACCACTGCAGCAGTATAATCCACCATCTGCTGTCTTCCCTTATGTTCCCTCTCTTTCCATGGTCTCTCTCCAGTACATCACTTCTTCCACAGTGTCATAGTTCATAGTTTTACCCCTTTGTGTCTTTGTTCCTTCCTCACCTTAGCCTCTCTCCTCTCTCCTCTCTCCTCTCCCTGATTGTCCCCCAGCTGATACTTGTTTCTAATCAGTCCCTTCACTCTAGTGTTTGTTTTGTTATTCAGGCTTTTGCCTCCACCAGGACTGATTTAGTGTTCACTTATATGTCCCTGTTTGTGAACTCTTCATTAATGTTTCTTTGTTTCAACCCCCTCTTGTTCTGCTCTGCGTTTGGATCCACTACTTTGTAAATGAATAGGACACACACATTTTTCTCTGTGTGTGTGTTTCTTTCTTCTGAGGTAGTAGATGTTTTATTGAGGAACATCAAGCAGCATTATAGGTCCCCCGTGGATATGAATTATACTTAGAACATCATTTAAACCAGCATGACGAAATGTCACAGAACCTCAGAGCACTTCAGTGGTTGCTGTTGTGGAGACGACCTTTGTTAAAAGTATAACTCCTTCCTCCTCCTTTACCTCCTCCTCAAAGCTAATATTTAGAAAAGTAATGTCTGAGTTCTCTAAAGAACAATTATATCATGCTGTCTAACTCTTACTAATGACACTCAAGCATCGCATCTCAAAGTGTGAACAAACCAGGAAAGTGTACAGGTACAACACAAATGCCTCTGTATGGCAAGGGGGAGTCAAGAGGACAGGTCATGGGGGAGATACCATCCCACACAACAAGCTCTTACAAGGTTATGACTAAGTCTACAAGAACATGTGAATGCAGCATTATGAACACATCACTACTGCGACCCTCACTGAGACAAACAAGAAGTATTTAAAAGTGTAAAAAGCTGTGATGAAGAAAGGGCTGCGTAGGAATTACAGCAAGCTGCCCATACCTGAGGCTTTCAGAGAAAATAAACTGTATGTTCTCCACAGAACTATCTCAGTGGCAGGTTAATACCACGAGAGCAGAGCCAGTGGATCTGAGAACAGACCACAGTAACCTCCCTCAACAGGATCCAACAATCACGTCCAATAAAAGGCCTCAGGTATGAAGAACTGGACAACACCAGACCGTGACATGATCCATGCCTACTGGCTAAAGAGGCTAACTGCAAATAAACCAGCTGCTGATGGATGGGAGATGGGAGAAGTGGCTGGACAAAGCTGGACCTAAAGAGAGCACAGCAACGCACTCTAAGCATAAGATCAATAGAGGCCAGGGTCTACCACACCAGACACAACTTCAGGTGCAGACTGTGCAAAGATGCTCCCCAGACAATGCAGCACATAACATCCAAGATCTCTGTCCAGAAGAGTCCAGGCACAGTCCTGGGCACAGCTAGAGTACTAAGAAGGACTCAAGCTCCCAGGCCTCTGGTTAAGGACCTGAGCTTAAAGGGAAAATATTTTTTATAGATTCATACTGTGTGTTCTTTAATATAACTCATGGTTGACACCGCTGTGGTTTAACAGCTCTAATGATGAATTTGAGCTGCTAGATAATTGAAGATAACAGAGGACAAAGAAATCAAGTGGATTTTAACTTCATGTTAGCTAAACCCTTGTTCCTTGGTGTGAGAGGTCCATTTTCTAAACCAGTATGGATTTTACAGTGTTATTAGTAGCAGCAGGGTCCCAGTGGAGACATTTCAGTCTGAGGTGGAGCACTTAGCTTTTGTTTCAACAGGTAGCAACCTCTACATAAAGTAGAAAACCCAACAGCAGAGGTGGAAAGCCGTTACTCCTTACTACTTACTAAATATTACTCAAGTGGTTTTGTTGGCTTCATCCAGCACTGACCTCCAGCTCTCACTGGAGCGGTTAACCTCTAGTTCATGGTTCTCAGCCGGAGAAGGATGGAAAGTTCTCTCTGGGTTGTGGACAAGGTTTTGCCTTGACATCGACAGACGGATTGGGGCGGCATCCGCAGTAATGTGAGCTCTGCACCGGGCTGTCGTGGTGAAGACAGAGCTGAGCCGAAAAGAGCAAGATCGCAGATACAAGATAAATAAAGGTCAAATAACAGGGTGACACACTTTATTGCTGCTTCATATGCTGAGCTCCCTTAAATATCGAGCATGAGTTAAAATAAAATAAATATATATACTGTATATATATAATAGCAGCAGAGTGGCACAGGATTCCACTCTATGCAGATGATGTAGTGATATTCATGTTTAACCTCATTATCATAAAGAAATGTAGCTGCATCTCAGGTTATAAAACAAATCTAATGACATGTGAAGCCGTTAATGTTTTTAATGCATCATAGTAAGAGAGAGAAACAGTAGTTACCTGTGGTAACCCTGCTTTCCTGCCACTCAGCCCTAGTTTGCCTGTCCTTCTCCACCATACTGACTATAATGACTCTGTAGTTCCTACGTTCCCACATTATTGCCCTGTTTAACAATCTATGGATAAAGTAGAATAAGATAAGAAGAATATCTGTGTGAGGAAGAGCTCTGACAATGGTTCTAAAGTTAAAGAGGATTTGAAAGATGTGGTCCTTGAACCCACCATTAAAAACAGCACAGTGTGATGGATGAGGAGCTGCAGGGATGGAGACAGGTGACAAGTTGATGTGCTAGTAAGACACAGAATAGTCAAAAGGTTTGGATCAAAATAAGCTTTTTACTGTTTTCCAGATGTTGGAACAGAACATAAAGTTGGTCAGAGACTGAGTTGCTAACTGAATATAAATCACCTACTGTGCAACTTTGCAGTTTCTTATTCGCAATGTCAGGAGATGTGTTTGTAAAGAGGAAATTGTTTGAGAAGCATGATGTCATGTTTCAAGATGCTGTGAAAAAAAATCGTTCCCCACCTGTTATCCACGGTTTCTCTGTCACATACAGAGAAGCAATAAACAACCAGGAAAAAACAGTCACTTCATCAGGAAGTTAATGCATTGTGTTAGAAACTGCAGGTAATTTTCAGCTTTTTTCCAGCTCCAGCTGAACATTACACAGGCTGAGGAAATGACCTACTGTTTCTGTGCTTAATGAGCTTTCAAGGCACTTTGAATGAGACCCAATAATATAATTGTTTCCCATACAAAGATTTTATAATAAGCATTCACATATTCATGGAGAAACAACAGCAGGCAGCTCTCATCAATACTTGTAAGACTGGCACCTTTGTTGTAAATGAGGTAAAAATAACTGCAGAGCAGTTACATAAAGAACACGCATCAAAATGCATTATGCTCCTCATTCATCACGTTCGCTCCTAAACACAGTTAAAGCAACAAGCAGGTGATTACATAGCCGAACCTGCCATAGATTTATTATCTTAATGGGAATATAGCAAGCTAATTAGCTAACCAGTCTGAAAGTACCACTTTCTAACATAAGGCACCATTAGTCAAAGGTTCTTACATAAATTGGAATTAATGTCTTTATTACAGCTCAAGAAGATACGAATACTGTACAACGGCAGGTTGTGGATTGTGTATACTCAGCTCCAGATTTTTCTGATGGACTTATCTTCTGAAAAAGTCAGTTGAAATAATAAAAAATAATTATGCATGTATATATCCATGCAGTATATTAAATGATCGGATTGCTAATATTAATGAGCAAGCTAATTCAGGAGCATAGAAGAAAAAAGAACACATTAGTTTTCTGCACAACAATGTTCTTTCTTTGAAAATTGTACTTACTTAAACTACAAAAATCGACCTCTCTTGGTCCCAAACAATGAATTAAATAAAACTATGAGCTATTTAATGGGGAATGTTGCTTTGGAGGAAATGATAGACCTTGAAAACGTGAAACAACAACAAGACTAGCAAGTCTTTGTACAGGTTTGGTGCAGCAGTGTAATTAATTTGCTGCCATCAGGGAGCCGCTCAGTATGTTTGTTGTAGGACTGGATTGAGCTGTTCTGTCAGGAGACAGTCTCTGCCGTTACCTCTACTCCACTGTTGATCCCCACCACCACTCTCTCTCACACACACGTTTTCAACCCAACAGCCAGCCGGTCCCCTCTACACTGCCATCTCTACCCAGCTACCTAGTAATAAACCTTTGAAAACATAAACACACAACGCTGGCACTGGATGAAAAGTTAGACTGCCAAAGTCATTACCATGTGGGGACCCTGAACATCTGTACAGGATCCCACAAGATGCTGAGATTCTAGTCAACAAAAAAAGCAATAACAGCAACGACATGTTCTGGCTCCAAACCTGTCAAACAGATACCAGAGGTAGAACAAATGTTCCCACACACAAACACTTCCTCGCTATCCACACATCCAGCACACCTCATGCAAACACACTTTCACAAATCCTAATTAACACACGCGCAGGGCTCTGCTTGTTAACACTTTAATTGACACTTTGACCTTTGCATGTCAGCTTCCTGTCTGTCCTCTCATTACTGTCACACTATCACTGTCCTGGGAGCCTCTCACATCCCCAAATCTATATGAAATACGAGAATAATAAGATACGGGAATAATAATACGAATAAGAGACAGGAGAGCCACCAGCTGAGCGCTGACACAGTCGACCTCAACTAATCACGCTCAGCAGTGGACGTGTGTGCATGTGTTTGTGGACAGATGGTTTGACAGCTGAAGATGATGCTGTCAGACGTTACAGTCTGTCATTGTTTGGTGTCTGTGGGTGGAGGTTCTGTAGCAACCGCTATTTTTAGTCTCTCAGACGGTTAACTACGGGTTTACGGGAGCCCAAGAACCACTTCAGTGTTTC
>JAUYWH010000024.1:23077759-23091175 GCA_034779795.1 Ctenopoma multispine | reverse complement strand
ACCCCAACCGGTCGAGGCAGATGGCCGCCCACCATGAGCCTGGTTCTGCTGGAGGTTTCTTCCGTTAAAGGGAGTTCTTTTTTAAAAAAGGTCTTTTTCTGTTCACAGCTTTTGGTGGGAGGAGGTGAGCCCCCACCCTCGAGGTGTCAGCAGCTTCAGACTCCTGGCTGTTGGATCTCAGTGGCACCTGAAGCTGCTGCAGGTGGAAGCTGAGCGTTCAGCCCCCATTTCCCTGCTGCAGGTCTCTGGATGTCCTGCAGAGCGCCTGCTGCAGACTGTCAGAGAGCAGGACCGCAGTGAGTACCAAAGGGTCCGGGTCAGACTCTGGACCACACAGAAACGCGTCGAAATCTTGTTGTTAAATCCTATACTAAAGTTTTATTTTACTTTCAGGTGTGGGTGAGCTGCAGTCGCTGCGTGTGTTGCAGTTCGCTGCAGGCCGTTGCTGTGTGCTGCTGAACGGTGATTGGCTGCTGCAGGTGGAGGAGGAGGAGGAGCAGCTGCAGGTGTTCAACTGCTGCAGCATCCAGCTGACGGAGAGGAGCAGACACACACTGACACTCTCCCACTGTGTCTGCAGAGAGACGCTGTTCATCCTCAGCTGCACTGGACTCATCAGTATCCTCCACTCAATAGATACTACTGCTACTGTTACTCCTACTACTGCTACTGCTGCTGCTGCTGCTACTACTGCTACTACTACTGCTACTTTTACTACTACTACTGCTGCTACTACTAATACTACTACTACTGCTACTACCACTACTACTACTGCTGCTATTACTACTGCTGCTACTACTAATACTACTGCTACTACTACTGCTACTACTGCTACTGCTGCTGCTGCTACTACTACTACTACTACTGTTACTGCTGCTGCTGCTACTACTACTATTACTGCTACTACTACTACTTTTGCTACTGCTGCTACTACTACTACTGCTGCTACTACTGCTACTACCACTACTACTACTATTACCACTATTACCACTACTGCTGCTGCTACCTGCTACTACTGCTACTACCACTACTACTACTCCTACTCCTCCTACTACTACTGCTACTGATGCTGCTGCTACTACTACTACTACTACTATTGCTACTGCTACTGCTACTACTACTACTTTTGCTACTGCTGCTACTACTACTACTACTGCTACTACCACTACTACTACTATTACTACTACTGCTGGTACTACCGCTACTACCTCTACTACCGCTACTACCACTACTACTACTGCTGCTGCTACTACTACTGCTGCTGCTACTACTACTGCTACTACTACTACTACTGCTGCTGCTACCTGCTACTACTACTACTACTACTACTACTACTACTACTACTACTGCTCCTGGTGCTGCTACTACTACTGCTACTGCTGCTACTACTACTACTACTACTACTACTGCTACTACTACTGCCTCTGCTACTACAACTACTACTACTACTGGATTGTTTATTGTACATTAATAAATTCTAATAATGAAAATGAGCCTGAATCTGCCACAAAGACTCGAGTTAAGTAATTTTTTCTCTAACCCCCCTCCAGCTGTGTATAGCATCACTGATGGCAGTCTGTTAGCTAACATCGACCTCCCCGCCTACCTGAGCTCTGGCCTGACAGAAGAACACGTCCCCTCCTCCTTCTGCCTTCTCCAGGTGTCGGCTGACCTCAGTACAGCCGTCGCGGTCACTCAGTCTCACACCGCTGTCGCCATCGACGTTAACCACTACTTCAGGTACAGCAGCAGGAAAATGTTTAATGTTTATTTCTGAAATAATATAACTGAAAACATTTTCTTTGAAAAGTAAATAAACCAAATTCATATCCTGCAAAGATATGAATTCAAATAAGCCTCTCTATGGAAAATCTAGATCTGGTGAATGCATGATTAGATTCTAAACCTGCCAACAAGACGCTTAATATCCTTCAGGTTGTCTGTTCTGCTTTTTCCTCTATGACAGTCTGGGGAGTTTTCTTTCTAAATGTGCTAATGCATCCTCACTGCAGTAAGAGACTATGGACTCATCTTAATCTGAATCTAAACCGTCACACTGATTCATCCTGATAGTTCCTGAGATAAAACAAAACGAACTTCCCTCTGCTTCATCTGTCTTCCAGGATGTATCCAGACCACCTGCTGTGTGCCGTCCCTGCCGCTCGTCCACCTTTCCTGCCACAGCACACAAGAGACCAGGACGGTCTGACGAGCTCCAGCTGTAGTCTCACCGCCCTCGGATTCACCTTCAGTGCTGACCGGTAAGCACCGGACGACCACGCAGTCCTTCCCTGGATTAGTTCACCTCTGACCTCTGATTTCTCTCTAGCTCCTGGGAAGCTCACCTAGCCTCCATGTACAACAAAGCCCAACAGCCTCCAGCTCCTTCTACCCCCTCCTCTCAACCTGCTGGGACATCCTGGTCCTCCTCACTCCCCCATCTGGAGTCCCACCGGGCTCCATCCTCAGGCTGCAGCAGAGTCCCTCAGGGTGGAGCAACCATTGCGTTCTCCACCCCTGAGTCGTCCACCACGACTCTGCTCACCGTCTCCGACTTCTCCGCCCTGCTGACCTTCATCTCTCCTGGAAACAGACAGACCACAGTGGCCTTATGGGATCTGGAGTCCGGGAGCGTGAGCTACCACCAGGTGGAGGGTGAGGCGGCTCCGGTTCAGCGCTGTGGAGAGAGACAGCACAGACTGCTGCTGAAGAGTAAGTCAGTGTGAAACTGAACTGTTCCTGTAACTAACTGGACTCATAATATGTTGTATGAATGATGAAACCAAACTAACTACCCAGACTTTGCTGTGTGATAAATAGATTTTTGAGTGTGAAAGAAAACCTGCAGGAATTACAATGATTATTTTCAGAAAACAGCCAGTTTTAGCATCGGTCTCATTGTTCTGCAGAGGCCGGGTTGTTCCAGGTCCTGTTCTCAGTTTCCCAGCAAGACCTGCTCAGTAGATTGATGTTGTTTGGCAGTGCAGCAACAGTAGATGCAGTCTGTCACCTGAATAACTGGGGTCGCTGCTCCATCCCCATCCACGCCCTGCAGGTGAGAGGAAACGCTCTCCTAGAGAGGAGGCTGCTACAGTACGACTCCGTCTCCACGCGACATCCTCTTACCTTTCTTTCAAAGCAGTTTTCATGTTTTTTCAGGCTGGACTGAAGAACCGTCAGCTGGATACAGTGGAGTTCTATCTGAAGAGCAAAGAAAACATCCTGAACCCATCCACAGTGTTCGGTGCAGCTGATCCGCCTGCAGCCTCCAGTCTGAGTCTGTCAGACGGTACAGATACAGCTTCAGATACATTACACCGTTAGCTGCATCTCCAGACATCCCAGAAACACATTACTGTGGTGTGTCTGTGTGTGTCTGTGTGTGTCTGTGTGTGTCTGTGTGTGTCTGTGTGTGTCTGTGTGCGTGTGTGTGTCTGTGTGTGTGTGTCTGTGTGTGTAGGTGTCCAGGAGCTGTGTCCTGCGTTGGACCTGCTGTGTTCAGCCGTCAAAGACTCGAACAGTGATGCTCAGAGCCGACAGTTCTCAGAACAGCTGCTCAACATCACAGTAAACTTTGTGAACACACAGATCCGCTCTGTGCTGTCCAACATGCACCGTAAGGCATCACACACTCACACACACTCACTAGTTGTGTGTCCAGAGACTATTACTACTTTGAAGCTGCTCTGTTGTGTCTGCAGATGAAGACGCAGGTGTTCAGAGCTGTGTGGGCGTTCTGGATCAGTACATCACTGAGCTGAGGAGCTACATGAAGAAGTTCCCCTGGTCTGTGAGGGGCGACACCTCCTGCACCACCTCTGCTGCTTCTGCTCAGGAGGAAACGCACGGGGACGAGTGGGAGCAGATTCCGTCAGAGGTGACATTAAATATGATAAAGAAAACGTCAGTTTCGTGCTTAAAACAATGAATCACTGCTAATTTGTGCCAGAGATGTTCTTCACCTTTCTTCACTGTGTGTGTGTGTGTGTGTGTGTGTGTGTTGCAGGAAGTGATCCGTCAGTCCATCCTGACCAATCAGATCCCGAGGGCTCAGGCTGTCCTGAGGAGGCGCAGACGTCCAGAGCAGCACCTGTCTGCCCTGAGGATGGAGGGTCTGCGGCAGGTCTTCTCCTGCCTGCAACACAGTGACCTGCAGACGGCCAACATGCTCCTCATCAACATGGTCAGAACTCTTTGCTGCAGAGAACAGTCAGACTTTCTTTATGTTGCGTGTACATGTTAACAGGCTCACACTGCTATACTGACATGTTTAAAATCATGAATGATGCTCCCTGTAAGTACAGAACCTGCCTGTGTGTGTCTGTAGATCCATGGATTCACTGTAAATGTAAAAGATTCAATGGTGGGAACCGTCCAGAACTAAGAGTACGAGGTTCCCTGCGTATAACTCACAGATATGAGCTTCGTGTTGACCTTGTGCTCTGAATAAAGGAGGCCTGATCCCACCATGTTCTTCAGCTTCAGCTGTTTTTCTGTTTCCAGGGTTTCAGTGTGAAGAAGCAGCTCCACAGTATCTGCCTCCACACCAACGACAAAGACCTGAGGGAGTTTGTGGTGAGTCTGTGATTTAAGTGTTCCTGCCTGATGGTTTTGATGCTTCTTTCTGTCTCCAACACAACATCATAGACTGTAAAGAAATGTGAGTCAAATCTAGGTTTTTAAATTCCAAACAGACTGAATCACGTGACCTCAGTTTGTTTGTCTGACTGCTGCCTGGTGAAGGTTTGACAATGGATTAGACAGTAAGCGACACAGGTTATGTTTTAACACGACTCTCATTGACTCCTCGGGGCAGGTGGAGGAGCTCTCTAGGCGGAGTTCTTTTCCAGAGGAGGAGAAGCAGAGTGTGGTGTTCATAAGGGAGATGGAGAGGCTGGAGTCGCTGCCTGCATCCCGCTGCTCAGCAGACACCACATCACGCAGGTGAAGATGCTGTGAGGTTGTAGGATGAAGAGTCTGGACCAGCAGAGCTTCTTCGTCTCTCTTCATAAATCACTTACTGTCTCTTACAGTGTCCTTCACATGGTTGGCAGTGAGGAGGGAGGGGCTCAGGTCCTGGAGGTGCTCGTAGGACGGGGGAGGCCTCGTGAAGAAGGGGGGCTCTGGCAGAACCTCAAATTGGACTGGGTGAGGAACTGGGACCAGAGCTGCAAGACCACCGTCCTCTTGTCCAGACTCCAGCACACGGGTAAAACGCTACAGCAGCATGTGACTCAGATCCAGACCAGCAGGACAAAGACCACCCTGGCTCAGAAAGTCCGGTTTCACACATTTTTCCTTCTGTCCCCGTTAGAGTTGAGTTCCTGTGACTCGGCTGTGTTGTGGCGTTACCTGACTGCCCTCCACGACCAGCACCGGGTGGTCAACTGGATCCAGAACAGGGAGACCACAGAAGCCCGGTGGCCGGAGTTAACCCCAGAACTGGTTAACAGTAACACGGTCTGCAGCACCTACATGAGGGAGAACATCCTGGACCTGTTGGCCAGGTACAGCAACACTAACGTCTCCGTGTTCTGATGTCTGGGTAGAAACATCACGTATGAACAGGCTCCTCACAGGACTCCAGCTTTGCTCCTCTGCCTCATGTGTGCCTGTATTTTTCCTCCAGGAAAGCCGTGTTCATCCCAGAGGAGCTGGCTGACCTGCAGCAGCTGCTGTGGAGGCTGGCTCAAGGTGGGGGGGTGATGGCGTCGACCCCGCCTATCCCTCAGTACCGCTCCCCACTCGGCCTCGACCTCCACAGCCTCTTCATCACCTTCTGTCTGGACCACAACCTGCAGTACCTGCTCTACACCTACCTGAAGCACTACAGGTGTGCGCTGAAGACATGATGCTGATGCTGCATAATTGATGAATTCAGTACGTTAATTAGTTTTTTCCACGTGTGTGTCCACAGGTTGACACCCAGAAACTGTCCCCTTCTGACCAATCGGAGCCTGTCTGAGAGCCAGCCCTGGTTTGAGATGATGGTGAAGATCCAGGAGATCACCAGAGATCTGTCGGGTAATTTTCCACTAGATACATTTTGTTGTTCACCTGTTACTCTCAGATGTGAGGATTTTCTGCCTTCCTTTTTTCCATTTGTCCCTTTTTTTCTGCTGTCACAGACCCAGGCCTGGTCTTCCAGGCCAGTCTCACCAGTGCTCAGGTGCTGTTACCAGGCAGCCAGGCGTCTCTCAGCAGCCTGCTTCTGGAGGGACACAGTCTGCTGGCTCTGGCTGCCGTCATGTTTGCCCCCGGAGGAATCGACCAGGTAAAGATGACCTCGGATCCCACCTGGAAAAAGAAAAACTACGTCCGTGTCAAGTGTTCTTCTGTCTGTGGTGTTTGAAGAGTTGATTACAGTAATAAGAGAAAGGAGAACCGTCTTAGTTTTTCTTCATTGATGATGCTTTGAAAGTAAAAAGATTCTCTCAGGATGTGTTGGGATAAAAAGTGCTTGTCAAGTTATCAGGATGTGGATATGATGAGTCAGAGATGAAAGCTCTGCTCCGTTTGCCTCCTGTGTGCAGGTGATGGCTCAGGGTGAAAGGTCCAGCGGGTCAGAGAGGACAGTCGATCCTCAGCTCCTGAAAATGGCGCTTGCCCACCACCCAAAGCTGAAGGCTGCCCTGTTCCCCACTGGATCCCGAGGACACAGCTTGTCCTCTGACATCTCTGTCTACCATTTACTGCAGGTACACTCACACCTGTTAGTTCCCGTCCTGCCACCCTCACTCAGTAAAGGTTTGAAGTAATTGTACTGTGTGTGTGTGTGTGTGTGTGTGTGTGTGTGTGTGTCTGTGTGTGTGTCTGTGTGTGTGTGTGTGTGTGTGTGTGTGTGTGTGTTTTCCAGTCACTCAGTCCTTTGGATCCATCCAGGCTGTTTGGTTGGCAGGCGACAAACACCCTCAGCTCCACTGGTGAGATGATGCATGTAGCCTCACTTTGACCTGAACTCCAGATTCTGCTATTGTCAGAGCAGAAGTAGTAGGAGTAACACAGTAGAACCAGAACCATGTGGTACCAGTACTAGTGGTAATGGAGTAAGATCGTGTACAATGTTGGTGGTGGTAGAAGTAGTAGTAGTAGTAGTAGTAGAGTAAAGCTGTGTACTGTGGATCTTTCTCCACAGAAAACTCAGAGCTGCCTCATTTCTCCAGCCCTCACCTGGTCAACAGGTTTGCTCTAGTGGAGAATCTGGACTTCCTGTACTACCTTCGTCACGGTCGACCGTCCTTTGCCTTCGCCACCTTCCTCATTCAGCAGCTGAGCAGCTCCTGTGATGTCAAGCTGCTGTGAGTGCAAGTGCACAATAAGACTGTTAAGTTTAATGACAAGAATAATGGAGCAGGAAAGTTAATTGTGTGTCTGTGTGTCTGTGTGTCTGTGTGTCTGTGTGTCTGTGTGTGCGTGTGTGCGTCTCCAGGCTGCAGCAGGTCAGTCAGCAGGTGTACAGATTGGCCCTGCACTGTTTCAGTGTCTCGTCTGTGACATCTGCCGCCGTTTGTTTCTGTGAGCTGCTGGGAGTCTGCAGCCTCAAGCTGAGAGTCGACATCAGAGCCATGAACGCCGTCCTGCAGCACTGGAACCAACACGACACACACATCTCTCCAACACAGCACCTGCACACACTGGGTAAACGGAACACACACACACAACATCTACACACTGTGTATGAAGTGACATAGAACAAACAAATAGAGACTCCCCCAGTCTGGGGGTCCTGTGAGGGGTGAGGGACTTTAACCTGCCTGTGTCCTGTACCTGTCCATGTTGTTTCTTGTTTCAGTGTCTAAAGGTGAGAAGCTAGCCGGGGCGGAGCCGGGAGCAGCAGAGGAGCTGATTGGCTGCCTGGAGGCTGCAGTAGCAGACAGTCTGGAGCAAAAGGGCGTCCGCAGGTGAGCCACACCTCCACAATGCTGATGTCATCAAACATCATCCTGGTCTGTTCTGGACTGACAGAAAGAATTTTATTGTCACGTCCTTTGTCTATGATTGATGATGAATATGAAACGTTTCTGCACATTAGCATCCAGGCTGGTTGCTAAGCTGTGTGGTTAGTGATTATTATATAGAATCAGATAGTTTATACTGTGTGTGTGTGTGTGTGTGTGTCTGTGTGTGTGTGTGTGTCTGTGTGTGCTCGGGTTCATAGGTCGTCCTATGAAGCGGCTCAGGACTGGGCGTTGCCTGTTCAGTTCTGCCAGCTCCACAGTCTGAAGCTCAGCTCTGTTTATCCCGCCCACTGTGCCAGTGATGGACAGTTCATCCACTTCCTGTTGTTTGTCCAGCTGCACAACTTCCCACCGCAGCAGGTGAACACACACCTCCACAACACGTTTTAAAAACTGCATCACAGCACACAGAATCTTTCTTCATGTCATTTTTACATCACATCTACTGTATCATTATCATTATCTGTCTTTCATCTCTGACCGTGTTTGGTTTTTCCTCCAGGTGAGATCCCTGGCGACTCAGTTTGGCCCTGCCCTGCAGGCCCACCTGAGCCTGGCGTTTCAGGACCTGCAGGTGTATAGTCAGAGGAAGAGTTGTGTTCATGAAGTGCAGACAAAAACGCTGAGTCGAGAAGAGACTCCTGGAAGCCCGGAGCACCCCAGAGAGCTGTTCCAGGTACTCCTGGAGAGCCAAGAGGAGGCGTCACCCTGTAGGTACCTGCTGCAGGAGGCGCTGGTGCTACGTTGCCCGACGTTGGCTGTACTGGCCGCTTGTCAACAGGTGAACACGATACATCTACTGATCCTAGCTAATCTAAAGTAACTCTAGAGCGTTACAGTAGGGGTGTACTGACGAGTCCCAGTTGTTTTCTATGAGTGAACTCCAGTTTTGTGGCTTTGTGGGATTTCGCTCATTACTATTATCAGTCTGACTGGCAGTGCATTGTTCTTGACACCACATTCCCAAAGCTGTGAAGGAGTTTTGGCTCAACCACACCTCCCTCACCGGCTGTGCTGGAGAAGTAGGAAGAGGGCAAAGAGGAAATAGAAAAAAAAAAATATGTATCTTAATTTGATTCTTTGTAGAGACGTGTCATCTAAACACGAACCTCTGAAGCTTAAATAATCAATAAATCCAGATAAAACAAACAAACTCAATAATAAATAATAACTAATGTTTTTTTCTGAAGTCCAACCACGACCTGGATGAATGACAATCTTCTTCTTCCTCTGTTTGATTGACAGGCGGTGGAGCTGCTGCCCTGCCTGTGCGTGTGGGTGTTGACGTCTGTCGACAGTGTCACCGCTGGGGAAGCCACCTCTCACCTGGTCGAAGCCCCCCAACATCACGAGTGGACCCTGCACGACCTGTCAATCATCTGGAGGAAGCTGCTGGGGCTGGGCTGCGTCAGGCCCCTCCTACGAGGCTTCGAACTCTTCCAGAGGGTAAAAACACGTAGTAGTAGATCTCCTCCTTTAACTGTACATTTATCACAGTGTGAAGTTTCTCTGTTTTAAATTCTGTCATGTTTTTACTAAGAAAAGTTTTTGTCTTTTGTCATTTCGTTTCTTCAGGATGTTTAAGATCAGATTTTAAATCTTTGTATTTTGTGTCTCTCTCAGGACTGTCCTCTGGTCTTGGTGCTGAGGATGTTTGAGTTGTGCTGTGACTACAGGAATTACTCTGAGGCCAAAGACAAGCTGCTGGACTTCAGGAGGACACTCATCACTGTGAGTTTCGTCCGTCAAATAGCCAATATGCAGAGACTCTAAAGCAGCTCGAGATCCCGTAGTGAATCCATCACAGTGAACAGTTAGTTTGTTGCTTTAGTCGTGTCTAATGTTCTAGTGTAACAAACCAGTGATGTCACTGGTTGGGAAGTGGATTTCTTTAGGTTGTCTTTTCCCTGTTGAAGACATTAAGGTCTCCTCTCCTCCTACGGACATAACAACTCTTCATGGTCCTTAATGAGTTGCAGCTACATGTTAATCTGCCTTCACTTCCTCTTTACTGTTACAGCTGAGAAACAGCAGCCCAGCGCCCCCCGGTGGACTCCCCCTGCAGTGGGTGGAAAGCCAGGCCTCCGTGTTGCTACAGACGATGCTGCAGCGTCGCTCCTCCCAGTACGACCTCCACCAGCTGCTGCACCTGCTGGCCGACGTCGACAAACTGCTCAAATCCAACGGTGAGATCAGAAAATATGTGAAACAGCTTAGGAGACGATGAAGAGAGAGAGAGACACCTGCTCCCATCACAGGTTCCATCCAGCTGCTGTCATTCTCGCCTCTGATTGGTCGGTGGGCTCAGGATTGAAAAATAAGAAAAAGTGATGAAAAAACAGTTCAGACTAGAACAGTTTTCTAAAATATTTTTTGTGTGTGTACAGGTTTTTGTGTGTCGTCATTCTTGTGTGTTTCTACTGTGTTTAGGTCCAGACTTCAGGAAGCTGAGTCAGCTCAGTGAGTTGCTGCAGGGGTCAGGGGTCAGCCTGTCTCCCAGGCTGCTGCAGTCCTGTCCTCCCTCCGTCCAGCAGGAGGAGTTCCAGGCTGCAGTGGACGCTCTGCAGACCAGGGGACGCTACAGCCAGGCCAGACAGGTGGCCCTGCTGGCCGGCCTGCCCGTCCACCGCCTGCTCCTCAGCCAGGTCGACTCCACTGCCACATCACAATCAAATTCCTTCTTCATACACATTAATATTCAGACCTAGAAACATGCTGTTACATATATGATCCACAGAAGAGGAATTCTGGTCATAATGGACACTTTCAGGTTCAGATTGTTTTTAGATTTCACTTTTAAACAACCAGACCAGATAATTCAATGATAATCAGCTCAAAAATTCTACTTTGCATCAGAAGCTATTTAATCCTGTAGAACTCACTGAGAGGAGATTGATGGAGTCTGAGAACTTTCTGCAGCCACAGTGAGTCCATCTCCCCTCCTGGACCTGGTCAACCTGGTTTGTGAATGTGAATGTTTCTGTTTTTCATGTAGCTGCTTCAGGAAGTGAACTCCCAGAAGTCCAAGCGACAGTGGAGGAGGTTGGAAACGCGAGTCAGTTTCTGGAGGAAATGTCACGAGCAGCTGAAGACTGAAGACTCTGATCCAGAACCAGCCTCCCAGTTCTTCCTGTCACACACTGAACCTGAGGCTCCGGACTCCTCTGTGGCTGGAGAGGCTCAGACAGAGCTGCTGGACGTCCAGGAGCGCTGCCTGCTGCTTGGGTTCACCGCTCACTGGCTGTCCCTGCTCAGCCCGGCTCCCCTGGATAAACTGGAGAGCCTGGAGAAGAAGCTGTGGATCTGTCGGGTACGGCGACACGTCCTAACTGTGGCCATGGAGAAGGAGAGCGTCTTCAACCTGGTGCCGCCTGCCGTCACGCCTGAGATGAACACATATGAAGTGCTCATGAGGGAGTTCTCCTTCTCTAACGTATCAGGCCTGAACACAGAGAAGTGCCTCAGTCTAGAGGGGCTCCCAGGTTCCCCTGAGGAGCAGGAGAAGCTGAATATCAACTCAGAGCTGAATTCAGAGGAGAGGAGTGTTCTGGCAGAGCTGGTCAGCCAGCTGCTAGACGACGGCAGCATCCACGAAGCCAGCCGCGTCTGCCGTTATTTCTCCCTGCATCACCCAGACATGTGGGTAGTGCTGCGCTGCCAAGGCCTGGCATCAGGGAAACTAAAGCCTGAGCCACAGGAAGAGGCATCAGACGCTCTGCCCAGGACCAGCATCACCAGCTGTAAGTAAACAGCTGCTTTATGTTCCAGAAAGTTCTAAACAGAACATTCATCTTCCCTTTCTCCCCCCTCCAGCTCCATCGTTCAGCAGCTTGTCGTCATTCGTGATGCTCCCCCCCCTTGAAGACGAGGTAGCTGTCCAGCTCCAGAGACTGGTTGACCAGTGTCGCCATGGTAACAGCTACTGTAAACAAGTCCTCAGCCTCTACCAGCTCTCCAAGGTACCGTCACACACCCACATGAGGTGAAGTGTCTCCTGCCCATCAGTACATTTACAGTCTGTGCTCCTCCGTCCTCCCCAGGAGCTGCAGTGCTCCTTCACTGAGTTCTGCGGGGAGGAACCTCGCTCTGTGCTGGAGAAGCTGCTGCTGTCGGACCAGCCGGAGCGATTCAGGAAGGCTCAGGCCTTTGTCAGAGCTCAGGGTCTCCACGCAGACACCGTGGCTGAGCTGGTCTCCGCTGCTGTGGTCCACGCGCACCTGGCCTCGGCCCAGGAGCTGCAGCCCGGTGAGAACAGAAAACAACAAAATGAGAAGGAGCAGTGAGACATAGTCATGGTCTAACAGACTCCAGAAAAACTGTGTGTGTGTGTGTGTGTGTGTGTGTGTGTGTGTGTGTGTGTGTCTCTGTGTGTGTGTGTGTGTGTGTGTGTGTGTGTGTGTGTCTGTGTGCACTTGTGTGTGTGTGTGTGTGTGTGTGTGTGTGTCTGACTGGGCAGAGAGGCAGGTATTCAGACCGTCAGAGGGTCGAGACTCGCTGGTCCAGCTGATCAAACTGTGTGAGGATCCGAACCTGGTGGGAGTCAAGCTGCTGGAAATCCTCAACACTGTTCCACTGAGAGACCTGAACTGCAGTATGAGTTCCACACACAGTCGCAGCACAGACATTTTGCTGTCGGTGCTGCTCACAGATCGACATTTTATCTTTCATGAGTTAATCTGAGTGAGACACTTCACACGTTCTTCTCTCTCCTGTCCTGTAGTTGTTGAGCTGCTGATCGTGGCCCACGACTGTTTCAGTCTCACCTGTAACATGGAGGGGATCGTCAGGGTGCTGCAAGCCGCCCGCCACCTCAGCCACACCTACCTCGCCCCAGGAGAGCACTACGGTCTGCTGGTAATAGCCCCCGCCCCCCCCCCCCACCACCACCACCACCAAAAAAACCCCTCAGTTTAATAAATCTGATCAAACCTGAGAGATGTTTTCTTCAGTATCTGACAATAAATCAAGCCGTAGCTTCAGCTGATTTATCTGCAGCTGTTGTGGAACAAGTCATTGGGATTAAAGGAACAGCACTAAGCTGGTTTAAATCTTATCTATCAGATAGATCCCAGTTTGTTTGTCCCATGTTAATGATGAATCTTCCATACACACGCAAGTTAGATACAGAGTTCCACAGGGTTCTGTGCTTGGACCGATTCTCTTTTTATTATACATGACTCCCTTAGGCAATATTACAAGAAAACACTCTATCCTTATTTCCATTGCTATGCAGATGATACCCAATTATATTTATCTATGAAAGAAGATAAAACCAATCATTTAGTTAAACGTCAAGCATGTTTAAAAGACATAAAGGCCTGGATGTCCTGTAATTTTCTACTCCCTAATTCAGACAAGGTTAAAGGTTATTATATTTGGATCCAAAAATCTCAGAGACATGCTATCTAGTCAGATTGCTACACTAGATGATTTTGCATTGGCCTCAAGTGCTACTGTG
>JAUYWH010000024.1:23022574-23064465 GCA_034779795.1 Ctenopoma multispine | reverse complement strand
ACACACACACACACAGACACACACACAGACACACACACACACACACACACAGACACACACACACACACACACACACACACAGACACACTCTAAGGGTTGGATTGTAGTGAGCATGTTCACACACTGACTCTGGACAAACTGGAAACTCAGACCATTTCTGTATTTTCTTTTTTTCACAGATGTTACTGTAAAAACGTTGGTTAAGAAAAACTAACACCAGATTTATCTAATATGATATGACACAAACCAAACGATGCAAAGCAAACCGACAGGATTTATGCTTTTATCCAGATCTGAATATGTTTCTTGTGCTAGTGCTGCTCGAGTTTTGTTCCAGCATTGTGAGATATGAGAAGATATCTGCTACCACACACACTGTTTCTGACTCTCCTGTGAGATGTCAGATTTCCAGTCTTCTTCTCAGACGTGGACAAAACATTTTCTAACATCAGCAAAGATCAGTGAAGAAAAGTGGTTCTTCACCCTGTCACTTCTTTAAAAAGCGCTGTAATTAAATCCCCTCTCAAAAACACCAACTTAACTCTCAAACTTTTCAACCCTGCTTCTTATGTAACTGGAGAGCAGCTATTACTCCAGCACTGCACCAGTGTTAGTTCGACTTGTTGTCTAACGCACTTGTCCTGTGAGTTCTGTTCTGGGTTCCACTGCTGCAGACGCTGACAACACGCTGTTTGTCTGCGCTCATCTCCATCATCACAGAGTCTGAAGCTGGGTAAACTTCAGAATTCAGTGTGAAGCTGCAGGAAACCAGCAGCTGGATATCAAACCTTTAATTCTTCATGAGTCCAGTCTGCAGCTTCACATAAAAACTGTCCGGTACTGAAATGTGACGATGGTTCTGGTTCAGCATCTAATGATGGTAACCTCCAACTATGCATGGAAACAAATGTAAGGTTCTCATGACAGATTTGATCTGAGAGCTGGAGGGAACGAAGGATCTTTCCTAAACCTCATCAACATCTGTGTGCATCGATAACTCTCTGTATCTGATTCTTCCTCGTTGTTTCCATCATGTTTCCTTCATGGTTTCCCTCATCTGAGCTGATGCAAACGAAACTTTATTCAAACGTGGAGACTTTAGTGTACGTTTACCTCCTAACTCTCACCAGTATTTCTTTATCTCATTTTCAAAGTCATCTCATCTTATTTCATCTTATCTTTTCTACCTTCACCTGCTGCCTGTATCTCTCCCTCTCTCTGCCCGGTGTTTAGATTTTTCTCCCTGATATCAGACTGTGGTTCAGTAGGAAAGTTCCTCAAACAACATAAAACATGTGAATTAGTTAAAGAGCTACTTAAAGATTCTGTCAGTGTTTTCTAGAAAAGATTTTGTGGGGGCTTCACACAGTTCCTAATCAATAGCGGTGACTCAGCCTGAACTTGCTCTGTGCTGATGCTTCAGCTTTTCCAAACTTTACTTACTTAGTTACTCAGATAAAGTTTTGTTCAGTGACGTCGTTGTTTCGTACTTTTAGCATCTCGGTGCTAATTTGATCTTTGTTCTGCCTCAATTCAACCTTAAGGAAAATGTTTTGTAGATTTAGAGAAAATGAGACTCAGATATTGTTCAGACTAAACATTTCCTGCTTGTTTTCAGCAGCAGAGCCTGCAGGCAGCCAGGACCACGACCTGAGAGGTTTTCTACAGACACAGTGAAACATGTTGGTTTGCAGAAGCTGCAGTAAGAACCTCATAAGAGTCCCCTCCCTGATTATGAGCTGGTTCTTCTTCTCTCATCTGTCTCCCTCTCCTCTTTTCCTCATCCTTCTCTTCCCTTACCTCATCTTCTCCTAACATTGTCTCATCTGTATCATCCCAGTGTTAGAACCCTTATTCATTATTAAAGCTTGTAATTCATTATTAATTAATATCACACAATGACCCGGATTCAGATTCAGTACATTACAGACGCAGCTGTTTCTCTTTCAGCTAACTGAGGATGTGGGAATCAGGTTGTTGTCACTGTGTTGTTGTCTGATCTCAGGTGGTTCTTGTCCATTCTGTGCATGTGACCTGCAGCACGTACAGATCATTCTGCTTCCTACTCTTTATACGACGGCAGTTACGTAAGTCTTTGTTAAAAGGGATGAGTCTTTCCTCAGGGGAGCTTCCTCCAGACTCAGTTTAATGTTCAACTCAAATTAGCTTCCACATATGAAAGCATCAGCGTCCCAGCACAGCAGGTAACATTCACTACGTTATGCAACAGCAGCGATGTTTTATGATCTTATCTCATAAAGTCTGTTGAATAAGATTAACTTCAGCCTCCAGATTATTGTGGTGGTAGGACTAGTCGGACTACCTGTTTTCAGTCCACCGTATGTCCGGGGGCTCAGTCATGCATCCTGACGCCCCAGCTGCAGCCCCCCTGCACGCTCCACGCTCTTGTTGTGTGGCTCCTTCTTCCTCTCCTCTCTTTTAGTTGTCTCCCATGTTAGTTCCTTAACTAATTACTAGTTAATTCCTTGTCTGAGCTCAGCTGGTCTTTTTATGTTGTGATCTACAGATTTGGGACCTTGGTGATCAGGGCTCTTAGTTGGAAGTAACTCATAGTTACAGAACCCGAATTGTAATTTGCTTGTGTCTCCTTGTAAGTCGCTTTGGATAAAAGCGTCTGCCAAATGAACTAAAGTAAAGTAAAGTAAAGTGTTCTCGTCTCCTGGCCTGCTCGTAAGTCTGTTATGGTGAACACTGAGCTGCACCTGTTCACCTGTCTGTCTGTGAGTGTTAGTGACGTCTGTCTGTCTGAGGAGACGGGTGCAGCGAATCAATGTGAATCAGTATTTTATAAAACGATTTTCAGTGAAGTTTGGATAGAAATGGTGAGGCGGGCTGATTGTTGGACAGCAGATGCAGCACGGTCAAAAACACAGTTTTAGTTTTCATGCCAACATATAAACCGGTGGAACATGAGGTCAACGGGACCAAAATATGAAGATGTTCTATCAACAGAACCTACAGCTGCACATAACACCCAGATCCTCCCTGCTCTGTCACTGTCCTGTACCTCTGCTAACAGGAGCTGTGTGTATCAGCTCCGCTGCTGCTGTTTGGCTCATTGTTCCTGAGTTTCCTACCTGCTGCAGCGTCTGTGTAAAGTTCAGCTTTATGAAATACACAGGCTCCTGCTGCCTTTGTGACAGCGATAAAACGTTTCTGCACACGCTCGATACCTCTGATGGGAAATGTATCGGTGTCACTTCTCTACTTAAGTCAAACACAGTGTCGCAGTGTGAAAGCATCATGTCAGCACAGGTGTTCACCAGGTAACTAATAACACTGTGGTTCAGGGAATGTACTCAAACATCCATCTGAAATACAGAGTCTATAAATCAGTGCGGTGCAAATATCGACCCAGTGCAGGAGCAGGTTTTCTTTTTAGCTGCTAATCAATATTTTTGAATGAACAATGGTCGTGGATGTGGAGTGTGACCTTAAAAGGAAGGCTTTCTACTGAGCGGGGGTTCTGTCTAGACTGTGTGCACCCCCCAAATATATGTTTCAGATCTGTCCTTTAACTAATAAGTCAAATGCAAGTTTAAGGATTCCAGCAATTAGTCTGAAACAGTCCTTTCCATCATAGTGTCCAACGTGAGAAATTACTTTTCCTGTAATTATCCTCTGGCTGGTTTTGTCCATGAGAAAAAAGCATCTTTACTTGCTGTTCTCAGGATCTCAGCCACCTCAACACCCTCTCCTCCCCCTGACATTCATGTCGGCTCAGTGAGTGAAATCTAAATGTAAAAACACTTGATTAACAGAGGCAGCAGGTCACGTTAACGTCTGTGTCCCACACCTCCGTCCTTTAATCCTCTCAGCACGCTCGGCTCCCTGAGAATGTTTTAACATGACGACATTCATCACGCTCACATATTCATATTCACCCTGACTCCTTTAAGATTCCTTTACAGGGATGAAAGAAACGGTGGAGGGGGGACAGACTCGGAGAACCAGAGAAGCTTCAGCTCGTGCTCATTGTCGTCATGTGTTTCTGTTTCAGGACGAGAAGAACCAAGTGCTGACCACCAACATCTGGCTGCAGCTGGTGAGTTTTCACTTATCTGTTTTTCCAGCACATCTGAAGAATCAAACCTTCAGCTTTTTTTTTACAGTGTTTAAGGTTTGAGATCTTACAGAATCGAACTTTATACAGAGAGTTATACAGGAAACCCAACAGTCCCACTCCAGACATGTTCATTGAATGGTACCTTTACACTGTTTCTCCATCTTTGATGCTAACCTCCACTAACCTGCTGCTGGCTGTGATTTCTTATTTACTGCAAAGACAATCTGAACACGCTCACTAAGAGAGAGAAACAGGGCAGCACCTCCAATGTCCAGCAGGTTCCAGGTATTTTACATGGTGGAGGACACCTGGGGGGCCCCCCCTCTGCTGGCTCTCAGCTACAGTAACACCTCTGGTTATGATGGATGTATTTGTGTAAGGCAGGTCTGCAGGGACAGAGTGTAAACTGAGCCGGGGGGAGAAACAAAGACAGCACTGATAATGAACAGCAGCCTGCAGCGTTGCCTCCTTCCTTCCGGAGCTGCGCAGCTCTGGTGTTTGACCCAGATACATTTTCTGTGATGGTGAAAAGCTGGATCCAGCAGGCAGCGAGCAGAACACCAACTTCTTTCTGTTTCCACCAATCCTGCTGCTCTCCTGAAACCCCAGCACCTAACGCACCCGATGCTTCACACATTTCTGACATCGACTCCTGCTTCGTCTCGCTCTGCGAGCCTTGTTTGCCTTTTGACTCTGGTGTGAATGTCAGCGCTAATGGAGAGCACAGGAATTCATTAGTGGAGCTTCCTAAGCCCATTTCATGCAGCTATGCAGATTTAATTAGGTTTCATATCAGGTCCTGTGGAATGTGTGTTTGTAAAGTGGTGTTGCACTAATCCGGCCTAATCTGCTCCTCTCACATGGAAAGGTTGATTCCTCCTGGGAGGCTCTGTGTTTCCTCTCTGCAGAGTCCTCTCAGGACCAACTGGTCTTTAATTTAATTTGGCGTTCACCTCTCCTCCTCCTCTGCTGCAGACTGTCTCATTGTGTTTTTTGTGAAGGGGATGAACATCTATAAACGAGGTGTTACTGCAAGTTTTTCTGACTCGAACAATAAAAACTCCTTTTAGGCTTGAAAGCAGTTTGTATTTTATAGTCTTCAATCAGATTAATCAAGATAAATCAGATAAATCAATGATTATTGATAATTCATTAACATTACTCAGCATAACACACATGTAAAAACCTCAAGTACACAGATGACAAAACACAACAACCATGTTCACAGTGTTAGCATGCTAACGTTTTCAAAGTCGAGTTTTTCTTTCAATTAGCAACACGACGTATGATTAGTGTAAAAAAAACAAACCTACCTAACAATACCCATCACTTTTTCTTAAATTCAATGTTCTGAATTTGAATTGAAAACTTTTTGCTTGAGAAATAAGCTTAAAAATATAATTATTGAAATCGTTCCTTTCACTAATCATTGTCTCTGATTTGGTCACTAACTAATGTACTGGACGAGTTTACAAGACGACCAGAGGCCGTTCTCTATTTTGCTGTGAAGAAGACAAAACCACCAGACACTCACTGAACTGTCTGCTCATCGTGTTAATTACCATATTCTGGAAACTCAAAGTACTTGGAGAAAGGTTAAAGATTTGCACTTCCTTAGCATCAACTACATTTATATTACAGGTGAGTTTGAAAGACTCAGATTATGCGAATATGTGAACAGTTGCTGTGCAGATAAGTTGTTTTGGTCACGGTGTCCAAAAACCTGACAACTCATCAAAAACTACAGTAATTATTCAGCGTTCTACATATACTTTTATCGTGTGTTGAACCCACCAGATTTACGGTTTGTGTCACATTCGTTTCTGTAGACTGCAGCAGTTCTAACGTGCACATCTGCAGAAGTGAAGTGTGAAGTGCTCCCATACCGTGAGCCCCTGACACTGCTCACCTGTTGTTCTCCTCTGATTTATTCGTGATTTCTATGTGAGTTCACAGATCTCAGCAGTGTCTCCAGGGGACATAGGAAGCCAAAGACCAGCATGGAGAGGCTGAGTAAACGTGGTCTGGACTCTGTGGATGAGAGTCATGGTTTCAGAGACACTATAGAAAGACACAACACCTGCCCTGTGGTCCAGGTACACCCCCACTCTGTATGACTGGCGACCTGAGACAGGAATCACAGTACCGCAGCACATAATTTTAAAACTGTCCCGATCACATCTTATTGCCCAGGATTTGTTATTGTATCCAAATGAAGACTCCCTCACGTCCCCTGCTCTGCTGATGTCTTTGTAGGCGACTGCTACAAAAACCCCTTTGCCTCTCCACTTCACCTCCCAGTAACAACGTCCAGTGAGACTCTCTCTGCTCACGACCTGACTAGTCTCAGTGAATCTGTCTGGATGACTACAGTATTCATTTGGTCTACTCCTCAGTGCTGCCTTTGTGTCCCCTTCATATAAAGACAGGAATGCATTTGCTGTGTTTGGATCCAGTGTGATTTTACAGGAATATTTTAAGAACTCTGCTCTGGTCTTGGGTTCTGGTCGTGGCAGTAAAACGTCCTCTTCAGTCACTGTCAGTGTGATGTTTGTCCAAGTGTCCCTCAGAACGTCCTGTAGTTTGTCTCTGAGCTCTGACACAGCTGCTGTCACATCCTCAAAGTACCTCAGAGGACGGATGTTGATGCTGGATGAGTCTGTGGATCCACTGAGTCCTGACAGTGAGGGGTAGTTGTGTAGAAACTGGTTGTGATCCTCTGTGTGTGAGAGCTGCTCCAGCTCAGCATCTCTCCTCTTCAGATCAGTGATCTCCTGCTCCAGCTTCTCCTGAAGATGTTTGACTCGACTCACCTCGGTTTCCTGCTGGGATCTGATCTGCTGCTTCACCTCAGAGCTTCTTTTCTCCATGAGACGGATCATCTCAGTGAAGATCTTCTCACTGTCCTCCACTGTTTTATCAGCAGAGTCATTGATGTCCTCCACCTCCTGCTGAAGCTGCTTCACCTCTTTCTCTCTGTCCTGGATTCTCTGCTGGATGTTTTGTCGACTCCCCTCCAGCTCTCTCTGCCTCTCAGTCCTCTCTGCTGCAGCTGAGACTGTGTCGTGACCTTTATGTTCATCCACACAGCAGAGATAACAGATACACTGCTGATCAGTACGACAGAAAAGTTCCTTCACTCTATCATGACGAGAGCAGATGTTCTCCTGCAGCTTCTTGGAGGGCTCCACCAGCTTGTGTTTCTTTAACTGAGCTACATCATAATGAGGCTGGAGGTGTTTCTCACAGTAAGAGACCAGACAAACCAGACAGGACTTAAGAGCTTTCAGTTTTCTCCCAGTACAGACATCACAGGCCACATCTTCAGGTCCAGCATAGCAGAGATCAGCAGCAGCAGCTTGGAGTCCAGTCTTCTTCAGCTGCTCCACTAAAACTGCTAACATGGTGTTTTTCACCAGGAGAGGCCTCGGCGTGAAGGCCTGCCTGCACTGAGGGCAGCTCTGGATGTTTTTCTCATTTTCTTCGTCCCAGAAACTGTTAATACAGTTCATGCAGTAGCTGTGTCCACAAGGAATAGTCACTGGATCCTTCAGTAGATCCAGACAGATCGAACAAGAGAAGGTTTCTCTGTCCAGCTGGACTCCTCTCTGCGCCATTTCACCTCTCAGCAGCAGCAACTGTCTGAGTTTCACTTCCTTAGAACTGAACTGGGAGGAAGTAGAGGGAGGAGTTATCAGGCGTTGCTTCACTGCAGGAAGAAGAGCGGGTTTAGATGGGTACTGTGTGTTTAACCCTTTTCTTACAGCAGAGCTCACTTCCTATTTACACCACTGGTTCAGTGACAGGTTCCCAGAATTAAGTTAAGTTGGAGATATACTGGATAAATGTGGGTCTGTAGGGGCTGACAGCAGGTCTTTACATGTTTAGCTTTGTGGAATAGAAAGAATTAAAATAACTCTGGCAGAGAGGATAATCCTATTAGAAACTACCGTATTAAATCAAACTGTATCTAAAACCAGACGAGCCCAGAATAGTTCTAATGATGACATTTGATCTAAAAGCATTTCCAGTTAAATCTATAATCTCATCTGAATCTGTAGCGTTTTGATTTCTAAAGCCTCTTGAACCTGATTTTATTGCGTCAGTTAGACATCGTCTCTTTCTAGTGTGCAGATCTCTTTTGGTGTCTGACTCCTTTGAGCCTTTGAACCTTTTAGACGTAAGAGAAGAGAGAGCAGGATTCCTCACCTGCTCATTAAAAATACATGTGAACACTGTTTCTTGTCCCGCTTCTGATGTGTGGATTTCTTCTTCTCCTCTCTGCTGCTTCATGATGCTGCTCTTTTAACTGAGAGCCGCTGATGTAACGTAACGACCAGACGGGCATCAAACTCACCGATGACCAGTCAATGATCAGGGACATAAACACAGTATGATAACAAGTCTGAAAAGTTTGTGATCCAAATTATACTAAAAAAAAAAAGATAATAGCTGATAATTACTGAGTAATTACTAATTACTAATGTGTGATTTAGAAAGTGATGATGCTGCTTTAATTGGGTGAAAACTAAATTCTCCGTCAGTAAACACATTCACTGGTTACAGAGATGAAAGTGACCCTGCTGAATTTAACATGATGCTAATTTAAAAATCAATTTATGCGTCTTTATGTCGCATTCATTTGATTTTCTGCACTCTGTGAAACCACAATCACGCAATCAATTTTAGAATTGATCCTGTCAAAGGATTTCACGCAGACATGAAAGTCAGGCGCTTGTCTTTGATTTTTGGGGACAGTTCTTCCTGTCAGCAGATTCCTCTGGGAGAAACATTTCAGCTCAGTGACAGGAAGTAAACAAGACGGAGAGAAACGTGTGTGACCTTCAACCACCAGAGAGAGAGACTCAGACCTGACATCTCGGGCAGCACACTCCTCTGTCTCTGTCTCTAACTGCTTTGTAAAAACCATCAATACAGTGTTATTCATAATGTGTTTTTGCATGTCTGTGCAGTACTGGACAGATTTCTACCTGCAGTGGAACATGTCAGACTACCCAGGTGTGACCAGCGTCAGGTTCCCTGACAGCCAGATCTGGAGGCCCGACATCCTGCTGTACAACAGGTACTGCAGCACGTTCCTGCCTGTAGAAATGTAAGAAATGATTGTGAACACGGACTGATGGTGTAGGTGTGATGCTTCAGGCCAACGTGCTGCCTGATGAGGAGACTCATGGAAAGTGAACTGCAGCTGTGCTTTTGTTTCTGTAGGAAACCTAATCTGTGGATTGATGCGCAGCATGTTCCGCGGTTTAGGTTAAGGAAAGACTGGTTTCACGGAGAAGAACGTAGCAGTGATTGGCCAGTCACAGTCACTCACTTCAGTAAAACTTTATAGGAACGTAAAGCGGAGACAGGTTTCAGGCACCGCGTGAAGTCTTCTCAGATGTTAAAAGTAGTAGTCCGCAAGAAAGATCCAGCAGGTCGTCTCCTGTCAGGATGGATGCTGACGAGTTTTTCAGCTCATTGACCAACAAAAGTTTAGCTGTGGCTGGAAGCGAGGCAGGGGGAATATTGACCGGGTGTGTCTTTAATGAGGGGGGGAGGTGAACGGGGCCAGACTCTGTGTACAGCAAACGTGTCTCAAGAGTGGGTCTGCTTCAGATTAGAGGTTACGGATGCTGCTCACAGGTAAATAAGAACAATTCTCTGTGTCTCCACAGCGCTGACGAGAGGTTCGATGCCTCCTTCCACACCAACATCCTGGTCAACTCCACCGGTTACTGCCAGTACCTGCCACCAGGTAACACACTCACACTCACCTCCCGCTGGTTTGTTTCCCCTCCCCACTGTTCGTGCTTCCCTCAGGATGAACCTTAACCTTCTGACCTCTTCTCTAGCGCCATCATCAGGTCAGTAATTCTGGTTTACAACCAAATACCTGCAAAGCTAACGGCATTCCCGTCAGCCCCAGATGTTCTCTGTGTTTAATGCTAATTAGCAAATGCTAGCACAGTAATCACACTGAGTGGACTGTTGATGCTGCAGCTGTCTGAACCTCTGTACCAGTTTTCCTCCATTGTTCTCCTTTATGTGTGAAAATGTTCATTATTCAATCGTTCCCAGAGCCGATAGCGTGGCTGCAGACACACTTCTGCTGTTCTGTTAATTCACACTTTACATGTGTTCTGAGGGGGCCGGGGTCATCGCGAGGTCACCAGGTTAACCAGAGGACAGTGGAGGACAGGAGGTGGAGTGATGGTCCTTATTGACGACCTGAGAGTCATGACTCTGCTAAGTCTGTTTGTGTTTGCAGATCGAACAGCGATTTATGGCCGAGCAAAAAGTGTCAGGAAGACAAGTGAAACCCCTCAGCTGATCAGAAATCAATAGGCAATAACAGTAACGGCTTTATTGGTATAACAGCTGAGATCAGTGGGCGGTGACCTGTGGGGGTTTCAGCATCTTTGGTCTCAGGATGAAACAGTTATTACAGTATGTCGGTGAAGATTCATGCAGGTGAAGGAGACCCTGACATGTAGCCTGGAGGAAGAAGAACTAAGAAGAAGAGAAGAGTTTCTTATACGTCTTATACGTCTGAACTGCAAACACGTTTCCTACAAAACAAAGATTTTTTGGACTCGGCTTGTTTTATTGTCTTGTGCCTTTGACGTTCACTTTACTCCAGTCTCTTTGTCATTGACTTAACATTTGATTATAATAAGTAAACTGAATATTGTTTTCCAGGAATATTCAAGAGCACCTGCTACATCGACGTGCGCTGGTTTCCATTCGACGTGCAGCGCTGTGACCTAAAGTTTGGCTCGTGGACCTACGGCGGTTGGTCTCTGGACCTGCAGATGATCGAAGCTGATGTCACCGGGTACATCGCCAACGGAGAGTGGGACCTCGTGGGTAAGAGCACATCAACATCAGCATAAGGCTGAAACGCTGTTTCTACTGTGGAGGTTGGACTGTGACGGTAACCGCGGCCTGTGGCAGCAGATTTAAACTGAGACGCGTTTTTCATACTTGATCACATAGTGACTGGCTGTATGAAAAGGATTACCTACAAAGCCAAGACACCTCCAACACAAAGAGAGTTACAGAACCACACAGGAGAGGAAATGAAGCCACTTTCTCAGGATGTGCAGCTGTTAAACGATTAAATATTGGATCTGGTCCTGAGCTGAAGGAAAAACGACTGGACCACCCTGAATTCTTGGTTGTTAAAAGTTAAGTTTGAGTCAAAACTTCTGTCTCTTTTTTCATTGTCCAGATGAGAAAGAGTGTGTGAAACAAACTGCTTAAAGTGGTTCCTGAAAAGTTTACATTTGAAAGTTTTCTCCCCGACAGTGACAGTATTTAAATGTTAGAGCAGAACACAGCAGCCTGCAGACCCGGTCGTTAAAACCTCAAAGCAGCGAGCAGCTCGGAGGCAGCCGAGCCCATCTGTCAACCGAGGAGCCGAGAGTTTCGTATCAGTGCCCCCGTCCAGCATTAATCTGCATTAATCCTGCTGCTGGGGGGCGAGATGCTTGGTGAACCTGAAGCCGACCTACAGATCAGAGGCAGCAAAGTGTGACCAATGAGTTTGAATTGTGCTACAGCTTTATCTGACCTGCTGTTTGTACTTAAACAGGTGACGCACGGTTCAGAATCCTAAAACTGTCTGATGACGCACGTCACCTGCAGGACCGCACGCTCATATCTAACCTTTAAGACCTCTTTCTCTCAGCTGCCTGATCCTGTGATTGCAGTGGACGAGCAGTTCCAGAGCTGGTCCAGGAACTACATCCTCTGCTGAATGCTGAAGTCCAGAGTTAGCTTTTCAACCTGCAGCCTCATCTCCGTCTCAGAATATGTGGATGACGGTGGTGTTAGAAGGAGATGTTTCTCCTGAGGCTCAGTTTGGTATAAAGGAGAAAAGAGTGTCCGAGTGCTGGGTGTGATTTTAGCTTCACCTGCTGCTTCCTGTCTGTCAGGCTCTCCGCAGGGTCAACGTGTTGCAGCATGTTGTGCGGTTCATAATAAATTCTTCATCCACTGACCTGCAGGGTAAACTGATGGGGGTCCAGCAGGGAGCCAGTGAGGCCAGAGAGCACCAGTCTCTGAAAGGACTCCATAGTCCTGTGATGGTGGATTTAAAAGAGGAGGGGACCTCACACAGACCTTTGTAAAGATGGAGGTGTGAGATGGTCAGCTAAGTGTTTACCTGCACCTTTCTTCCTCCTGTTTTCTGTCCAGAATCAAATGTTTTCCACACTGATCTCCGGCTTCGTCTGTATGTGTCTGTGTTACTGAATGTAGAGAAAGTCTTAGTGGACCATGCAGCGGGCCCGAGCAGGCTTCAGTCCTGTTCTGAGTCAGTGTTGGGGCAGCTTGTTTAAACTGGGATCACAGAGTTCACTCTAAACATCAGTTACACTGTGGTGAAATCCTGAATCTGCACTCACTGTGTTCGCTAGTTCACAACCAGAGATTGAAAAGCTTCTGCAGGACTTGGAGCATCTCTCACATTAGAGGTCTAGTAGAGGACGGACTCTGGTCACAGAGCTGCTGTTGGAGACTAATTACGAGTGCAGGATCATACTCGGCCCCCGGGGAGCTAAGACTCCTGTGTTTGTAGCAGCTGATGAAAAGGGAAGAGCGATAGCAGAGAATGAAAGCGAGCTTCCTCTGGAGACGCTGTTCAACCAATGGGCCGTTCAGAGGGAACTTAATTGAAAATCTCAGCAGCGTGTTTCCCATTTATCCCCCTGCCCCCCTCCCCTCCATCACCTAGCGGAGATTAAAACCAGTGTAGTGAGCGATGTAGCGACGTAAAGACGGATGAAATGCAGCCAGGCTCGGTGCACTCGACTGCAGAAGGATAAAATAGAAGCAGGAATTTTATCTGCTGCTTCCTGAAGTAATTAATCAGCATAATAACCCGAAAAAAAGGGAGAACGTGGTAAACCACCAGTGGTCTGAACGTTTGTACAGTACAGAGCCTTTAATTCAATTCAATTCAACTTTATTTATATAGCGCCAATTCACAACACAGGTCATCTCAGGGCACTTTACAGTGTAAGGTTTAAGACTTTACAAATTATATAATATATACAAATTAATGTAGAAAACCCAACAGTCCCACTTGAACAAGCACGTAAGGCAACAGTGGAGAGGAAAAAGAACCGTCCTAAAACCATTTGTTGGTGTTTTATCTGGATTCTAACTTTCAGCCTCACACTACTTACAGATGATGCACCTCACAGCACACAAACCAACATCCTACATTTACACAGAACGTCACGCTGTGGCAGGGACGTGTGATTCTGCTGCCAGTCAACAACCAGTGCATCACCAACATCAGGCCGTCAGTGAGCGTCTCTCTCACCTGATGTGTGGCACCGTCACCCATCAGCTAATTCAGCCTGGTGAACTGGTAACAGACCTCTGGTGAGAGACCACTCTAACTGGCTCATGAGCTTCATGACAGGAGAAATGGAACCTAGAACCACTTGCAACTTCTTCTTCAGTGACATCTTCTCAGTTAGAAATATCTGTAGAGTGTCTGTGGTGTGAAAACCAGAAGTAAATGTTGCCAGGTGCTTTGATGCCAGGTTGTATATGTGCAGTCATGTTAAATAAAGAAATTACTGATGAATTACCTAATAGATGATCCCAGTCACAAGCACGTAACATCTGGATCTTTGTACGGCATCAATGCTTCATATATTAGAGCCAGGTTTAAAGTACACCTGTAGTATAACATTTAATTATATTTTCCATCCATCTATACTTTTCTATTCTATGATTGTATAAAACCTAAGCTGGCCTCATTACCATCGGCTCATGGCTCCCGGCAGCAGCAGAGGGGTTTAAATCAGTTTAAATAAGTCTCCAGTGGAGGAATAAATTACCTTTCTGAGCCATTTGAGGCGATATGGCCTCAACCTGCAGGTCAGACTGTGACTGGAGCAAATGTTTTGGGTTTAACTAAAGGAAGATTCCACCCTAACTGACACATGTGGCTGAAAATTCGACTGCATCTTCACTAACACATTTGAGCCTTTAGCTCCTCCAGGTTTTACTTCTGCAGTTGGTTTGTAGAATAGAAATGCTCTCATGTTAAAGACTGAACAAACACACATAGACCTTTGCGTGAGGCTGTAAGTCAGTGTTTTGTTTGCAGAGGTTCCTGGACGGAGGAACGAGCGTTTCTACGACTGCTGTAAGGAGCCGTACCCCGACGTGACCTTCACCGTGGTGATGAGGAGGAGGACGCTCTACTACGGACTCAACCTCCTCATCCCCTGCGTCCTCATCTCCACCCTCGCACTCCTCGTCTTCCTGCTGCCCGCTGACTCTGGAGAGAAGATCTCCCTGGGTGAGGAGGAAACCTTGACACTGGCTGGAGTTCACAAACGCTTCTAGGCCGTTCTCACATTTAGGGTGAAGTTTCCATCCAGTCCTAATGACTTGACTGGATTAGATTGTAGTAAATGTATTAGAACCAATAATGGATGGATGGCTGGATTAGTCTGTTAAATTTTATTTAATTTCACTGACATCAAAAATCTCTTTAGCAGCAGCGTTTTGACTGATGACCGATGCTCTGGGTCGATACACATCAGCCATAAAACATCCTGAAGCAGCAGGGAGGCTTACAGCTGCTGAGATCACATACAGCGTCTTTCACTGGAAATTTAAGTTACACACTTAATCAGAGCTGAATGTCAGCAGGACAGTCTGAAGGTCCTCAATACCAGGTTTTATCATGCTTCAGTGCTTCTCGTGTGTTCTGTAATTTTTTCAGTTTTTGTCTTTTATTATCAGAAGCAAACTGAAATAAGGAGTCCGTACACAAACATTCATATTTCTTATTAGTTTTGTTATTGGTGCTGAATCTTAGAACTTGTATCACAAACATTCAGAAGATGCTCAGTCCCATCATGGAGTCAAGTCCTCAATCTTCAACCAACTCAAATTAGCACCACAAATAATTCTCTCCAACTTTCACCGACTTTGGCAAAACACCACAGGATATGGATTCAAACCATGTTGTTCAGTCCAGGGAATCACACAATGAACATCTTTTTATCTCGTATCCGTCTTCCTCCAAGCATAAGCTCAGCAGCTGTTCACTCACTGCTGCCAGAGATGTGAGAACATCCAGGGGTTTGTTTCAAAATCTTTTCATGTCAAACCTGTAAAGAAAGGGAGCAGCACGGTGTGACCACAGCGGGTCTGAGTCTTCAGGTGTGAATCAGTTTAAATAATAAATCATCACTCTCTGTGTCTGCAGGTATCACGGTGCTGCTTTCTCTCACCGTTTTCATGCTGCTGGTGGCTGAGATCATGCCAGCAACGTCCGACTCTGTGCCTCTCATAGGTGAGCTTTATCACTTTACTCCTCAGCCACTCCGCTTCCTTCATCTGATTTATCTCCGTTTCCCACGTTGTCACATTAATTAGAAGTAATTGTAAAACTATTCATTCATGTTAAAACCAACCTATGAAACTCACAGTTCAGCTGCAGCCTCACCTCAGGACCAGAGTCATCTGGGTGCCTTCATTTGAAGGACAAAGGTCACCACAGTGTTCCCATTTCGGACAGAAGACAAGTGGCATGAGAGAGGACTTACTGTACATATGCATGTAGAAAAGTCCTCTCCAGTTTATCATGCTGCTCTTTCAGCCATCCCCAGAAAAAGCAAGACCACTTCACACATCCACCAGAGAGGCACAGTTAACAGGTGGTAGGAGGGCTCTGCTCACACACCACCTTCCTTTGTTCAGCTAACAGGCTTATTCAGAGCAGGTGTGAAGTGGAACCAATGAGTCTCCTATCAACCTTCCTCAGACTAAAGAAGCCACCTGGATGAGTAGTGAAATATTTCAACCTAACAAGACAGAAGTCCAACTACCAGATAACAAGGGAGAAACTTACAGAATCCCAGAGCTCCACACTCCTATTCTGTTCTAATCAGGTGGAGCATGAGTCCAAGTGGACCGTGCCAGATGTACAGGACGTAGGAAACATGAGGTCATCAGTTCCTTCTTCAGCCTAAGTGGAACGTTTTCAAGTTTGAAGACAATCTATGACGGTGTTCTAGAGATATCATATTCACAAGAATAGGATGGACAGACAACTTAAAAAACATAATGGCTCTAGTCCTAACATGTCCCGGACCAGTCTGTCTACGAAACAATTAGAGGTAAAACTTAATCAACCCTCTATCCGTGCTTTGTAAGGATGCAAACAAGACGGCACATCCATCCATTCTACCAGTTGGGTTGAAGTGGCAGCAGGTTCAACAAGGTGGTCCGGTGGATTTACCCTGGGACCTTCTATTCTTCAGGTTGTTAATAATGTCCAAACCTCTGCCCCATAACCTGTCACACATAGTTTTTTCAGTTACTACCAAACAGTAAAGACCAGAGGTGAGAGGTGGAACATACCATTAAAGGGATGTTGTTCCTCTGACTGATGTGTCTCAGTCAGAAACACTGAGCAGCATTATCATGGATTAGAGTGTTTTATGTAAATCTGAACTGATCTGTGACGTCTTGTGTTTCAGCTCAGTACTTTGCGACCACCATGGTGATTGTGGGTCTGTCGGTCATCGCTACAGTTCTGGTTCTTCAGTATCATCACCACGACCCTGATGGAGGACACATGCCACAGTGGGTCAGTTACGTCCTCTAACTCCATGCAACATGTTCATTTCTCTGTGGATCAGTCAGCTTTAACGAGCTTCACCTCCTTAACGAGCTTGGAGTTTTAACGAGCTCTAAACGAGCTGTCAGTCTACACACACATAGTTTACAGCAACGTGAAGCTTACAGAAAGGCATTTTAAAATCTACTTGTCGACATCATGCGTCCCCTAAACTCTTAGCATCACAGCTAACGGTGTTTCAAATTCAGCTTACACACATGCTCTTTCGGAAACAGAACAAGAGAAACTCCTTTAAGGTGGACTTTGAAGATCAGAGCTGTTGGTGTATTTGTGTGACTGTTCCTGCAGAGGAGGAGGAGGAGGGATGACTGCTGCTCTGTGAAGGTGAAGCTGTGAGCCTGAAAAGACAAATCTGTCTCCTTCTGTGTGGAGATTCAGTTGAGCAGTAAATGATGTGAAACATTAATGGAAAACAACTTTTAATGTCTCTTCCTCAAAATCGGGCTCTCTGCATTCAATCCCCTGCTCCGATGTATCTCGACAGTTCAGAGATTAAACGTTTACACCACGAAGGAAAGAGGGGAAGAAAATGTATTCTCAAAAGGAAATTAACTAAAAAAGTAATGAGGAGAAGAAAAAGGGATATTACGAAAAGAAAGATAATAGAAAACAGCAGAATCTGAACGTGCTGGTGTCTCTAAGGGAGAGTCACAAGTCACAAGTGACCGAATGAAGGAGTAAAGAGCTGTGACTGACGTTCAGACAGTAAAGAGTCTGGCAGGTAAATATTTAATGAGCCGAGTGTGAACTGAAATATTTCACTGTAGGAGAAGTTTTCCTCTGAGAGTCGAGCAGCAACACTTCATTCATGCTCTAATCTGATCTCAAACACACACACTGTACATGTTTTACATGAGCTCACATCTCTCTCATGTAGATGCACATTTCTTCCTACATAAACACATTTTGTGCATAAATTAATCTTCATTAGCTCGTTTAAAGTAAATCTTGACTCTTAGTTTGTGAAGTCAACTTTCCAACAAGTCCTGTAAATAATGTCTGAGGCTGCTGCTGGTTCATCTCTGTCTTTGTTTGTGTCACGTCTGACCATCGCTGTCGTACTAATGTTAACCTCCAGTTCAAAAAGCTCATTTTAAACTGACATTATCTCTGTATTAACCAGACCGACCATCTTTACTGAGTGCTGGGAGTCTAAACAGAACCACTGTGCTGCCTGTAAACTTAAATTATTCATTCATTGCTTTAACAGTTAACATGGCTGCAGTTACATTTCCATCATATGTGTTGCACTGATGCAGGGTTGTAATTTGATCCTTTTTTTTTAGATTTATAAAGATGGTTATTATGTATTTACTAATGTGTGTAGGGTTATGAAATCCCATCTTTCTACCTGCAGACCCGTGTGATTCTGTTGAACTGGTGCGCCTGGTTCCTGCGGATGCGGCGTCCTGGGGAGGCGAAGGTCCGTCTGGCGTGCCACAACGCCGCCAAGCATCGACGCGGCAGCCTGTCCAGCCTGGAGCTCAGTGTCAGCCAGGGGTCGCTGCGACACCACCCGCAGGTCCCCAACGGCAACCTCCTCTACGTCGGCTTCCAAGGCATGGAGGGGTTGCACTACGCCTCCCCTCCTGAGCCCGAGCTCCTGTGCTCGCGGCTGGTGGGAGGAGGCGTCGGTGCTGAGGAGGATGTGCTGAGAGCAGCAGGTGGGGCTGGAGGAAGAGGAGGAGCAGCAGCAGCAGGGGGCTCAGTGCTGGAGGTGGAGCTGAACCAGATCCTGGAGGAGGTGAGATACATCGCCAGGCGTTTCCGCGGGCAGGATGAGGAGGAGACGGTCTGCAGCGAGTGGAAGTTTGCTGCAGCCGTGATCGACCGGCTGTGTCTGGTGGCGTTCTCCGTCTTCACCATCCTCTGCACCATCGGCATCCTTATGTCAGCTCCCAACTTTGTGGAGGCCATCTCTAAAGACTTCTTCAGCTGAGGCAAAGCAGAGGAAGTGATGTGGTCCTCAGCTGCCAACACAAACTGTAAACACTTCACAGACATTTAGTAACTCTCAAACAGGAGGAGATGTTGGAGGCAGCAGGACAGTGAAGGTCCAGTGTGTTTAATGAATGAACATGAGCCAGAGTGAGCGTGTGGATCTGTGGTCCATTCTTCAAGCTGACTCCGGCAGCTGCAGGGGACTGGACTCACATCCTGTTTAACCCACTTTATTAGTTAAGCTAGTTGTTCAAATGTCCCTCTCCTCCACACATGAACTGTGGGAAACACACAGCTTCAGTGTTTGATCGCCGGGTTCAGTTCGGTTGGATGAATGTCTCATCAATCTAAGGTGAGATGATGACGATGATGCTCACACAGCTGTGTGGAAGCAGAAGATCAATAATTTGTGATTTTATGCTGCGATGACACTGTCAGGACAAATCACTGTCACTGTAGTTCTCTGCGCGCTGCTGGAGTCTTTTTGTCTTCGTGTCAGTGATTTGTCTCCTGACAAATCTTTCTTTTCACATTTTAAAGGTTTAAAGTATTTGAACTCTTCCTGCAGCTGTGCTGAAACGGACCAAATGAATGAATAAGCCCACTTCTGTTTCTGAGTATCTGTCATTTAGGCCAATATGAATCTCACAGGACAACTTCAGGTTCAGTTTCTGCCATGGAAAAAGTGCAGAAACTGAAACTGATGACAAGGTTAAGCAGGTTGAAGGTTGTTTTGTCAGCTTACAGAAGAACGCTGCTCCTCCTACAAAAATGACTTCAGCTGCTCCGGCTCAGTGAAGAACTGCACATATGTATAGTCACATTAGTTGAATGAATTTCTGTTGAAATAGTTCATAATCACCAGGCATCAAGTGTTGATTACTAAATGAAATGTTGAAAAAAAAATGTGGGATTTTTTCCAGACAGAAAAGATTCTGTTGTAAATGATTATTTTAACCTGGGGTAAAATAAAAAAACCACTGTTCTGTACCTGTGAGTCTCTCTCAACGTTTTCTTTTCAGACAGAACCAACAATGAGCACGAGTCTCTAAGCTCCGCACACACAGTTATTGTTTGTGTCTTCGAAGCCAAACCTGGATTTATCAAAGACTTGGCTGAGAGACGCTGAAACATTGGAGCAGAGAATCAGAAAAAGTGGCAGCAGATGTTCTGAGACTGTTCTGATAAAATGCAGCAAAAAGCTGATTGGCTGTGAGGGGGTGTGTGACTCTGTCAATATTCTCTGTGTGTGTGTGAATAGAGAGTAATTTTCCAGATTGTTCTCTGGGGAAACTCGTTTCCTTCCCTCCTTTATTGCGTGTCATTTCTGATTTGGCCGGCTGTGGAGGCTGAGCCCAAGCAGAACGAGTCCTGCTGTTATTCACCCAACATTCAACTACTGCCCGGCTGCCAGAACAGCCAGAAGCTCTTTCAGGAAAAAAAAACTGTCCACCCAGTTTAAAAGGGGCAATCAGCAAGGATTTTACTGCTCAGTGGCACACACAGACTGGGACACAATATATCTGCCGGGCTTCACCAGCTGCTCAGACGTCTGTCTGTTCTGGAACCAAATTTCATTACAGAAACGTACACGTTTGGAAGCTGAGAAAGTAAAAGTGCTTCAGGAAAGAGCTGCCAGGCACAAAGACGTTAAAGCAGCAAATAAAAAAAACTTAAATTAGCCGTTTAAAGCTCTGCTAGTTTCACCTGGAGGCTGCAACAATCCTCACACCGTGACCTCTGTGTGGTCAGCTTGTAGGTTACGATGTGACACCATGGTGCCGTGGCTGATAACTGGTCTGTTATAAGAGGTCTGTACCAATTTGTCAGACCAGTAACTGTAACTTAGTATGGACACATCCCTCAGAAATGCTCAGGTAAGGGGAGGTGTAGCCAGGATTGTGACAGTGGGACTGTGACCTCCAGATGTGTGAGTGTGGATCAGGAGTGGAGCTGAAGGCGATTAGAGCAGGACTGTGCTTGTAAAACGTCACAGTGACAGGTAATGATTTTCTAGCAGACACAGACTCACTGCAGCGGACTGAAGTTAAAGTCTCCAGACCTCAGCTCACGCCACCAGCAGAGTGGTAAGTTTCCTGTGTTTGATTAACAACATGTGAGCTTTGAATTCAGTTTTAGTTTTAACATGGATGGTGCTGCCCTCTAGTGAGCAGCTGCAGCAGGGCACAGCTCCATGGGAAACACGTCTGTCACTGCTACAACACGTGGATTTCCAGACAACACGTCTCCTCACAGGAACGATTGGAGAATTCACCACAAGCTCGAGGATGATTCAAACTGTACGTGAAACTCAGTGAGACGTTATAGAATAAACGTTTGTCAGAACTGATTCTAATCAGAGTTTTATAGAAGCTCATGCAGGTAGAATCTCAACAATATCTCCAGGAGACTTTAAAGGGAACAAAGTGAATGTGAGCTCAGACGCCAAAGTTTTAACCTCGATATTTATTTCACAAAAATCAAAGATGCTCTTTGTTCACCCCTGTGTCACACATGGTGTCCTACGGGCTGTGGGGCGTTTTAACAGTGAGAGTTACACTGAAGAAAGAGAAACTGATGTTTAACGTCCTCTGCTCCTGACGTTTGGTAAAGTGCGAGTGTGTGTTTGTGCACAGCACTGTTTGAGGGTGGGCGTTGCTCACAGAGGACGAACAGTCTGATGAGAGGAACAGCAGCAGAGTAGCTCTCCGTCTTAGCTACAGGAGCTTCTGTTCTTCAGCAGCTGGTTCAGGACGCTGGTCTGTTTTAGCTCTCTGAGGTTGGAGATGTCCTCTGCGATTACCGGGATGTCTTCACCGTGACTTGCCTCATCTCTTTGGTCTTCGTCGCTGTCGGACAGTGTACACAGGAGGGCGTCGTTCTCGTATGTGGGGAAGAAATACCTGAGGACAGACAGAAGCAAAAGACCAGTCGCTCCAATTGATTTTCTTTGTCTTGCTCCTGCCATGGGGGGATCATCATAAAGAAAATAAAAGGTGACTGTAAGTCTGTCGGACTCACTGTGGCTGATCCCATGTCGACGTCTCTGGCAGCTTCATCACGTGACCTTCAGCCACGACGTGACGCAGGACGTCGGCTCTGGAGTCGAACTTCTCCTGGCAGCCGTAGCAGCGGCTCTGGTGGATCTGCCGTCGGATGAAGTTCACCAGTTTGACCTGCTGGTAGAACCTGAGGTCTGAGGAGAGAAGCACCAGAGCAGCATGTTCATGTGAGTCTGAACAGTTTGGACATAAATGCGTATGTCGTGTTTTTACTTACTGAGTTCCATCTTCAGTTTATGGAGGTCGAAGCCATGAGCTTCCTGAAACAGGGATCAACCAATACAGACATTACTGGACAGTCGTGCTGCTGGTCCGACTGTAAAAGACATTGTCCTGAAGGTGACGCCACCAATGTTTATCAGGTGGATTCTCGTTCTTAGATGATGAATCCTAAAGATGTGAGTTATCTCACACCTCCACCTACAGGTCCAAACTTCTTTCAGGCTTCAGCTGTGCTGAGATTAATGCTAAACGTGCACATTAACATAATAAAATGACCACTTATGGTTCCCTCTTCATGTGCTACTGATGACCTCAGGGAAAGCACTTTCTTCACCCTGTTAATCTGTTAACGGCTACAGATACTGAAGCAGAGGAAATGGATCATTTTGCAGTAACGTGTGTGTGTGTGTGTGTGTCTCTCTCTCTCAGGGTAAGAGCTGTGGTACCGTCATGTGTGTGTAGATCTGGTCCATCGTCTCTGACTGATGCTCACAGAACAGACACACAGCAGAGACAGGATGAGCCTGCCAGTCTGACCAATCACTGTGGACGAAAACAGAGACGTCAGACAGGATGAGGAAGACGTCCTGCATGTTCCGGCTCCAGACTGATGAGTTCTCACGGTCTGTGTGATTCCTGCTGGATGAACTTACTCATCCTCATTGTCGACCAGCTCGCGGTCATCTTCACTCTGCACTTCCTCCCAGGTCTTCCCCAGCTCCTGTGACGAGGACAGAGACGCGTGAAGACCATTAAGAATCCTCCCGATACACATCTGCTGAAACCATCAGCTCAACCAAACACAGTAACATATTTCTCCTCTCTTTAACAGAAAAGTATTATACATTAAAAAAACTAAATGTATGTTCACATTATTGTCTCCTTGATATGTTCACTACAGTCTGACCTGACTTTAATATTGTTGACTTGAGTTTCTACTGGTCGCAGATCTGTGTGTTTTATAACCAACATGATTAAGAAGTTTCTTTCTTACCAGGTAGTTGATGACGTAGAAGCGGTCGTACTCGCGGTTGTTGGCGTTGATGCGGCGATGAGCTTTTTTCCTCATGTGATCCTTCAGCGTGGTTTTATCACGGAAGGTTTTCTCACAGTACAAACACTGCAGACTGACGAGGGAACACAATATGAACTGAACCCTGATCGTTGGCCACAGCTCATAGAACTTATCAGTATACAGAACTTCATCACACCGTCACTTCAGCGTCAGCTCTTACTTGTCCAGTTTGCTCTGCAGAGCGTCCAGGAACTCGTTGCAGTAGACGATGTTGTCCGGCAGTCCGATGCTGAAGGAATGTTCTCTGGCCATGTGGTTCAGCAGGGACGACCTGAAAAACACGGTGGTGGAAGCTTTCAAACACCATAAAAACCTCACGTGTTTTTAAAACTCGACATTTCCAGCAGGAACCAGTCGAACTGAAAGACTGAAAGTGTTGGTTTTCATTCTTTAATGGAAGAAACTAAACATTTTTCTCCTGCAAGTGACAACAATAAAAAGGTTTTTAGTGTTTTCTCAACAGAAACAACAGTTTTGCTAAGAATAAATATGCATCGTTTGACATTTAGTTGCTTTTTTCGGGTCCAGTTCTTCTTTTCTTTTCTTGTTTTCAGATGAAAGCATGAGATGTGACCGAACCACCAGCATTAACACAGAGTTCCTTTATAATTTCACAGTTTCCTCCTGATGTTCATTCTAACATGTGCAGTTACCTGTTTCCAGTGAACTCCTCGCTGCAGAACATGCAGAGACGATGGAAGCTGCTGTCGTCTCTCTCTCTCTGCTGCTGCTCCAGCACCTCCTCCTGGAATATTGTGGTAATGATAATTCAATAAATCTGATTTTCACATCAGGATAACTTGACTTAACTGTGAGCTCACGTTCACACCGGCAGAAAGAATAATAGAAATAGGTAAATCGAGTTTTCTAGAGACAGGGGCAGGATGTTGGGTTTGGTCTCACCAGTCGTTTCTGCTGCAGCTTCTCTCTGAGGATTCTGTCCTCTGGAAGGACGTCGCACAGGAGAAAGTAGTTCTCCTGTTTCTCTGAAAGAGCAACAACACACAGGCAGAAAAAAATGACAAATTATATGATACTGTCCTACACAGAGGAAGATCATTTTAAAGCTGCTGTGGGTTAATGAAGTACTGTTTTCCTTATTGTGAATAGTTGTCCTAATGTTTTGGTGAAGACCCTCTAAACTGCAGTCTGTGCCTGTACTCACCAACTGGACCAGTGGAGTTGGTTTTAATCACGCTGCAGAAATCTGTGACAGGCTGCTCCAGGAATCTGCCTTTCCAGTACAGCATGTACCTGACGGAGGAGGAAGATCGTACTTAACTTAACACCTCGACAAAAACTCCTGCACTAGCTAAACTTTAGTTAGGCCCAAGTCCAGTCTGATAAGAAAACACTTATCTGTATATTTTCAGTCGTCATGTGTCTGTTTTTGGTGGTTGTTGTCTACCTTTGGTCATTCATTAAGTTACGTTCAGGGGCCACCTGGCCTCTTCTCATTTTGATGGTTTGAAATTCTATGTTTAATTGAAATAAATGTGGATAGCACAGTGTGGTGACTATAACGTATGTTCACATATGGTCTTCCATCCATGTATTATCCTGACAGCTTGTCCTGTGAGTGTCACTGGGGTGTTGGAGCCAGTCTCAGCTGTCAGACAAACATTTACACAACTTATGGGCAACTGAGTCTCCAGTCAACCCTACTCTAAACGCATGTGTTTGCCCTGTAGAGAGAACATGAACACAACACAGGAAGTCACCCAGCCTCACTAGTTAACAGCAGTAACTGACCAGAGTAAGAGGCCACAGCAAACTGCTATATTATTTACCTAATTCTACTACAAACCCTGGTCTGTGTTCATCTCAAATGTGTCGTTTCTATACACGTGTCGTAGACTGAGGGGCAGAGCTCGTACTTTGGGAGGTCTGCGATCAGTTTGACGTCTGCGATGACGAGCTTGTGCTCCAGCAGCAGGTGTCTCAGGAGGACATCTTTCTGCAGCAGAGGGACGGACTCGGGGCAGAACAGACACACCAGCAGCTCTGCGCTGGGACGCTGCAGACTGGGAGCACTGGAGTCCTCAGTCCAGGGCTGCTCTGGAAAACACAGTGGCTCCAGGATACTGTCCTGACCTGAGACAGAGAGACAGCTTCACGTCACCTGATACGCACAGCACACAGAACTGTGTTTGTAAGGTACCGAACAATCTGCTGACGTCTCCGTGTGGGTGTAGAATATCTTTGTTAACAGCATAGGTTGTTTAGCTACTTTATTAAAGCTGAAATAAGATGATAGTTGACTTATTATTATTATTTACGAACAGCTAGCAAGTTCGGACGTAGCTTAGCCGGCTAGCTGTTTTAGCTTCATTCTCGACTGAACAGTTGATCCAGTTTGAGGCGGGTTTCTCTACGAAAGAGTCTAAGTTTATTAGCACGTAAAGAACCAGCTCCGAGTCCCAAAAACAGCTTCATTTATTTCACTTAGACGTTTAAAAATGAAACTTACCATCTTTTCTCTCTTCACTGTCGGCCATCACCACTGTCACGTGGTCAAAACAGCGCAGAACGGACCAATCAGAAGTTAGTATAGGTGCTGCCTTCACTGTCCCGCGGTGAACGCACTTGCAGAAACGGTGCGTTCACGTGTTGAAAGCCAGGATGCAAACAGAAATATGGAGGATTGTGAGCGTTTTTAAATGTTTACATTTTCAGAGATCTGCTTAAAATAAGCGTGAACAATTAAACATGTACTTCTTCGACATGTCTGTTAAAAAATATAGACTTCTTTGGTCATTGGTAGCAGGATAATAGAGCTGCTCTCTGGAATATCCTCACACACCAACTGACTTAAAAAAAAAAGTCAGTAAAATGCTGATAAATGCTTGTTAATGCTTTTTATGGAACCTTTTTCATTGCATTTGTTTGCATCTTAAGTTTTTACATTACAGTTGAGATGTTCTCCTTTTCTCAGTTTACTGATGCTGTGTCATGTCAAACTGTTGTGGTAATATTTTCTGTGGAGCTGAGGAAAAGTAGCTGCCACTTAGACGCTTAAAGAGCAGGTGTCCCTGTGTAGAAGTTAATGTTATTAAAACATATTTTAATTAAATATGCTGACATGCTGTTCACATTACTGTGGTCTAGTCCACATTTGGTAAATCAAGTCTTAAGATTAACACAATTATTTCTGTACAAATTGATTTATTTTCTCTGAATGAATCATTCTGTGATCCAGATCAACACCACTGGGTGGCACAAACAGTCCAGTTTCCATCCTCTTGGAGTCAGTCTGAGTAGTTTTCCTTTCATTAATCAAGTATCTCACTAAAATTACAACTTACAACAATAAATACAATCCTAACATTCACACAATGACCTACGTGAGGCAAAGCACCATCAACAATAATCCTGAATATTAGTTTTAATGTTTAGTTGTTGTTAATGTAAAGAAGCATTTCATTAATTAGTGAATAATGATTAACCCTCAGCTTGCACAGTGCACCCTGACACATGAAATAAGATAAAACCAGTGGTAAAACATTTCACAGAAACCTTTAGTTTATACTACTCCACTACACAGTAGTTACTACTTTAACTGGGCTGGACTAGGGCTTACATACAAAACATGATCATTTAATAAAAGCTCATTTATTCTTATGGACTGAACAGGTTTGAAAAATGCTGCTTTCATGTATCCACAGTAATTATTAGATTAGACAGTTTTATAATAAATAATAACGTGACCACAAACAGGGTCTGCACTGCGTGATGACGTACTTTTACTTGGATTAATAAATATGTGACAGTTAAACTAAGACTGTTCTGTTAGAAAACTTTTAATTTTACATTTATCTAAATTCCCAAAATGCAGGAAATATGAATTCACACAGTTTGATTTGTTGTTTGATGATAAAATGACAAGAAAACCTTAGAATCCACTGAAGTCGTTCCTTTAAACCCGCTCACCCTCCTCTCCTGAGAGAGACGCAGACAGGGGTGTATGGGGAGTTCGTTCTGCTTGAGCCGCCCTCTCAGGTGTGTTCAGGTGCTGCATTATTCACACAGAGCTCAGCCGCTCTAATTAAACCCTGGAGAGAGGCGAGGGAAGGCAGGCGCAGACAGACACAGGCAGGATATGATGTGGATTTCTGATTTAGACCACAACTCCCACATGAGCCGCATCAATTTTCAGCTGCAAACAGGCAGAGAACTGCACAGTGTAGCTCCTGCAGCATCCCACATAACCAGAGGTGTCTGTTACAAACCATCCTACGTCCTCTTCACACTAAACAACCAGATGTTTGAGAAGCTGAAGCTCAGGGTTTTTTAAAAAACTTTCTCTGTGCATTTTGTGCCTTTGGTGCTTTTCTTTAAAATCCTGCTAATGCAAACCAAACGAACTGGACCTACGTCAGCGAGACACGTCAGGACTTAACCCAGGCTTGTAAACCAGGAGCAATCACCACCAAGAACATCACAACTTCTAATGGTTTGTAGGGAAGCTGGATCATAGAGGATTCACTTTTTGTTGAATTTATTCTTTTTGGGGTCACGTTGTGTGTTTGTGTCATTGTTCATGGTTATGTTCATCTTCACCTCTTGCAGGTGATTTGTTTTCATTCTGTAGTGATTCTGTATCTCGTGTTTGTCATTTCCTGTTTAGTTCATTCCACCTGTAAATTTGTGCATCTTCTCCACAGTTCTGTGACACGTTATGGTCATTGATCATATCTTTGAGATGTTTCTGAGTCTGGCTCATGTCCCCTGATCACTCAGTGCTCTCTTCTCCAGAGTAAAGTAAAATACAGTATAGTTTATCTGCTTTTGTGTTTAAATCTGTCAGGTGAGCGAGTCAGGTGACCGCGAGGAAGAGGTAGGATTGGTGGGAGCCCGCTTTAGCGCTCCGGGCGTTACAACAGTAAACCGCGTGTGTCTTCTAACCCGCTGTGGCTCACTCCGCAGTTGGGTCAATCCCACACGCAACAAGGGCGTTTCGTTCACACTGTGTCTGTGTCTCTACACGCCTGACAAAATCAAACCAAACCATGTAGTCGGCAGACGTGTGACCACATGTTTAATCCTGTTCCGTCCACCTGCTGCTTGTGTTCAGGTTGAAGGACTTGCTGTTAATGCCGTGTGGACATGGAGTCTTCACATTCACAGCAAATATGAGCTGTAAATTTAAAATAGGCTATGTGCTATATGCTGTGCTTCATCACTTGTTCGTTCATGAAGGTGGTAAATTAAACTATTTAAATAAAAACAGATGTTATGTAACTGGGCTTTGGCACAGACTGATTACCTGAACCTGCTGATTGAAATGACCTGATTCTTCAGTTTGTGATTTTGGAAGGAAAATCAGTGGCCTTTGCTTTGACAAGGTTGTTATCTCAAGTATGAAACTGCTCTTCTGAAGTACTTGTACAAGCACATCTGAGCTGCCTCTTAGAGTACTTAGAGATGAATACTCATTAAGTTTGCTGCTGATGAGACTGAAGCAGTAAATTGATCCGATTAGATCAGATGATTTAGAGCTGATCTAGAGAAACATTTCTGTCGGATGGAGTCAGAACAACAACAGCAGCTGAGATACGGTTGATCTGATTCATTGAAGAAGAGGTTCTGACCTGTTCACGTCTTTCTCGTGGTGGGTTCGGCTTCACTGAAAGAGCGCTGTAATCATTTCTCCGGGCTGTGAAATGATTCCTTTGTGCAGGTCCTTTTGTGTAAAAATTAATTCTCACTTTCAGTTAAAGCTTCTCAGAGGTCGTACTCTCACTATTTTCAGACTATTGTGTATTGTGTGTACAGTCTATTTCACTCGCATGACGTATCTCACCACTGCAGCTTAGCAGGGAAATACTGTCTGTGGGATAGGAAATAAAAATACTGCATTAATCTGTTCAGCTCGACACCAGGTGGGACACAGGTCTGAAGCAAACTGACTTTTACACGAATGGAACTGGCAGAAGTTCAATTAGAAGAAAAGGAGTTTAATAAGCAGGAAGCAGAGGGAACACTTTCAAAGCCCTGAAGAAACTGGACACCAAGGTTCACGATAAAAACTGACGTGGAGTAGGTGCGAGGGCTGTGAAGGTGCCAGTACTGACAGGAGAAACCGGTTCAGGGACACACTTATACACTGGAACTCTTTCAAAGCACATCGTTACAGACAAATTTCCCCTGTTCACAGATTTCACTGTGTGTTTTTCTCCGTACGTTCTGCTGCTGCCTTACATCAGCCCGTCCAGCCACAAACTTTAAATTAGTGTCAGGTTGATTTGTTTTTATGACCCAGTTTGATCTGTTTTCACTGTGCTCATATCCTGCTCTTCTTTGATACGTGTGTACCGCGCTTCACTTTGCTGCTGCAGTGGCCCAATTCCCCCCCATTAAGCCTTCAAATGATCAAATATGCTGACAGCTTGCCCACAAGCAGGCTGCAGAAATGCGGGTGAACCTCAGGCTTTTCAAAACACTGATTCAAACCACCTCCTCCGCCTGACTGCTGCTCTCCGCTCAGGTCCAACTGCCTGCCGGTGACGAATTGTTGCATAGCAACTGCCTGCTCAGCACCTAGAGGGTTCCTCCTGTTCTGAGCTGGGGAACCTCGAAAGATGTCGCTGTGTGGGCAGAGTCGCCCACATGGGTCAGTGTCAGCCAACAGCCGAGAGGCCTCTTGTTCTTCTGCTCTCTGTCTGCCCATTTCCTGTCCGGCAGCAGCGACGATGACACACTGCAGCTGGAAAACACTGGAAAGTAGCTGCAGATAAACTGTGATCATAAAAACAGTGAGGCAGTTAGCTTCACCTGCAAAACTGTTTTACAAGGTTCCACTCGCAAGACCACCACAAAGAGACACAAACACAGCCAGATTGACACAAAATCCACAGAAAGATACAAAATCAACATAAATGATGCACAAAAAGACCAAGAAAACCAAATCTACATCTGGTGTTGTCAACACAAAGTCATTTCTTTGTATCTGATCACTTGATGCAGAACTAGAGTTTGTACAATATACCAGGATATGTTGGCAAAGACAAATCCCACAGGCTGTGCAAGAGCTGGTTCAGAGAACCGGCTCCTTTTTTAGTCCATTTCAAGCGCAGTGTGAGCCCTTTGTCCTCGAGGAACAAAAACTGTAAAAATAGCAGAAGAGAAAGTACAGAAAGTCACATGGGAAGAGAAAATATTAAATAAATCACTACAGAACTCTAAACAGAACTCTACTTCATTTCCATGTCTGGTGTCTGTAGTTTTCAAAAAGTGGTTTTAATGGATTCCACTATATTCATCCGTCCACTTTTATCAGTGTGTCCATTCATTTCAGTGTGAATCATTAAACATAAGCTCAGTGACATTAGTGTAAAGACAGACTCCGATCAATAAATCACTTTAAAATATTCTTATTCTTTTCATTTTTAAGTCATTTTCCTCATGTATTTTCCTTTTTTCTAAATATCACAGTCATTCTGTATGATAATGACATTTCTCCAGTCTAAACACATGCTGAAATAAATTCATTGACTCAGTCACAGTGTTTCACAAAACTAGGACGTTTCTGATGATAATGTGTTAATGAAGATGAAAAACTATGTTTAAATTTAACAATAAATCAAACTTTTGATGACAACATGATAATAAAACCAATCAAACAAAGCATTTCATATAAAAACCAGGTTGAACTTTAAAGAGAGAATTTTCTGTAGGTCCATATAATCATTAGTTTTACATACTGAACATTCAGCTTTTAACTAACACGCGCTCTGTAACTGGCCCCGTCACTAATATTGTACCACTACTCATTTGTGGCTCCTCAGCAAACACTGTGGAGCAGTGGGAACGTGGTGTGAGGACCGCGGGCTGCTGCTCTGATAATAGCTTCTACGTTCCACTTTTAATTAAGCCCTGAAGGAGAATCCAGACTCCTTATCATAAAGAGAAACGGCTCCTTTAAAACCCTGATTGCTACGAGTTCCCATTTCAAACTGTACTTCTCCTTCATCTCTAATTTCCTCCACTGCTTCTTGTCTCCAGCAGGAACTGTTTGTACTGTTATTTGATCTTAACAGCGGGGCTCAGCGGAGACAGTTCAGTTGTCCGTCAGCATCCATTTGACAAAGCTGCTGAAGCCTTTTCCCTGTTTTAATAAAATATCATCAGCTCTCCACCAGAGACACTGTGTTTTTCTGCAGAATAATAAAGTCTTGTGTTTAACTGGAGCTTCACACAGTGGACGGGGACTGTGAGTGATCAGAGTGTTCAAACCTCCAGAATCTCACACTCACCTCACAGGCCAGAACCTGTGGGGTGGTGTTTTCACCACTGCATAAAGCACAAGATGATTGTGACAGCAGCATTCATCAGGTTTAGTTCAGTGCCTCTCAAGTTGAGTAAATGTACTTAGTTATTTCTGTATCACGTCTGTAAGTTAAATAAGCAGCTACAGGCCTGTGTTCTCTCTGTAATTCCTCTTTTTTTACATTTACGGATAAGACATGATGAAGACTTACCTGCAGTCATGTGATCAACACTCAGCCAATCACACTGTTGCTCATCATGTTTTATTTAAAGCACAAATATACGATATTTTCACATTAAGTATTAATAAAGAGAATCATCAAAGAGAAGCAGATTAGTTAGAGTGGAAATAGAAATTAGAGTTTTAGCCTGTAGCACGTTGATCAGCCTGAAATATTTAATCCACGTTAAGAACGGGGCAGATAAATCCTGCGTGACAACAACCGGCAGGCGTCAGGACCCGGAAGGCGACGCATGACGTAAACATCAACAGGAAGCCGGAGCTCACGTTGCTAACGGTAGGTGTGTTAGCTTCTGTAGCCTTAGCTTTAGTTTCATGACTAAAGTTGTGTTTTTCACGGCAGTAGAGAAACGTCCAGCTCTCTGCCCTCATAATCCACTTACCCGCTCTTACCGACACCTTGTTCCGTTCATGACACTGTTTTGAAAGTGCACATGATGGTTAGCCTCCGCGGCTAGCTGTTAGCACACAGGTCAAACTGTAGGATCTGAGTGACTGACAGTAGCGGGACTTTCAACAGTAAAGGTGGAAAATGGAGATGGTTGGAGGGTAAAAGTTGTTAAGGTGGAATAAAGGGATGTTGGTCCATGTCTGTGACACACTTTAGCATAGTGTGATTTTAATTTTCTGTGTGAAGAAAGTTTGCTGCTGCCGTGACTGAGCCAGCGAACCAGTGATTAACTGTAGGAAGCTGCATGTGAGCTGGGTTTCAGTGTTTAAGATGCAACTTTTATACTAGAGCTGCAGAAAAAATCTAATCCAGCTAGTCTGATAACTGAATAATGTTTTTAGCTCTGTCAGACCGTTATATTTCCAGCTCTTTGCATGTAGGAACGAGACCCTTGATATCTTTGTCAAACATGATGCGAAATAATTGTCTGAGATTTGCAGTGTCTGTCAGATGAAACTCAGCTTCCTGATGCTATTAGAGCTTTTTCACTCATTTCTGATACTTTGTGGTAAATGTGTCTGACAGCTGCAGTGACTTTACACATAAAAATGTAACTAAAGAAATACAAATTAGACTAAATAGATGTATTTTAATGATAAAAAAGGGCTGCCGTTTTGAGTGGCACCACATCGGTCCATATAGACACAGCTATTAAATAATTCCCCAGTGGTTCTTTGAGTTGCGTTTTAGTCACAAACACCTTTGCAACTTGTTTCTCCAGCTTCCTTTGACAACAATCACTAACATTACAACAACTTATCAGGTTTGTCTGTGATGCTTTGGGGCTGTGCAGCCTCCAGGTTGGGACCCTCTGAAATAATCTGTGGACTATGTCAAGTACTTAAAACCAGCTTGTTGCTGCTTCATCAGTGTTGCTTAATGTTAGTTGCTGTATTAAAAGACCTGTCAGTCTGTTTCAGAGAGACAACCTGACTTAAAATCAGAAATGTCTTTCTCTGGTAACAGAGTGAGGATTTTCATTTTTACTGGCTTTGTTTCATCAATATCTTTCAGTTGACGGACTGTTAATTGAATAAAATCCATCATTTGATGAAGGCACTTGGACTTAATTCCCGGTGTTCTGGCATTTTGAAGACTAAATTATTGGTTTAATCATAAAAAGAATTAGCTTTGTAATAATCGCAGCTCCCAGTTGTGCTTTTGTTAGCAGAATAATGGGACTGCCTTTTGTGCTGAAGTAATAACAATTTAAATTGTAGTTGTATATTTCTATACAATACCTGGACCTGCAACATAATCATAGTGGAAAATAAAATGCTGGCATGTTCCTGAAAGGCTGTTCGAGCTGCAGACTTGATTAAATGTCAGATATTACAGATGTAATCAGCAGAGCTGCTGTCCTCCTCCCTCTTCAGGAGCATCAGATTGTTTCTTTGTTGTGAACCCATGATGCCCAATGACATTATTACGATTTTATCATGAAGATGTGGAAACAAAATCTGAAATGAAATGTACTAAAACCATCAGGAAGGTAGTCAGATACTGGATACTGGAGTCTATAAGGTGATATGAAGTTAGATCGAATAGCAATAGCAGACACACCCGGGGCAACTTGGGGTTCAGTGCCCTGCTCAAGGACTTATATGACAGGACGAGACATTTTAAATGGAAAGAAAACTGTCAGACAACATGTTTTTCACAGCAGAGTAGATGTATGTTTGCCTTAAAATGTGACTGGAGTGGGACTTAAAATCATTTTTATACCTGCTGTCATAGATCTTCCTCTGCTTGCCCTTTCTCTTGACCTTTCTGAATAACAAATACAGAACACCGCCACCTGCTGATATATAGAATTGTTTCCTAGTGCCACTTTTTGGCCATGAGAAAGATGTGAGGTGATGTCACTGTCGATCCAAGTTGCCTCTAGTTCAGCATCCGCGTGTTTGGAACAATTCAAAGCGAGTAAAGTGAATGTGTTTCTATTATTACACTGTATATATTGTCATATCGTCATATCGCACAGCCCTACGCTACAGGTAGCTCCTGATAATTTAACAGTCAGAATAAAAAGGATACAACTGTTATTTCAGTGGGTCGGGTTTGATGAGCATTTGCTGTATGATGATGAAGATGAAGATGAGGGGGACATCCCTGTTTTAAATGCTCAACACTTATGAAAAAGAATTCAGCTCGTAGATGCACACAGTATAAAACCGGATATGAGAGTAGGTGTGTGTGTGTGTGTTTTGGTGAGTCGTGCTGTGACGGTGTTACACTTGGTTGTAATGTGTTGTCTGGTGTTAACCTGTGTTTCACGGCGTACTGGTGAAGAGTCCTGCTGCTCTGTGATGTTTGGCTGCTAAGTAACCTCAGCAGGGAGGAAGCTGTAGTGCTGTGGAAGACAAAGTTTACACATTAACCTCTTGTGGGGAACAACAAGCCACATTTTTATCATCGGAATCCATGTAATGCCTCATTTGCTCCGTCGTGACATTTCTTTTTCTAGTGCACTCATTTGTGAGTTTGCTGTCACGTGTGTTGTCGGGTGCTTTTTGAAATCCAACAAACTCAAACAGTTACATGGGAGGAACGTATTCAGTGGTGGCTCAGCGGGACTCTTTCGGATTCTGTGCCGTCAAGTGGCTTTCAGCTGGTATTTGTGTCTCAGAGTGGCTGCCTGAGCTAATGACTGCATCACTGGTGGCTCAAAACGCCCATTAGACCTCTGAGGTGAGGGGGCACAGGGATTTTTGTAATGCTCTCCCTGCTGCCGTGGCCTAAAAATCCACATCTGATGTTCTGCATGAGACACAAATCCCGTTTGTGTCCCAGGCAGCAGACCTGGATCCACCCGGCTTACAGTCAACACTGACACACGTCCAGTAATCACCTTAGTTTTGGCTGAGCGAGCACAATCACAGCCGGCGTTGCACGGCGAGACTCTGTGGTCTGGAGTTTAATAAATACTCAGTGTTAAGGTTTAAGAGATTATCCAGCCAATTCCTTATTTTATTATAGTACCTCATGCAGAGTGAGACCAAATGTCATCGAGTGTGACGTAAACTCAGTTCCTGCTGGCAGTTACTTCATCTTAGTAACAGCTGCACTGCATCCCAAGTTAGTGATGGATGTTTCTTAGCTCTGATTTTAATCTCAGCTCCATGACACTGGTCCCTGTAGACTGTTAGCTTGCATTAGCATGAGTGGGAGGCGAATTCATCTGAAATGGGGATGTGAACCAAAAAACAGCGCTTCAGGTATTTGCAGATGAGACAGAGAGCAGGAGCCCAGTTTGAGTTTGAGAATTGACTGTGCAAAGTTTGTAGTTGTAGTAGTAGTAGTAATTATTTCAGTAGTTCACCTTAGTTTTATTTGTTTTAGGTATTTAGTTAGAAAATCTGTGATTATATTCTGTTGTCTGTAGCCTGTTGACACATAGGTTGTTAATACGAATCATCGTAAACAGTCGGATCCTTGAGGACAGCATCTGCAGATGAAGATGCTTAATGACTCACTCATCAGGAAAAATCAATCTGCTGCCGGCGCTGGACCTTGTAATGGAAGAAAGCTGCGTCTCTTTCTTATTGATAATGGGATTGTGTAATTATAGCTTCAGTTGTGCAGCAGACAGAGAAACACAAAGGGAACAGAGTCGACTTGTTCATCTGGACATTATGTTGCCTGTGAGTTTGAGGCAAAAGAAAGTAGCTGACTCTTGTCCGGATAAAAGCCGTGCAGAGGAGGACACAGGTGGACTCTGGGCTGGACACAGAGGACTGTCCTGCCTGTTCTTCTGGGTAATCTGTTGGAAAAGACTGAAGCAGGTGGAGGTGAACAATGTGTCCTGGTCGGACGGTGACATTTAAACGTCAGGAGGTCTTTTTTACCAGATTCTCAGTGTAACTTACACTGTGACGACTTTCTGCTCCTTCAGATTTATTTACCGTGTTGGGAGACGTTGTTTGTCTGTGACCTCAGTTTCTGCCAGAAACTAAAAAAGAAACTGTAAAAGGACATAAAGGGACACTGAGTCATGCACATTTACAAGACTTTAATTTGATTTATTATGTTTGATCAAAGGATTTTATCACTTATCTAAGGAATTACCAATTTAGATTTGTCAGAGAGACTGGAACCGTTGCTGCTTAACAAGTTGTTAAAATTATTTTAAAATACTTTTTAGAATACTTGTTGATTTGCTTTCTGTATTGAGGGGTTCAGCTCCAGTGTCTTCGTCCACCTAACCAAAGATAGTGCTGTAAAGTGGACCTTCTTGACCTTGTTATAATATTTAATTGTTATAATATCATACAATCATAATCATAATATTCAAAGTGTTCGTTTCATATGCTGTAATTTAAAGCCTTAAATTACAAGACAGAAAACTGTATTATCTTCATGAGGGAGCAGGGTTAGGGTTAGGATCAGGTTAGGATCAGGTTGCATTAGGTTTGTGTGGCTGTACATAATAAACTGTGTATCTGACTTTCTGCTTAATACAACAAAAGAACCTACTGTACAAACTGGGGGCTTAACGGATCACAAAGGTCACATGGCATCAAAGATTTTAAGGCAGCTATAGTCTATCATTCATTATTATTATTATTATTATGATGCTTAAACCTGGCTGTTAATCTGTGGTACCCATGGGTCCTGAACTGTGGGGGGGGGGCTGTTACACCTCATGTCAGCTGTTATTCAGGTGGTTTGACCCAGGTTTCTGTGAAGTGGTGAGGGTACTTTAGAATTTGGGTAACTATGGTAACTGCCATTGTGATAGTGTTTGTTGCTAACATTACCCAGCTATTTTTGTGCTAATTCCAGCTAACATTAGCAGAGTGTTGGGGGTCTGATGACAGTATATCATTAGCAAAGTCAAAGTGTGGACAGTTCAGCCGGGAACCTGCACAGCTTGGAGGGAGGGGGAGCAGTCGCTGCATGTTGAGGGTGATGAGCTAACAGAATAACAGCCTCAAGCAATGAACTGTGAAAACATAAAAAATTACCTGGCAAGAGCCAGTGTTAAGTTTGTCCATTCTGGGACACTTTAGAAACACGGTTGTGCAATATGAAGTGAACAGTGTCCCACTGCCGGTGTAGATATAAAAGGCCCACTTCCACCTCACATTAATGACGTTATGGTATGTTAATTCCCCTTTCTGCTAACGGATCCCTCTAAGGCCCCCCCACACTGCACCCCAAATAACCTCATGTCAGAGGGAGGGGCTCATTATATGTCAGATATTACAGATGTAATCGGTCGTCCTGTCTGCTCAGGAACATCAGGTCACTACTTTGCTGCTGTATCAGCAAGCTGACAATGATTTAGTTTATTATACGAGCAGACAAATCGCTAAACCTGACAGGAAATGCATAGCAGACCCTCACGGTGACGTCTGCCAGTGCTCAGAGTGCTGAAGTAGGCTGCAGTGTGAAGTTTCACCTGTGTTTGTGTGTTTCTGTTATATAATGCAACTGATTATTCATTAAAGATTCTCACTCATCCAGGTCCTTCTGATGCCCTTGGAGTTTGTCTCGTAGTACTTCCTGACTTCTGTCCGTAGATGGTGGTTTTAATAACTGGTTGAAGGACCGGCTCTGTCAGAAATCTTTCATACTTCCTTAAAAAGAATAAGCATTATTCTGATTGTTGCTGCAGTACAGTCATTTTCTCTCACTAAACTGTATCTGTATGAAACTGCACTTTAATGAAATCTCTGATAAGCAGCAGCAACTTTAACACATCAGTGTTGGTCACCGTCTTCTTCACCCTCCTCTTCCTCTGCCTTCACTTCACCTCAGACTTCAGAAGTCTCCATCAAAGTTATTTGCGGGTCAGGGCTTTTATACGGCTCCTCGTCTGCTTCCTCTGCAAAGCCCAGAACTGCTGTGGAGGCAGAAGTGGAGCTGGTTTGGAGGAAATCTCTCAGTGGCCGGCTCTAATCAGCGTCCCCGCTGCCTTGCTGCATCCTTCCCTGAGGATTTATTGGTCTGGAAAAGCTTTGGAACGCCAACATTAGTCACCGGCTGAGATGGAGTCCAGCCCAGAGACCCAGAAATTCAATTCTAGCAATCGGAGCAAAAGCACCACAATATCTCTGCTTGATGGTGGCTGATATGCTGACCTGAGGTCTGCTCCGGGGCTCTCCACTCACTGAATTTGATATTTATGCCTTCTGTATCTGACTCATCTGAATAAATTGGAAACGGTTAGTGGAATTGCATTTGTTGAACTCCTGACAGATCTCTGAGGAGCCGCTTTTAGACATAAAGAGGTCTTCTCATCCTGAGTCGACATGGAGTGCTTCTCTTAGACTTGAGTCTGCTCTTTTATAGTCTTCACATAAAAGCTGAGCTCTTACTTCTTTGTCTGCCGCAGTCTAATAAGTGTTTGTTTATGATAACCTGTCTGGTCCATTGCCACAGCTTGTTACAGAGCAGCTTCTGCATATATCGGTAGCAGCATGAATACCAATGCTAAGAGAGCTGTGCTGCATTAACTCATTTGTCACCATGTCGACAACATTAATGTCTTTTCTGCAGACTTGATAAAAACTGTTCCGCCAGCGGAGCTCACTTTAATGTGCTGGAGTGCAGTTGTCACCGCGTCATAAACAAAGGCAGAGCGAGGCAGGCAGCTGGAGAAACTGTAGAACTACAATGTGTATGAGGACATGTCGGTCAGCCTGGTACACACAGAAACACAGTGGAATAAAAAAAAAAGCCTTTTTCCTGTTTGTTTCTGCTGCATTAATGAGTTTTGATATGAGCTGCGAGTTTCTCTTGCTCCTCTCAGGTAGAACTTTTTAAATCATGGCATATTTAGTCTGGGTTCTGACCTCTGAAGTGGGTTATTCTCTCTCTTGAAATGCAAGAAGTTCAAGCTTTGTATCCGCAATTCTGAATGTAGTATTGCAAAAAAACGTCCGAGCTTAAAAACCCAACCGTTACTGCAGACACTGTCCTGAAGGTAAAACTGGTTTTAACTCATTACGTAATTTTTAATCTTGTATATATTCTGCACAGTTTCTTTAAAGATTTTCTAATAAATATTTATTTTTCGTCATAGACTCATCATCTTTCGCATCTGAACTACAACTTCACTCGCACCATCCAGCAAACACGCTCTTATAAACTGTGTCTGGTATCTGCTCAAAGGCTGCATGAGACTTTCAGTCCAGTTAGTCAGTATGATGAGTAACTTACTAAACTGGCAGATGAAACGATGAAAATTATTGCTAAAAGTTAAAGACAAATCAAATCAAATCAAACTGTCAAACATTTAGTGTCCGCTGCTTACGAAGAACACCCCACGAGCTGTTTTGAGGTGCTCTGACCCAGTTGTCTAATCATCACAGTTCGATTCCCTTCAGTTACGCTCACAGCTGCTTGCATTAACTTCCAGAAGTGGCTGTTCACTCGCTGCCTGATTTATCTCCTTTTGTCAGGTGCCACTGTAACGAGATAATAAATGTTATTCACTTCGACTGTCAGTGTTTTCAGGTGTAAATGATCATACTGATGATACTTGGATACTCTCTACCCTCACGCTGTAACCACAGGTTCTCACTGTGGTTCCCAAACAGATGTAGTATTTATGACATGGATTTTTGATTATGGCGCCAACAAAGAAAATGTAGTTTTTGTGTCTTCTTGTTAAAAATTCCTACATTATGATGTGGACGTTCAGCTAACAAGGTAAGAAAGCCATTTTTCACTGCTCTGCGACTTTGATGTGAGACCTGCTGTGCCAGACACATCGTTTAAGTGTGCCGACAGGAAACTACAGGGAAAAAAAGGACATTTTAATGTGAGCGCTGTGGGGCTCCGTGGTGTCTGTGCAGAAACGGCTCGATTGTAAAACTGAGCGGAAACCTTGAAGCTCCACATCGAGCTTCCTCTGATGATACACTTGTTCTCTGTGAGGGGAATTATGCAGCAGGCTCTATGGAGGAGTAATGGCAATATGTTCATGTCAGGATGGATTGTTATGCTAGAATAGATTTTCTGCTCCGGTGCTGGAGTTTCCTCCCTCCAGCACATGGTGGGTAACTGATGTCTTACAAAGCCCAGTGGAGGCAGATCTCTGCAGTTAATAAGACGTAAAGTATATGGAGGCCAGAACACACTCCTTCGTTGGAGGAGGCTGGAGGAGTGTCAGAGTGTGAGTGTGTAGACGCTGGTATCTGCTCTGTGCAGCCACAGCCGCCCCCACTGAACAGCTGCAGGTTTCCTGCTTTGCTCCAGGGCTGCATGTTTCTAATATCCAGGATGGAGAGACGTTGAGGAGAGAAGATGATTAATTGGCTTGGAAATTTGCTTATAGAGATTGAGAGTGTGCACAGCAGTGACGTTCATCTTACCTTAGACTCCTCAAAAACTCTTTGACATTAATCAACCATCAGATGTACAGCTCTGCAAAAACAAAAAACAGTGAAGATGTAAATGGTTGGATCAACACAGTCGTGTTTAATGATGCTCTGATACTATGTGATATGTTACATCTGTGTGCAGAAACATGACTGGGGTCGCATTATGCCGGCCTTTCACAGATTGGCGTAAAAGAAGAAAAGCCGTTGTAAAGAAAGGTCGACTTACTGCCAGAATTCTGCAGTCAGCGTCTGTCTGAGATTAACATGGAGCAATACGGTGCTTTAATCTCCCCTGATTATGTAAATGGATTCATTTGTGAAGGTTTATATATCATGTTACTACAGAAACTACACTGATATCAACATAGACTGTAGTAACCATCATTGGTGTTAAAATATGAGCTGTCAGCTTGTGTAGAGACATCACATTATAGGGCAGGGAAATACAGATCAGTTCACGCTGTAGTGACGGAGGCTTTCCCTCTACAGATGGGGAGAGCGTTGAGGGAGTACAGTCGGCTTTTGCTGATGTTTCATTTCAAGTCTTGTGATGTGGAGGTAATAGCTGTAGCAGATCTCCAGAGTGAGGACAGTGGACGTCCAGACGAGGCTGTTAGCTGTTAGCCGAGGGCAGCGGTGCATGGCTGCTGCTGCTGCTGCTGGCTGGTCGGTCATTTCACGCCTGTCTGGGTTTCCCGGGGCGCGCCGTGAAAAGCAAAGTGGATGAAAAAGTCAGTCTGGGGAGAACAGGCTCAGTGTGATCATCAGTGTCCAATCGGCAAACCTGCTGTGAAAATGGACAGCAGGTGGAGGAGGAGGAGGAGGAGGACTCCTTTTTGTGGCACCAGAGTTCATGTGTGTTGTAATCAGGCCCATGTTGTGATTAAGATGTTACCCAGTTCAATGATGCACTGTGATTGGTTACACAAGCCTCTGTGTCGATTACTTAAATACCAACTATACTTCATCAATAAAAGTCTCTTACTGTAAATGTGTCACTTCCATCTGAAAACTAGTAACTATTAACCATCAGATAGTTGTAGCACAGCAGACATCTACTCCTCATACCTCTTCTACTACTTAATGGCTCTTTGGACCTTCTGGTTTTTAGAGATCCAAAGTCTTTACATCACTTCCGGCCTCACCTCTGCTTCATTATCGTAAGCAGCGTTGAACAAAGTTCAACCACTACTCCTCACATCATCTTTTTACCTCATCGCTAAAACTCACAAACGCTCTTTTCTGAGGTATTTATTTCAGTGTTGTACCTGTAATATCTGTTGTCTAACGTTTTGTCTGCACAAAATAGTGAATTTGATCGAGCAATCTAGTTCAGTGCTACTTCCACACCAATGCTCATAGAGCTGGGGTCAATTCAATTCAGCTTTATTTATATAGCGCCAATTTACAACATAAGTCATCTCAGGGCACTTCACAGTTTAAGGTTTGAGACCTTACACATTATATAATATATACAAATTAATGTAGAAAACCCAACAGTCCCACTTGAGCAAGCACGTAAGGCA